>ML796918.1:0-38283 GCA_009831015.1 Picea engelmannii | reverse complement strand
GCCTAGGGAATTCTTGGTATGGTTTCTATGGTGTGATTTATGTTGGTTGATGGAGTGAGCAACACTCTTATGATTCAATACTGATATGAGGGCTATAGTATGTTGATTACTTATGCATGATTGAGTAGTATTCATATTGATTGGTTTTGGAGCATGAGTAAGATAATGAAGAGCTTAGATGTATTATGACTGGCTGATGGTCAGTGACAAACAAAAGAGAATGATAAATTGGTTGTAGAGGATTTGAGTTGATTTTGAAGAACAAACCCTAATAGCTCAGAAGATATACGTAGGCTGCAGTATTGTTTGGGAGCATATATGCATGTTGTAGTATTGCTTGGGTGCGTATACACGTGGGCTATACTACTGGTAAGGTTTATACACATGCATGCTACACTACTGACAGGTCGCGTACCAGTTGCAGATTGACATCTGTTGAGGATTGTTGCCTTATATCAGTTGATGTTGAGGGTGTAAGTTGAGTCTTGCATTATAGAGCTGATGCTCTTGTAGAGTTGTACTCTATTCAGTTGTTGTTGATAAACCCCCAGATTGTTGTCAATAATAAAAAGAAAACTGTACATACATCTTGTGTTCTTTATGTTCCTTGTGGTGATGACTTGTTGATGATATATTGATGATATATGTTGCTGATATGTGCTCACATCTAACTGGTTATAAATGACAACAATGAGTAATGAGTAAAATGTTGAATGCTAACTAAAGAGTTTTGTGTAAGAGGGAAGTTTAGGAAAAAGATACCCACACTCATTCACCCCCCCCTCTAAAAGTGGTAGGTGTGTCCAACACACTCAACATGTTAACTACTATGTAGTCACAAAAACGATTTAAACTTTTTTTAAGATTACAAAAATTCAATCAAACAATGTTAAACATTAGAAAACACCATAAATTTGTGGTCAACATGTTAAATAAAATGTAGTCAATGGGAAAACTCATCACTATAATCTCCTTGGCATGTACCAAAAAAACGTTTTTCATAAACAATATTGTGAAATTGAGTCCAGTTGGATAGTTTCTTTGTCTTTATATTTTACAAAATTTCTCAAATGTCAATTTTTTTTCTTATTTGTGACCAAAATTTGTTTATCCCATAATAAAAATGTGAGGAAGATATCCACTTCATGTCACAAAACTTCAGATATGCAAATAGGTTTTATTTTATAATAAAAAAACTATCTTCCATCTCCAGGATTCATGTGACAACACTTCAGATATGCAAATAGGTTTGATTTCATTCATAAGCTCCTTTATTTGGTTCTAGATGTGCTTGATTTTGACTGTTCATTGAACTGGGTACACATTTCCATCAATGCTATGACAAATATTGAAGGTTCAATTCTATCATTCAATTCAAAGGAAAATACTTTCTTCGGTACCAATGGTAGCTTCTCTTGGATCTTCATTACTGTCTGGCTGTAATTTGGTGTTGCAAACTAGGTTCTAACAACAACTCGTTGATCTTGAGCAAATCAATCTAGTTCATCGATTTAATGATAGATTCTATACTTTCCTTATTCTTTCTAGAGCTTTCTTTATTCTTTTCTATGTCGATTTGTAATGTCCCCCACCTCTTGATGAAGAGGCTTGGAAAGACTTAGTGGTCTAGTCATCCCGACTAGACCATAGTCTCATGCAACATGGGGAAAGGTCAACTAACTCAATGTTATATTTTGAAGTTGACATGGAAAAAGGTAAAAAAGGGTAAAAATTAACTCAATGAAGAATTAGAACATTGGAGGTTGAGTTAGGAGTTGAACCTAGGGGTTAACTAAATCAACAGAGAAATACAATGGAAGTATAAAGGAAAGGATAGGGCACACCTCTCAATCATCTTGGATATTATTGCATTTGGCTATTGGGCTCTTGAGCACATAATTTTGAGGGTTTTGAGAATACAAACCCTAGAGAACAACTTAGTGATGAAAGATTCCACTCACCTTGTTCCAATATTGGTCTCGGGGATGAAATACTCTGCCCACACCATTCTATAGTATTCACAGGTACCATCATCTATTCAGGAGAGCAGCTGGCCGTACCCTTGAGGGTTTTCCAGCAAGGGGCACACCATTCCTTGGAGAAGAGTTCGATCCAGCTTATTGATAATGTCTATTGAGATTCTAGCACCTGGGTATTACTTGCAGGGCCTTGTCCATCAGATCTGGAGTGTTTTGGGAGGGATACTCTAGTTATATTATTATATGCATCTTTGGGACGACTTTGAGAGAAGTAGGGCGCAACTGTGATTCATATCTTATCAGTTTGATTGGGTTACACCTCATATCTAACCCTGTGACTTGTCCTAGTGACTTGTGGCAGCCCGAACTATCTTTCGAGAGAGTTTCAAGGGATTTGGAGGCTTCCTTCATCAGGGCTGAAATATTGAGCTTGGCAGTCTTCCAGAGGGTGCAGTCTTGATTGAGGACTCAATAGTTTGGAGGAGTAGATCTTGGCAGCTGAGCTTGAGAATTAAGAGAGGGATTCTACTTGCCTCGATCTATCATTTGGTGGAGTTTGGTGTTATTATGATACATCCTTCAGTTGGGCCGAAATATTGGTCTCCTCATCTCCTTAGTAGGACGTGCCATCAACCAGGGGGGGTTTGGACGTGACCCTGGTTCTTCTTGAATTTACCTTCATTGCATAACCAGCCTTTGGAGGCTTGTTTTGTATTGCCAGGAGCATTTTGTAGTAGCTCATATATGATCTCTTGGATCCATCTGATGTTATTCTAGATATGCATCCACTTTGTATTAGGTTCTTGCTTTTCATAATAATAAAGGTCAGATCTATGCTTTTGGGTTCCATATCTTGTGTACTGGTTAGATCTTGTATTTGCATTGAGTTTGTCTTCAGATCTATGATTAATAACTGAATAAAACCCTAAGGTAGAAACTTGAGAGGCCAACCTACAAACATACACAAATAAACAAGTAAATTAGTGGTCAGTTAGTGTTCCAAGAGAAAAAAATTGGCTTGGGAACATTACAGTGGTATTAGAGCTTTGATCCTCCCATCCTATGAGGATTAATGCATGAAAAAATTTAGTGGAATTTATACGGGCAGAAGGAGGAAACATATAGGTGAGGAAAAATTCGATATGGAGGGTTCAAGTGAGGACAATGAGCCACAGGGCTTGGCAATTATAGCACAGGAACTCCGTAAATCCATAAACCAGACAAAGAGTACATTGATCAACCACCTACAGGAAAATCATGAGGCAAATCGTAGGGGGAAGGTCGAAATGTTTAAGACCTTAAGGAAGGTATATGAAAACCAAACAAGGATATCAAAGATGTTGATGGCGATGAATCACAAGGGGAAAGGTCCAGAATTTTATGCCAATAAGGAAACTAGTGGATCTCATGGAGGAAATAGGTATTAGCAAGAACACATCCCCTATCATCATTTTGAGGGAAGCCATGGAAGGGGAGCACCACAGGGATAGACAGGTAACATGAATAATCCTAGACCATACTTACTCTCATTCACAAATGAACCCACACAAATCAACCACATAGATGAGTTTGATGATCTATTCGATCAATATTCCAGGGAGTACAACTCATTGAATTTATTAGTTCAGAGACATATCACCCTAGATCAGTTATGTGGATTAAAATTCAGAAACAAGCCCGTGTCGTACCACAAAAGAAATTATGAGTTTGAACGTAGGGTTGGGAAGATAGAGATTCCCTACTTTTATGGTTCAGCCAAGATGACTACACATGCGTGGGTACAAAAACTAGACACTTACCTGAAGCTTAACCCTATGAGGGATATGGAGGCCATCAAGTTTTCCACCATGTAATTGGATGGAAAAGCTCATGATTGGTGGTATCATGGATTGACCACACTTGGCCACAATCAGATAGCAGCATACACAAAGTTCACTCAGAGGTTCATTGATAGGTTTGACCAGGGGGACCCAGAGCTACATTTCAGAGAACTCACATAGCTCAGACAAACAGGTGCACTAGAGGTGTACATTGAAGAGTTCCATAGGCTAGCAGTCATGGTACATGATGTGTCACAGTCTAGGCTTATGATTCTCTTCAATGAGGGCTTTATGGAACCCTTGAAGGGTTGGGTTAAGGCTTTTAAGACTACCAACTTGCAGGATGCTATATGGAGGATGAGAGACCTAGGTCCAGTTGTAAAGAAAAAATTTGTGCCTAGACCACCTCTAAACACGGGAGGAAGAGACCAAAGACCTCCAATGAACCCAGGAGGAAGATACCCAAGGGGGTTTGACACAGGAAGAGGAAGGATAGATGAGAACACTAGAAGAGAGTTAAGAAGAAAAAACCATTCTACATGTGTAAAGAGCCATGGAAACCATCCCACAAGTGTATGGGTCATGGCCAAGTTCATTAAATTGAGGTAACACTAGACAATGAAGAGGATGAGGATTTTAGCCACATCCAGAACATAGAGGCAGACACCACCAAAACTGCAGAGGAGGAGGCTACAGGTCACAATAGTACATAAGAGGAGAGAGCTACATTGGCATCCATTGATGGGGTGCCCAAGTACAACACCTTCAGGATGAGAGGCGTCTTGCAGGGGAAAAATGTGTCAATGCTCATCGATCGGGGAGCCTCCCACAACTTCATTGACTCAGCATTGCTATAGAGGAGTGTTATGGGTGGGAAATCCATCCTACGGACTAGCACTAAGGGTTTTATCATGCATGCAGAAATGACCTAAAGACTCTTAATTTTTACCGTCATCCCATGCCTAAACCTCCATTACTCATATGTAAATACAAGGCTCAAGAGATTAAATGGACGTACCTTATTTTTTGTGTTTGATGTCAGTCCCTTTTCACGCTTGGTCATTCTTTGACTGCAACTCTCCTCCCAATGCTGACCTACATTCACTAAAGACAAACAAAGAACTCCACATGCATTTGATCTATGAACTAACGGGCTAGAGATTTAATCAATCATACAATCAATATTCCAATAATGAAAATCTCATATGGTGGGATGGGAAAATCAATTCTTTTATTAACTTCACAATGATACCTTACACTGATAAAGTTGGCTACTGCTCCTTGATCCTAGTCCTGGGCTCTTCTTCCACTGTCTTCCAACTACTTTTCTCTATACTTCTCTTTGCACAAGGATAGCTAAAGGTTGGGACAAAGGGAATGCTTAATAGGGTATAGTTTCTTTACTATGATTCTCCTCCTTTAAAATGGGACCCCTACCCCTTCTTTTATAAGTTAGAAGGAGCTAGGTATTTGGTCTAATGATCGGCCATGCATGGCCAAAAGGTTTAGTTAACTTACCCAAAGATGTCTGTTCCATCAACAAATTTCCTTTTTTCGTGCTTTTGTAGGTACACACGGGCTGTCTTGGGTCAGCTAGCATGTACATGAGTGCAGTAATGGAGCAAGGTGTGTGGGCCTTTATAAAAGGGGTTTTTAAGAAGAGTTGTTCATTAGTGTTTTGGCAAAGAAGGAATCTGAGATGGCCTGATGCCAGATAAGCATGTCTGGTGTAAATTAGGGTTATAATAGATCCCCCCTAATGTGTGAGGTCAAAAGAGCATCTGATGGCTGAAATACATTAACAATCTTCACCGATGTTCCAAACAAGTGAGCCCAGAGACCAGAAATTGGGATATGTCGTCTACAAAATAATAATTGTCTCACCGAGGTGGGCATATCCATGCTCGGGATAAAATAAAATTATGGCTACCAATCAAATACACTGTAGATCCATGTCATATAACTATATAAAGTTTAGCCACGAGAAATACATAGTGGAGATACATATCGAAATAAAAAAGATATACATGTAGAGTATCCATCTTCTAGAAGTTGATAAGGCCTGATGGTTGGAGATGAGGTCTTCAAAGCTCGAGCAACAACTTCAAAATCTTCAAAAATTGGGTAGGAGTGTAATATGAGTGTATGAATTCACTACCCAGAGGTCTTCGACGGCTCGTCAGTCATGGACTAGAGAATCTTGATGATTAGAATGAAGGCTTCATTGATTTCGAAAAAAGACTTGATTGGTCTTTTGGGATGGTCGAGCATGAGGGCAAGAGACAAACTGCAGAGGGGCCGACTCAGGCTTGGTAAAAAAATTGCCTTGGACAATAGCATGACAAATGATGAGACTCAAGCAACATGACATTAGCATAAGTTTCTGAGGCAGGAGGAAACACAAACTCTCCATATGATTGGAAGAATAACCAAATGGAGGAGGACACAACTCTATGTAGCGAGAATAACTTCCTAAGGTCATATTAAATCCCAGTGTTTGATGAACAAACTGAAAGATGTGCTTTATCCAAGGGCGACTCATTGTGCTGCCAATACAAAGAAAACACTTTTCCCTTCCTCTTTTTGGGGTATATTTGATTTTTTTTGTCTTTTTCAATAATTTTGGAAAAAGAATAAAAGAATTCTATGTTACAAAGGAGGAATCGAGTGTTGCAAACATACTAGTTCCAAGTGCACGGAACATAGGGATGCTCAGGGCAAAGGGACATATGCAAGAAAAGGACACTCGGGAAAAATCCTCCAGGGGCCAAAGGTGTCAAGACATAGAGGCAAAGTGCTACAGGGCTTGCGTATAAGGCATGCTTCCGATGGTTTAGTTGAGAGAAACATGGAGCCAACATTAGGCCGAAGATGTGGGTATGAAAATGCGATTAATAAAACACACAATGGTAACATCCTTCGATGTAATTTTAACGAGCCCAGAGAAGGTAAGCTCGACAGTTTTTCATATTTAGAGAGTCTGAAAAAACATAAAAGGAGACTCCAATGGGGTACATTTTTCGAAGGTAGTCTAGTCAGTTCGAAAAAGAGGTAAACTAGCAACGACAAGACGTCTATTCAAAACCATTTTAACGAGTGTTATAAAGACAAGATCACTCAACAATTTTTTCATTTTTAAGGAGTCTGAAAAAATCTTAACTATGGACTTCGTCAAGAATTTTCTTCTGGACCATTTTAGTGAGTGTGAAAGAATAAGGTCACTCGACGATCTTTTCAATTTTAGGGAGTCTAAAAAGAGCTTAACTATGGACTCCGTGGGGGTTCCTTTTTCATACATTTAGTCCCTCAGGCCCGAAAAAGGGTTAAAATTATACCTGAGGGTACTCTTCTAGAGAATTGAAATTCCTAAGAGTATACCTTTGTTCGTACAGTTGACCGTCCAGACTGAAAAAGGGGTAAACTACCACCAGATAGACATGACTTCAAATTTCAGTTTAACGAGTGTGAAAGGCCACAAGATCACTCGACAATCTTTTCATATTTAAAGGGTCTAAAAAGGGATTAAAAGAAGACCCGTTGGGGGCTACGACTCAAGTATGAAACTGGTTTAGGTAGAGGCCATTATTAGGCTCAGATCAAGAGTCTCTTCGATAGTCAACTTGGGAAGTCTCCCTAAAGGGAAGAAAACAAAAACCACAATGTAAGTCCTCCTGCTGTATAGAAACCGTAGTCATGGCTTCCAAGATAGCCTCATCTGAAGGAAATTCAAACTCCAAGAAATCACGCAAACGAGGGTCAACAGTCCCAAAGGGTGAAGTAAACTGACCATACTCCATATGATGAGGGAGGTTCTGGCCGGGACTGGCAGAGTCTATCAGCGAAGAATCACGATCATGAGGGCTTGAGGATCTACTAACATTGAGATCAGACTCAGAAGGATACTCAAGACCACTTGGACCAAGAGGGGGCAAGCAAGGGCTCCCATGCCCCCATTGGATACACTAATGGATCAATTGCTGAGACTAAGTCTCGGGAAGGCCAAAATGATTTCACAGGTTCCTTATCAGAAGTAATTGAACATCGAGGATAAGATTCCACATAATTAACCCATGGCGGGGTAGAGTCTACATGAACGCTAGGAACATATAAAGGGGTAGTTTGATAATGTTGAATTAGGATGGTGATTATCAGATGCCAGCTGGTCAATAGTGACAATGCTTCCATTGTGAGGGAAATGCATCACCCGGAAGAGCGTAGACACTACAACATTCATAGCATATACATAATCACGTCCAAGAAGCATATTGAAATCTAACGGGCCTTGCACCACTATAAAATCAACAAGGACAATCTTCCCACCTAATGAGATAGGAAACTAAGGAAGAATCCCCAAATATTCACTAAGACATCTGTCAAAAGCCAACAGCTCATGCGAAGCAGACACAAGCTTGGGAGATCCCAAGACTTTCCAAACCGAGGAGGATAAAATACTTGCAGAGGCTCCCTCATCCACAATACGTCGATAAATGTTTGTTGAATTAACTTCAACTCTTATTTGAAAAGGTGTGGCAGAAGGAAGAGGAGGCTCAACAAGGTCATTCCAATCAAAGGAAACCATCGGGCTTGGAGGGGCTGTGTTCGAAACGAGCAGAATGCCCCCTTGTTCTAAAAGTATTGAACCGGAAATGATAAAAACATAGTTGGTAGACATGTCACTCTCCAAAAGTAGAGTGGGATCATCGGATGACTACATCAGCATGACCACTTTCACAACCAATGGATGAATAGGCTATGAGACTACATGGTCTAAAGGCACTTCACCCCCCAAAAGAGGAGTGAGATCAACTGATGACTGCATCGACATGACCACTTTCTCAACCAATGGATGAATAGGCTACACGACTACATGGTCTAAAGGAACCTCACCCCTCAAAAGAGGAGTGGGATCAGCCGATGACTGCATCGGCGTGACAACTTTCTCAACCAATGGCTGCATAGGCTAAGAGACTACATGGTATAAAGGCACACCACCCCTCAAAAGAGGAGTGGGATCAGTTGATGACTGCATCGACATAATCACTTTCTCAACCAATGGTTGAATAAGCTGAGAGACTACATGGTCTAAAGGAACCTCACCCCCCAAAAGAGGAGTGGGATCAGTCGATGACTGCATCGGCATGACCACTTTCTCAGCCAATGGCTGAATAGGCTGAGAGACTACATGGTCTAAAGGCACCTCACCCCTCGAAAGAGGAGTGGGATCAGCCGATGACTGCATCAGAGTGACCATTTTATCAACCAATGGTTGAATAGACTTCGAGGAAACCGCAGAAGACTCATAATCAGAAGAGCTTGCAGACAGGGACCACAATATTTGTACCTCTGGAATGCTAGGGCACAAATGGGTAAGGTGATCTTTCTTGTAAAGCTTGCAAGGGAACTTAGGCTTACATCCTATCCATCTAGGTTTCTCAACAGAATTAATGCCCCTAGCATGACTAGCAGTGGTTGGTTGCACATCTCCAACATGACTTGCAGAGTTTAGTGATGGGTCGATAACATGAATTGCAGAGGCTATAGACCTATTACTAGTATGACTAGCAGTGATTGGACTTTTTCCCCCAGCATGACTTGGAGAGGGTGGGTGTGTACCCTTAGCATAACTTACAGAGGTTGGGTGTTGGTATTCAATGTGACTTGCAGAGGTTGTCAACCTATCTCCAACATGACTCGTAGAGGTTGGTGATTTCTTCTTCCTATTCTTCCTCTTTCTATTTTGTTTAGACTTCTGGTTACTAGTAACTGTACTTTCACCAGAGGTGGGAGAAGGAGGAGGAGAAGACTTTGCTAATGAAGAACATCAACAGTGTGACCATGACATAAAGTGCTTAACTAAGAAGCGTCAATAGCATTTGGGACATTTGGAATGGTACCCAACCAAACTGGTAGTCCCACATTCAACCTAGGAATCTACAAAGTGGCCATCAAAGGGACACCAATGTTTCTGAAGAAGGTAAAAGCATAAGAATCCCCTTGTGAAGGGGCTCCTTGGTTAGTATGGTTGGGAAAATTAGCCATGAATATCCTATGCATAGGTTCTCCCCTTGTGGGATCGTTCAAGTTCTTAAAAGTCTCACGCACTGACTCTGGAAAACTAGTGGCATCAAAACAATGCCTATAAAGAGGTGGCTCCACGTTTCTAAGTGGAAGACAAAAAATTCCTCATGACTAGTGGAGTGGGCAGTCTACCACCCTAGATCAGATACCCAAATCCACGAATGACTAAATCACTATGGAAAACTAGGGAGCAGAGAGCACACTCTAAAATTTCCTAAAGGAAAATCAAGCAAACGACTAACTAGTTGGAAGAATAATTACACCAACCAACACTAAAGCAACTTACTGGTGCAAGTGCAACTCAAAAAATGATGCATGAGCATCACAAGGCGTGCAAGCATAGCCAACAGTGAGACAACGTGGAGATAATAGACAACTGGAAAATCACCGAGCACATTTTTTGAAAATGTTTTGAAATATTAATGAAGTCATTAAGTGGAGGCATGCTTGTATTATTGTAAAAGGACCTTGAGCGATCCGCTCTCGTCCATAGTATATATGAGCCTTTATGTGTAATGAATGTAGGTAGATAGAATTTAATTCTAGATTAGACAGTTTTAGAGTGCAAGAGGGAAACGGGATATAGACACCCTCATTGTATAGTTGTAAGATGATTTTCAAGATAGAGCATAGAGAAGAGAGTAGAGAGTTGTAGTTGAAAACACCCATGTACATAGATTTGAATTAATAAAGAGCTTCGATCCAAATTCATGGTGTCGTATTTGTTCTCTGTGTATGCATGTTGAATGTTATGCTCATGGATGTTTACTTTATGTTATACATTTGCTTTATATGCTGTGTATATGATTTCATGCTTTGTATTTGAAGTCTGAGAGAGAGTAAGGAATGAGTTTCAATTGTTTCTTTTCCCGAGTGAGCAAAATTCCTACAAGGAGTGCTGTGAAGTTTGTCCACAAGGAGTGTGTTGAAAGAAGTCAGAGTTCATCTTTGAAAGCTTAGGAGGGATAAAAACTATTCTCATTCTCGCAGAAGTGCAAGTTGAGCACAGGAGCCGTGCAAGGTGTGCGCAGGCCGAGTAAAGTCTTAGAGTTTGTGAACCTGAGAAATTGTTGAAGGACTACTGCTGCAAGGAGTGTGCAGAGTCGAAGGGCTTCAATTCTTTGAAGTAATTGAAGGATTCACTACAAGGAGTGCATGCGAGAGTCTTCTTTAAGACTCAGAGTTGGAGAAAGATCAGGAAGGATAGGGTCTTCATAGTTGTCAAAGAAAATCACAGAAGGTTGGTGCCTTGAGGCACTGAAAGGAGGCACAATAAGTTTGCGTTGCAGGTGGGTAAGTTTCGCGGAGAAATATTTGGTTAAATTCGCAGGAATTGTCCAGGAAGAAACGGTCAGTCGGAATTCTTTGAGAAGAATTCACGAAGTCACAAGAGTCGTCAGATCTTGCAGAGAAGCAGGTACGTTACGACAAGATTTCCTCAAGTGTAAGCTTAGAGGAAATCAGGGCCGTAGGATCCAAGTCATCCAGGGCTGTTGGATCACTCGCGAAAGGCGAGTAGCAAAGTGGAAAGTGGATCAGAGCCGTCCATCCGGGGAGGACAGGTGGCAGAGATCTAGAGATCTCGCGAACTCAGAGGTTTGTGAGGTGAGAGCCCAAAGGTTGGGTACTCTAGGTTGAGAAAGGCGAAGTCCCGAAAGGGCAAGAAGTTTCATTGTGGGACTGCGTAGACGACGTGTTAAAATTTGGTAGTTCGACACTTAGGTACATCGAGGAATTTGACATCTCGGCACTTCGGGTGTCGTGATACAAAGGAGACATCACTTCGTGGAGTGAAGTGGCGAAGTGTGAAGTGGAGCATAAGGAACACATGGCAGAATCGCAAGGTGGGCCCATGGAATAGATAGGGAGCCACGCGTTGTTCATTGAAGGGAGTCAACACCACGTTGACTTTTTGTGTCTCAGGGGTTCGTAAGATAAGGAGATGGAAGTCCATCCTTTCGACTTGCAAAGTGGTGAAAGGTGAGAAGCGCTAGTGGGAAGCCTAGCTAGTGGTCACGCGCGAAGGGTGTTGACAGTAGGGAGCTATACCCGTATTGGCATTTTTGTTATCGTGAGCTTGGGAAGGAAGAGTGGTGAGTTATGACAAGTGCCTCTCAGTTTAGGCCTTGGTCATAGCCAGCGGTCACGCGGAGAAGGGGGAGCTTGCACCTAGTACTGTTTGTGCCAAGGAAGCTTCCGAAAGGACATGTGGATCAAAAGAAAGAAGATTCAAGTAGAGAATTGAAAGATTCGATTCAGATCAAAGGGAAAAGAAGAACGATCCTGTAAGAGGATCCTCGACCTGAGGGCTGAGTGGGTCTGCACCATCTGGTATCAGAGCCTGATTCTTATTTGTATATTTCAGGCAGGAAAAGCGAGAAGGAATTTCAACCATGCCACCGAGGAGAAGAGACAGGAAAACACCCGATCCGCCAGAGGAAAGGGAAATTCCATAAGGAAGGGGCAGGCAGGTGTAGAATCCAGAAGTGGAAAGAGATCTGCATGACATTCGCGCCAGACTCGTGGATGTGGAAATAAAAAAAAGGCACACAAATGACATTGTAGATGTCATTGAGTCCGAAAGCGAAGGTGACGCTAGACATGAAGAAGAAGAAATTGCAGCAGAAGATGAAACAAATGAATGCTTGATTAGAGTTGTTTCAAGAATGAGTGCAAGAGCCAAAATGGACATTCCAGTTTATGAGGGAAACTTGGATGTTGAAGAGATTCTAGATTGGATTAGAGCTCTAGACACATATTTTGATTATGAAGATGTCGAAGAAGACAAGAAGGTCAAACATGTTTTCACAAGACTTAAAGTACATGCAACATTGTGGTGGGATGAACTACAAGCTGACAGATGTTGCCAAGGTAAGCATAAAATCAAGAGTTGGGATAGGATGATCGCAAAGATGAAGGAGAAATTCATTCCCAGGGATTACTAGATTACTCTGTTTCAAAGAATGCAAAATTTGAGACAAAATTTGATGTCAGTGAAGGAATATACTAAAGAGTTCTATAGGCTGAACATCAGAGCAGGTCATCGTGAAAGTAATGATTAAAAGGTTGCCAGGTATATGAATGGCTTGAGATATGAAATTCAAGATAAGATGAGCATGATGACTATCCGAATGGCGGAAGATGCTTATCAAATGACTTTAAAGGCAGAAGAGAAGATGAGCCGAAAACAAGGTCAAAGAGGCCGAGGCAGAAGTCAAGCCAGGGGAAAATCAGTCGTCCAAGGTAGAAATTAGAAGCCTAAGGAAGAATGGAAGAAACCTTAGATTGAGAGAGGTGGAATCTCACAGAAAGGGAAATATGCTGGACAGAGAAGGCAATATGCTGATCAGAGAGGAGAGTATGTTGATAACAACATTTTTCCTCGTACTAGAGGTAGAGGAAGAGGAAGAGGTGGAGTGATAAAATGATTCACGTGTGGAAAGGTCGGACACAAGTCTTATGAATGTCTAGACAAGAAGAAAGAGGAAGGAGATACTCACATTTCCAAAGCATAGAGGTGAAATGTTGAGGCAGAGGATGCTGAAGGCAGAAGATCGCTGATGATGCAAAAAGTTCTTTTGACACCAGAGAAGGAAGTGGAGAGTTCGGTCCAAAGGAACAAACATTTTTGGACTGCTTGCAAGACCATGGATAGGGTATGCAAGGTCATTGTGGACAGTGGTAGCACAGAAAATATCGTTTCAACGGAGATGGTAGAAAAACTAGAGCTGGAGACGATTGATCATCCAAGCCCATACAGAGTTTCGTGGTTGCAAAAATGACTTTAGGTAAATGTCACTAAGCAATGTTTAGTTGAGTTTAAAATAGGAGGGTATAAAGATGAAATACTCTGTGATGTTATTCCTATGGATGTTTGTCATCTATTGTTGGGTAGACCGTGGCAATATGACAGGAATGTGATTCATGATGGGAGAATGAACACATACACCCTAGAGAAAAATGGGAGAACTCACATGTTGTTTTCGATCAAAGATAAAGAAATAAAACTGGAGCTGAGAAACACTGTACTTCTCATGAGTGGTAAAGAAATTTTTATAGAGGTTAAGAAGAAGGAGGAACTGCAATTCATTGTGGTCAGGGAGCCAAAGATTGTTTTAACCAGCAGAAGGGTAGATGATTTACCATAAGAGGTTCAGGAACTGCTGGAAGAGTTCCCTAACATAGTAGTGGATGAACTACCTCATTCGTTGCCACTGATTAGAAGTATAAGTCATCAAATTGATCTCATACCTGGAGCTAGTTTTCCAAACAAAGCAGCGTACAGATTGACGCCGTAGGAGAATGAAGAGGTCAAAAGACAAGTCCAGGATTTGTTGGACAAAGGTTTGGTCAGAGAAAGATTGAGTCCATGTGCTGTTTCGACAGTACTCAGTCCGAAGAATGACGGAGGCTAGAGGATGTGTACTAACTCGAGGGCAATCAAAAAAATAACCATCAGGTATAGATTTCCATTGCCAAGGATGGATGATCTGATGGATTGCTTCAGTGGAGCCAATTTTTTTTTGAAGATTGATTTGAAAAGTGGATATCACCAGATTCGTATGAGAGAAGGTGATGAATGGAAGACAACATTCAAAACCAATGAAGGGTTATACGAATGGATTTTCATGACATTTGGTTTAACAAACACATCGATTACTTTCATGAGATTGATGAATGAAGTCCTGAAGGATTTCATCAGAAAATTTGTCATTGTGTATCTTGATGACATTCTGATTTTCAGTAAAACAAAGGCAGAACATCTGAAACATTTGGCTACAGTGATGAAGAGGTTACAGCAAGAGAAGTTGTTGATAAACATGAAGAAATCCTCATTCATGAAGACAGAGCTCATTTATTTGGGGTTTGTTATTTCTACAGATAAGTTGAGGATGGATCCAGATAAAGTGGAGGTAATCAAGAATTGGCCATCACTAAGGAATATCTTTGAAGTTCAAAATTTTCATGGATTGGCTAGTTTCTACCGAAAATTCATTAGGAATTTTAGTGGAATTAGTGCACCGATGATGGACATAGTGAAGAAGAGACACAAATATTTTCACTGGATGGAAGAGGCTGAGAAAAGATTCAATTTGCTGAAAAGGAAAATCACGAAACAACCAATTCTGGTGTTGCCTGATTTCCAAAAGACATTTCAAGTAAAATATGATGCAAGTGGATTTGCAATAGGGGCAGTCTTGAGTCAAGAAGACAGGCCAATAGCATATTTCAGTGAGAAGTTGAATGAAGTCAAGATAAAATACTCCATGTATGATAAGGAATTCTATGCTATTATTCAGGCATTGAAAAAATGGAGACATTACTTAATTCCTAAGGAGTTTGTCTTGTATAGTGATAATCATGCATTGCAATTTGTGACTCAACAAGAGAAGTTGAATCAAAGACATGTTAAATGGGTTGAATATATGCAAAATTTCACTTTTGTGATTAAAAATATTTCTGGAACTGCTAACAAGTTTTTTGATGCTTTGAGCAGGAAATGTTTGCTATTGTAGGAGTTCAGAGTCAAAACATTGGGTTTTGATGATCTCAGGGACATGTACAGAGATGATCTAGATTTTAAAGAGCCATATGAAGCAACTGAGAATCCAATTCTCAGGGATAGAAGCCAATGGGTAGAATACATGATCCAGGAAGGATTACTGTTTAAAGGAATGTGAGCAGATGTCAAAATATTTGTGGATAGATGTAGAATTTGTCAACATTCAAAAGGAAAGAGGCATAATGCAGGTTTTTATCAACCATTACCCATACCTGACAGGCTGTGGGATGCAGTCAACATGGACTTCATATTGGGGTTGCCAAGAACATAAAGAGGGTTTGACTCAATCTTTGTGGTAGTGGATAAATTTTCCAAAATGGCACATTTCATTCCATGTCAGAAAACTAGTGACACAACTCACATTGTGAACCTGTTTTTCAAAGGAGTCATTCGACTTCACGGCTTACCAAGGAGCATAGTTTCGGATCGAGACACTAAGTTCGTAGGACACTTCTGGAGAACCTTATGGAAGAATATGGGAACAAACTTGTCGTTTAGTTCAACTTATCATCCTCAGATGGATGGAAAGACAGAAGTCGTGAACAGGAGTTTGGAAGACTTGCTGAGGAGCTTGGTGACAGAACACCACAGTCAGTGGGACAACATATTACCATGGGTGGAATTTGCTTATAATGTCTCTCTTAATAGGAGCAGAGGATAGAGTCCATTTCAAATTGTTTATGGCATGCAGCTGAGAGGAATTTCTGAGCTGAGGGATTCATAACAGATTGCGACTAGGAGCGTTAGTGTAGAAGATTTCACAGAGGCGATGAAGGAACTTCACAGCCAGGTGAAGGAATGATTGCAGAGTTCGAGCCAAGAATATAAGTGGAGAGAAGATCAACACAAGAGACAACTTCAGTTCGAATTTGGTGATTTGATCCTTGCACATTTGAGAAAGAAAATGTTCTCGAGTGGAACATATAATAAACTGAAGATGAAGAAAATCAGACCATGTAAGGTCTTGAAGAAATTTGGGGCGAATGCATATGAGATTGAATTACCTGATGGGATTGGAATTTCTCCGATATTCAATGTCTTGGATTTGTACCCTTATAAAGTTGAGGAAGCAGAAGCAGGTAGTGAATAACCAGAGATTCAATGGACAAAACAAATGCCAGTTGCAGAAAATCCACAGATGGAGCACATACTGGACAAAAGAGTTGGTAAGAGGACCAGACGAAAGCAATACTTTGAATACTTGGTCAAGTGGAAGGGCCATCCAGTTGAATATGCCAGTTGGGAGAATGAAGAAAAAATCCAGAAGCATGGACAGACCATGCGTGAGCTCATGGATAGGAGCCCATGAAAATTTTCAAGCGAGGGAGTATCCTACAGGAGCATCGTAAGGCATGCAAGCATAGCCAACATCGAGACAACGCGGAGATAAGAGACAAATGGAAAAGAACTGAGCACATTTTTTGAAATATTAATGAAGTCATTAAGTGGAGGCATGCTTATATTATTGTAAAAGGACCTTGAGCGATCTTCTCTCGTCTATAGTAGATAGGAGCCTTTATGTGTAATGAATGTAGGTAGATAGAATTTAATTCTAGATTAGACAGTTTTAGAGCACAAGAAGGAAACGAGATATAGACACCCTCATTTTATAGTTGTAAGATGATTGTCAAGATAGAGCATAGAGAAGAGAGTAGAGAGCTATAGTTGAAAACACCCATGTACAGAGATTTGAATTAATAGAAAGAGCTTCAATCCAAATTCATGGTGTCATATTTGTTCTCTCTGTATGCATGTTGAATGTTATGCTCATGGATGTTTACTTTCATGCTTTGTGTTTGAAGTCTGAGAGAGAGTAAGGAATGAGTTTCAATTGTTTCTCTGCCTGAGTGAGTAAAATTCCTGCAAGGAGTGTAGTGAAGTTTGTCCGCAAGGAGTGCGTTGACAGAAGTCAGAGTTCATCTTTGAAAGCTCAGGAGGGATAAAAATTGTTCTCATTCTTGCAGAAGTGCAAGTTGAGAATAGGAGCCATGCAAGGTGTGCGTAGGCTAAGTAAAGTCTTAGAGTTTGTGAACCTGAGAAATTGTTGAAGGACTCTATTGCAAGGAGTGTGTAGAGTCGAAGGACTTCAATTCTTTGAAGTAATTGAAGGATTCGCTGCAAGGAGTGCGTGCGAGAGTCTTATTTAAGACTCAGAGTTGGAGAAAGCTCAGGAAGGATAGGGTATTCACAGTTGTCGAAGAAAAGCACAGAAGGTTGGTGCCTTGAGGCATTGAAAGGAGGCATAGCAAGTTTGCGTTGCAGGTTGGTAAGTTCCGCGGAGAAATATTTGGTTAAATTCGCAGGAATTGTCCAGGAAGAAATGAACGCTCAGAATTCTTTGAGAAGAATTCGTGAAGTCACAAGAGCCGTTATATCTTGCAGAGAAGCAGGTACGTTACGTCGAGCTTTCCTCAAGCATAATCTCAAAAGAAATCAGGTTCATAGGATCCAAGTTAGCCAAGGCCGTTGGATCACTCGCAAAAGGCGAGTAGCGAAGTGGCGAGTGGATCAGAGCCATCCATCCGGGGAGGATAGGTGGCAGAGATCTAGAGATCTCGCGAACTCGGAGGTTAATGAGGTGAGAGCCCAAAGTTTGGGTACTCTAGGTTGTGAAAGGTGAAGTCCTGAAAGGCCGAGAAGTTTTGTTGTGGGACTGCATAGACGACGTGTCAAAATTTAGCAGTTTGACGCTTAGGTACATCGAGGATTTTGGGATCTCGACACTTTGGGTGTCGTGATACAAAGAAGACAACACTTCGTGGAGTGAAGTGGCGAAGTGGAGCGTAAGGAACACGTGGCAGAATCTCAAGGTGGGCCCGTGGAATAGATAGGGAGCCACATGTTGTTCATTGAAGGGAGTCAACACCCCATTGACTTTTCATGTCTCGGGGGTTCATAAGATAAGGGGACAGAAGTCCAACCTTTCGACTTGCGAAGTGGCGAATGGTGAGAAGCGCTAGTGGGAAGGCTAGCCGGTGGTCACGTGCAGAGGGTGCTGACAGCAAGGAGCTCTACCCGTATCGACATTTCAGTTATCGTGAGCTTGGGAAGGAAGAGTCGAGAGTCTCGACTCACGAACTCGCGAGTGGCGAGTTGTGACAAGAGCCCCTCATTTTAGGCCTTGGTCATAGCCGGTGGTCACGCGAAGAAGGGGGAGCTTGCACCTAGTGTCGTTCGTGCCAAGGAAGCTTCTTAAAGGACCTGTGGATCAAAAGAAAGAATATTCAAGCAAGGAATTGAAAGAGTCGATCCGACTCAAAGGGAAAAGAAGAACGATCCTGTAAGTGGATCCTCGACCTAAGGGCCAAGTGGGTCTTCACCAAAAACAGAAGCACCCTCTGGGTATACTCTACAAAGCATGGCCTGATGTTTGTCCTAGGTACCGCGGTATACCCCCACAGTCACCTGTGTATGTCACTAGAAAGATAGGCAACTAGGTTGCCAGTGCACGAATAGTCACCAGGCGGGTACAATCGATAGTCAGGTAGACCACAATGAGCAGGGTATCAAGCCCGAAACCTACCAAGGGTATCGAAAGCAAGTGGTCCTGAAGACAACTGAGGACCTTGAATGGATTTGAGACCCACGAAGCTCCGTGGAAAATGCAATCGACGGAATCCCAAGACAACCCCACTATATCTTTTCTCCACTATGATTGGTCCAGCTTTGGAGGGGTTATCTTCGGTACCTTTCCACACATGATCTCATGTTTAGCCCCTGTGTTAGAGGGCGGTCCCGAATAACTTTCACAATAGTGGACTTCTACACTCCTTAGCATAGACTCATATGTTTGTTTTATAGCCTTGAAGAGTTTCCTCTCCAACCTAAATCAAGGCTCTAGCCTAATCTAGTTGATGGACCTTACAAACATAAAGTCTGGTAATTTTTAATTAGCATTCCTTTTACTGGTTTAATTTACTCAAAAGGGTAAGGTAGTGCAAATGATGGTGTTAAGACTCTTGTGAAAAATGATGAAACTTATATGAACACTAGAAAAGAATGATTATATATATATATATATATATATATATATATATATATATATATATATATATATATATATATTTGAAATGCTCTTTAAGATGAGAAGAAAACACAACACTATGCTAATTTCTTTTCTTTTTCAAATAACAATGCAAAGAAAATGCCAAGAAAGAAAAAGATCTAACAAAGTAAGTTTTTTTTTTAATATTTTCTTCCAATCAAAGAAGAAATAACAAAATATTCTAAAAGAAACTGATGAATGCAACTCATTTTTCTTAAAATTTCAAGCTAAAAATAAGTTTTAAAAGGTAGTAAACACAAAAAATATTTTAAATGAAAAAACAAGCTATGCTGGAATACAACCTAGGTTAAGATGCTATGACAGAGACCAAGAACCCTAAGAGATATAACTCTTGACAAGGAAAAGGATGACTGCCTCTCCTTAAACAAAAAATTTCTCAACAGGTACAGTGCTGACAGTTCAACAACCAGCGTGTGCATGGGAGCTGTGTAAGGTCAGAGTGCTTGTACATGCATGAAGACTGTATGCAGGCCTCATGTACCTCTACAACTCTTCAAAAATGAAAAGAAAATAAATCAAGCACTGGAAGAGACTACTGGTATTGAGAACCAAAATCTCTTGAAGAATCAGAAACTTACTTTGACAGAAAAATAAAACAATTGAAGGAAAATTTCATAGAACAAAACCAATCTGAGGTGAAACCTAAGCTACAAAACTGCAAAAACAGAGACTAGAATGAGTTCCAGAAAACCTCTGAGAAGGATTACTTCTGACAGGGGAGAGGATGACTGCCTCTCTAAAAGAAATTTTCTGAAATCATACACGCGACTGACACTTCCTCAGATAGCGTGTACACACGGGTTGTGTGAGGGTAGGGTGCGGGTACACGCATGCAGACATTATACATTCCGTGTGTACCTCTGTGGGTCTTGAAAAAAAAAAAGATGCAGTCAAGAAAAGAAACAAAGATAACTGGTATGGAAGACCAAAATCTCTGTTAGCTAAGACTTTTGCAGAAACTTTAAAAAGAAGGAATGAAACCAGTTTTTAAAAATACCCAAGAAAAATATTCTCAGAAACCCTAGAGATCCCCAGTATGGGTGCCAATTCTATCGTGGGTGGGAAATCCCTCCTATGGACTAGCACTAAGGGTTTTATCATGCATGTAGAAATGACCTAAAGACTCTTACTTTTTACCATCATCCCATGCCTAAACCCCCATTACTCATATGTAAATACAAGGCTCAAGAGATTAAGTGGACATACCTTATTTTTCATGTTTGATGTCGATCCCTTTTCGCACTTATTCGTTCTTTGACTGCAACTCTCCTCCCAATGCTGACCTGCATTCACTAAAGACAAACAAAGAAATCCACATGCATTTGATCTATGAACTAACGGGTTAGAGATTTAATCAATCATACAATCAATATTCCAATAATGACAATCTCATATGGCGGTACGGGAAAAAAAATTCTTTTATTAACTTCACAATGATACCTTACAATGATAAAGTCGGCTACTGATCCTCGATCCTGGTCCTGGGCTCTTCTTCCACTATCTTCCAACTTCTTTTCTCTATACTTCTCTTTGCACAAGGATGGATAAAGGTTGGGACAAAGGGAATGCTTAATCAGGTATAGTTTCTTTACTATGATTCTCCTCCTTTCAAATGGGACCCCTACCCCTTCTTTTATAGGTTAGAAGGATCTAGGTATTTGGTCGAATGACCATCCATGCATGGCCGAAAGGTTTAGTTAACTTACCCAAAGTTATGTGTTCCATCATTTGTTTGTGCTTTTGTAGGTACATGCGGGTTGTCTTGTGTTAGCTAGCGTGTACACATGTGCAGTAATGGAGCAGGGCATGTGGGCCTTTATAAAAGGGGTTTTTAAGAAGATTTGTTCAACAATGTTTTGGAAAAGAAGGAATTTGAGATGGCCTGATGCCAGGTAAGCATGTCTGGTGCAAATTAGGGTTATAACAAGGAGGCATATACCCACAGTTGAGTTTGAAGGATTCAAGGTGGAGGTAGTAGGAGGAAGCACCATGCCATGTAACAAGTACATTTCAGGGATGAAGCTTACACTGAGTAGGCATAACTTAGTGAAAAACATTTATGTGATGGACCTCCCAGACACAAACATAATCCTTGGGGTACAATGGATCAACACGTTGGGGCCTATCACCACCAACTACAAGACCATGGAGATGTCCTTCATAGAGGAGAGTGGAATAAAGGTAGTCCTCATAGGCATGACAGGCAATGCAATCAGGGTAGTCACAACGAAGAGGATGGAGGCCATTTTCAGAAGAGAGGAGATTGTGTATGTTGTTGATTATAAGATTTCGGCACATGTGGACAAAAAGGGGAAGGTTCACTACGCACTAGAGATCCCGAGGATCATTGAAAAACACAGTAAGGTGTTTGGACCTATCCCACCAGGTGTGCCACCAGACAGGGTATTTGAACACATCATTAAGTTGGAGGAAGGGGCAAAGTGAGTCATCACCATGCCTTACAAACATCCCAACAAGTACAAGGACAAAATAGATAAGGAAATCAAAGAGATCTTGGATATGGGTCACATTAGACCAAGTTCCATCCCTTTTGCTTCTTCAATGGTAATGGTCAAGAAAAAGGATGGAACCATGTGCATGTGCATTGACTTCAGGGCCCTAAAGAAGAAGACTATCAATAACTAGTATCCCATTCCAAAGATTTATGAGCTATTGGATGAACTCCATGGGGTTGTTTATTTCAAAAATATTGACTTACACTCTGGTTACCACCAAATCAAAATGAGGGAGGAGGACATCCCTAAGACTGCATTCAGGTGTCACTATGACGACTATGAATTCTTAGTGATTCCATTTGGTTTAACCAATGCAAAAGCCAAATTTCAGTCATGTATGAACCATGTCTTCAACAAACAATTGAGGAAGCATCTTCTTGTATTCTTTGATGACTTTCTAATTTATAGAAAGACGTGGTAGGAACACCTTCAGTATCTGGAACCGATCTTAAATATCATGGAGGGTCAATCCTTGTATGCCAAGGAATCCAAGTGTGAGTTTGGGATGACAGAGGTTCTCTACTTGGGGTAAATTATTGGAGTTAAGGGGGTACAGGTACATCAGGAGAAGATCCAAACCATATTTGAATTGCCCACACCTAAAACCCTTACACAGTTGAGGGTATTTCTTGGCATTTGTAGCTATTACAGGAGATTCATCAAAGGGTTCTCCCAACTTTGTGTGCCTTTGACCGATCTAACTAAGAAAGGGGCCTTCATATGGTGTGAAGAGGCCCAAGCCACATTTGAGAGAATGGAGAAAGTAATGAGCACATGCCCCATGTTAGCCTTACCATATTTTGGCCAACCCTTCACATTGGAGTGTGATGCCTCTGGAGAAGGCATTGGGGCTGTACTGATGCAAAATAGGCACCCTCTTGCCTATGAGAGCCAAAAACTGAGAGGTCCTGAGTTACTTTACACCATCTATGACAAAGAGATGCTGGCTATCATGCACGCTTTGTCCAAATTCAGGTAATACTTGGTAGGTGCTATATTTGTGGTGAAATTAGATCACAACAACCTTAAGTACTTATTGGAATAGAAGGAATTAAATGAGAGGAAACAAAAGTGGGTCAGCAAGATACAAGCCTATGACTTTGAAATTGAATTTTTCAAAGGAAAAAACAACGTAGTTGAAGATGCATTATCCAGGAGGCCATCGGTTTATGCCATGATAGATGTATCAGCTGACTGGAAGGACCACCTCTTGATGGAATATTCAAAACATCAGTTCGCTTGTCAGGTGATGGATGGGAAAATACGGGATGATAAATTTACATTCATAGATGACATAATCTATTACAAGGGCCGAATATTCTTGGTTCCTGATTCAACCTTCAAGGACAAGATATTACAGGCATGTCATGACTCACCAGTGGCAGGGAACCAAGGGATTGGCAAGACATACAGTAAAGTAAGGTAAAGGTTCTCATGGAAGGGCCTCAAAGAGGATGTGATGAATCACATAAAGGAGTGTACTACTTGTTAGAAAAACAAGGATGAGCACACTCATCTAGTAGGACTACTACAACTTCTACCCATCCCAAAGCACAAATGGGAGATCATCTCCATGGACTTCATCATAGGGTTGTCGAGGGCACAAGGTAAGGATTGTATCTTCATAGTGGAGGATAGGCTGACTAAATTTGCACACTTCTTCTCGATTGCTACAGACTTCAGTGCAACACAGGTGGAAGAATTATTCTTCAGAGAGATCTTCAGACTACATGGTATCCCCAAAACCATTGTTAGTGACAAGGATAGTCGATTTATGAACAATTTTTGGCAGCATTTGTTCATGATGGTTGGTATGGCCTTGACCCCTAGCACTAGTTATCATCCTCAGACTAACGGGCAGACCAAAATAGTCAACAAATGGGTGGAAGGCTACCTCGGGAATTATGTAGCAGGGAAAAAGAAGGCATGGGTTAGATGGCTACACTTGGGAGAATACTGTTACAACACCACCTATCACATGTCCATAGGCATGACTCCATTCAGGGCATTGTACAGTTATGACCCACTCTCTTTTGTAGAGATTGCTTTTGGTGATAGCAGAGCCCCGATGGTACATGATTGAGTGCAATAGAGTCAGGACATCCTCGGGGAATTGAAGGATCATCTACATAGGGCATAGAATTAGAAGAAGGTCCAAGCAGACAAACACTGGGTAGATCATACTTTTGAGGTTGTTGACTTGGTCTACCTAAGTCTCCAACTGTACAGACGGGATTTGATCAAAAGCAGTGGAGAATAAAATATCCAACCCCGGTTCTTTGGGCCCTATAGGATCAGCAGAAAGGTAGGGGTCGTGGATTATGAGCTGGAGCTCCCACAGGGTAGTAGGATACACAATGTTTTCCATGTGTCATGCCTGAAGAGGGCCATCATCCAACACATCACCCCACTTGAGGTGCTACCACCTCTAGATGAAGAGGGGCAATTGGTAATGGTGCCAGAGGAAATATTGGAAGTTTAGGAGAAGATACTCTGGAGGAGAAGAATCAGATAATACTTAATCAAATGGAAGGATTTACCTATTGAGGATGCCACATGGGAGAATGAACAGGTGATACATGAAACAGGTTCATAATTTCTTGCGGACAAGCAATTTCTAGCAGGGGAGACTGTAATTTCCCCCACCTCTTGATGAAGAGGTTTGGAAAGACTTAGTGTTATAGTCATCCCCACTAGACCATAGTCTCATGCAGCATGGGGAAAGGTCAGCTAAATCAATGTTATATTTTGAAGTTGAATTGGAAAAAGGTAAAAAAGGGTAAGAAATAACTCAATGAAGAATTATAACACTGGAGGTTGAGTTAGGAGTTGAACCTAGGGGTTAACTAAATCAATAGATAAATAGAATGGAAGTATAAGGGAAAGACTAGGGAACACCTCTCAATCATCTTGGATATTGTTTCATTTGGCTATTGGGCTCTTTAGCACACAGTTTTGAGGGTTTTGAGAATACAAACCCTAGAGAACAACTCAGGGTGAAATATTCCACTCACCTTGTTCCAATCTTGGTCCCGGGGATGAAATATTCTACTCACCTTATTCCAATCTTGGTCTCGGGGATGAAATATTCCTCTCACCTTGTTCCAATCTTGGTCTCGGGGATGAAATAATCCACCCACACCATTCTATAGTATTCAAAGGTACCATAATCTATTCAAGAGAGCAACAGGTCGTACCCTTGAGGGTTTTCTAGCAGGGGGTGAACCACTCCTTGGAGAAGAGTTTGATACAACTTATTGACATGGTTTATTGATATTACAACACATGGGTATTACTTGTAGGGCCTTTTCCATCAGACTTGGAGTGTTTTGGGAGGGTTACTCCAGTTATATTATTATCTACAGATTTGGGACGGTTTTGAGAGAAGGAGGGCACAACTATGATTCATATCTTGTTATTTTGAGGGGGTTACACCTCATATCTAACCTTGAGTCTTCTCCTAGTGGCTTGTGGCAGCCCGATCTATCTTTCTATAGAGTTTCAAGGGTTTTAGAGGCTTCCTTCATCAGGGCCAAAATATTGAGCTTGGCAGTCTTCAGGAGGGCGCAACTTTGATTGAGGATTCAATAGTTTGGAGGAGTAGATATTGGCATCTGAGCTTGAGACTTCAGAGAGGGATTCTACTTGCCCCGATCTATTATTTGGTGGAGTTTGGTGTTATTATGAGACATCCTTCAGTTGGGATGAAATATTGGTCTCCTCATCTCTTTAACAGGACATGCCATCAGCGAGGGGGGGTTTGGACGTGACCCTGGTTCTTCTTTCATTTACCTTCATTGCATATCCAACCTTTGGAGGCTTGTTTTGTATTACCAGGAGAATTTTGTAGTAGCTCATATATGATCTCTTGGAGCCATCTGATGTTATTCCATATCTACATCCACTTTGTATCAGGTTCTTGCTTTTCATAATAATAAAGGTCAGATCTATGTTTTTGGGTTCCATATCTTGTGTACTAGTTAGATATTGTATTTGCATTGAGTTTTTCTTCAGAGCTGTGCTTAATAACTGAACAAAACCCTAAGACCGAAACTTGAGAGGCTAACCTACAAACATACACAAACAAACAAGTAAATCAGTGGTCAGTTAGTGTTCCAAGTGAAAAAATTGGCTTGGGAACATTACAGAGTTTGCTCAATTGTCTCAGAGATATCATTACTTTTGAATTCAACCAATGTTGTCTCTACGGAAGACAGGGTATTCAAACAAGCATCCTTTTTCTCCCTAGCAAGTTTCTTGCTTTCTTGTAGGTTTGTCTCCCAAACTTTCAAGGTCATTTAAGCTTTCACCTGTTCATATTGTAAGAAAGGGGTGAGACCAGGAATATTGGCTTTCTGCCTGCATACAATGAATTCATGAAATTTGGATTTGGCCACACATGCATCATTTTATTTCTCATAAATACCTTTTAGAGAATTATTTATTTCCTTATAGTATCCATTTTTTGATACAGATCTTGATTGACAACTTCCATCTTTTCATTGATTTCATATGCTTGTTTTTGGAATGAAGTATTATCTTTGTTTTACTTTTCTAGTGAATCTATTATGGACTTCCACTGTTGTATTAAAATGTCTCGGTGAGAAATTATGGAATTTCTATTTTGGACAGTCATCTCCAGTTTTTCTTGTAGTTATTTTATTTGTTGTTTATAGGCTAACCTGATTTGATCTATGTCATAATTCATTCTGTTATTGATAACCTATTATGTGCTCTGCATTTTGTTCTGAAGTTGTTCAACCAAGAGAGACTTTTATTGAATTTTCTTTGAAATATTTCCCACTGACCATTGGTTGGCAGTGACAAATTCTCCTAGTGAATTGACAACCTCTTTTGCAAATTCAAGATCATTTTTTCCATGTCCATCATATACTATTTTGTGTTTCCTAGTGGTCACTCCTGCCTTCTGGCGAGACTCTTTTCTAATGATAGCTTTCCTTTATTATTGAAAAATAAACTGTATGGGGCCATATCTTCAGGAGAGATGGGAGTGAGTTCATCTAGATGGATGACTTCAGAACTGGGAAAGTAAAAAATGGTTCATATAGGAGTTACTGAGGGAATAGGGGAAATAATTGCAATAGAATTTTCTACACTAGTAAGACTGGGAGTAACAATGGTAGTATATGGTGATGAAGGGGGAGAACCATGATCATCTTTCATGAAGACTTTAAGGGAAGCTAATAACTTTTGATCATTTAGGCATGGAATTTATGCTTTTATATGTTTAAATAATGCATCTCTTTAGTTCAATACTTGTCTGTTTTGTCATCAGTGGAGCTACTTTGTTGGGGTTCTATGGATCTAGTTTCATGTGAATATGGAATGGGATTTGAATCTCCTTGAAAAATCCTAGGAAATTTGTTCCTTTTGTGGTTTTGAAAGGTCAGGAAAGTAGCCTGTTGGTCAGGAGGTAAAGAATGAAATCTGTTTCTGGCTTCTTCATATGATCTAGCTCCTTGGAAAACATTGGGGTAAGGGGAGTCTCCGTGTATATATATTTTCATGTTGAATTGGGCCAATTGATTCTCTACTATTTTGTGAGGATCATGTTTTTTGAACTCAATGTCAACTAATTTGACATCTTCCAAGGCTGCAACCTTGAATTTTGAATGACCAAAATCTAACAATGTAAACATGCCAACTTGTATGGGAAAAGTTGGCCATACCTTTTTCTGAGCCACTTTCAAGTCTTTTGCGATTCCTCCAGCGACTGTTTGGTATGCCACCTCTCTACATACCAGCCTATTAGGCAATAATATTGGAAGCATATGGGGATGAACAACGCAATCAAACACTCTGATGTAAGATAATTTATGTTTAATGTACCAATCTACAATCATGCCTAATTTACCCATAATGTTCTCTGAAATCCTAGGCAGAGAGCGACCATAGATAGCTATACGAATCGACACCACTACATTGTGATAGATCTCATAAAATAAATCTTTAACACTTTCTTCCCATAGTTTGGAGTGGTATAAATCTATAGGTTCGAAACTAGACGGGGTCCAACTCTAGTTCATCAGGGGAAATGGAGTCATGAAGCAAATGACATACGTGATGCAGGCGGACATGTAAAAAGGAGCATGTTGTCCTGTTGATTTCAATGATTTGTACTCGAAAACCTCCCTATCCAGGTTATCCGACAACATTTTGGCCCATTTGAAAGTATAGCCTTCGACCACTTCATTGATTATAGACACCCATTCAACTATGAAATGTGTTGGGTTTTTCTTTCCAAATAGCCGATAGAGCATCATGGCAATGTATAAATAATGAGAATCTAAGGATGTTATGGAATATATACCATGGGTGTCATATTTAAACTTGGATGGATTTCCCCACCATGTCTTGATTATGTCATGGCCACTTCTGCCATATTGAGTGCCTTCTTTCCTTTCAAAATCCAAAATAAATGTTGCATTATATGTGTATTTGGGTGCGAAAGATAGTCTATACATTACTTATATGTCCTCCAGATGAAAAGAGCTAACAAGTGTGTTCTGGTAACTGATAATGCTTCTGGTTTGAATATCAATGTGCTCCAAATCCCAACTTATCATGTCATTGTAGGGTATTATCTTTGGTCGAGCATCAATCCTGTACAATTCAGACTGAGCTACTAACCTAAGCTTGGATGAGAACGACTCATCTTCTTCTTCCATTGTATCACCCGGACATAAACTTATCTCATGTTCCAAGATATCATAGATCTATTTGCAATAATTTATGATGTCTTTAATTCGTGAAGTGGTGTCAGAGAGAATCTCTGTGTTTGGGTTGGAATCATCTACTGATGCGTCTTGATTCTTCCCTGGTTTGCGCGGCACCATAATTCTTAGAGAAATGAAATTAAGTTTACTATGATAAGAGTAGCCTCTAAGTTCTCAATTACTAAATGGAAAACTCTAATTGTAAATGGTGGAATGACTTGAGATTCAAAATGTTTTTATTCATAGAGTCTATCAATCTTCGTATTGATCTATTGACAAGGTGATTATTAAAAATCTATGGAATTTATTAACTAGCGATTGCGAAAATCTGTAACCTTAGCGAGTTATAAATTCCATTAATAATTTGGTGGTTCATCATTTGTCGGCTTTGAATATAAGACAAGACAAATTTGTGAATGGCGGAATTGCAAGAGAAACTAATCATTAACTAATCACTTTTATCTTTTAATTAATCATGCTTCAAAAATCCTTTATCCTTAAGTAATTCATAAATTCAGTATTCAGGGGTTTTGAATGAAGGATGATAGAAATCCTTCGAAGGAGGAATTTTCAGAGTAAACATTCGAACCATTATAGGTATTTTGGGGCTTCAGAATCCTGGTTTTTTGAAACCTTGGAAGGTTTGGAAAGCATTCTTTGTTTTATTTTTCGAAGGAAATCTCCTAGAGTGACGTGGAAGTCATGACATGATTTATAATAATGTTTCAAGAAATATGAACGACACTTTTCACCTGAAAATGTGAGAATAAGCTGACACAAATGTTTAAAACAAGTGCCAGGTGCCAACCAAAGAAAAAATTTAATGACACATGTGTTATAACTCATTTGTACACCCTTGTAAATATTATCACAAGGATCTGTCTTTGGGAGTTTGGAACTTCATACTTTCGGGGTTTTTGTTGTTTAGATGCCTTGAAACTCCCAAAATGCGAAGTCTGAAGTGACCATTGAAGGTTTTCTTTTAAAATTCGGGCAATTTTATAATGCAGAGAACACGAGACCTATTTGATCAAATTTAATGGAATTCATCAACGGATGATATTGTAGGCCCCAAATAGTCAAAGTGTTGTAGATCTGAATGCATAAAGTGCCACATCACTTCGGGCATGTACCACTCTGGGAGTTTTCAATGCAAAACAGGTCAAAATTGTTGAACGTCGAAGAGTCGGAGTCAAGAAGTCCCGAGATACTTGATCAAAAGGTACATTAATCTTGGTTTAATTGGAAATAAACATGGTTAATGACTCCAGGCCCATACCAGTACGGTATTTATACAAAATCTTCATAGAGAAACTCCCGAAGGGTGAAGTGCCAGAGGCACATGGTAGCCATGCATGATGGACATGTGGCATTAACTAGTAAAGACATGTGACATCATAAACCTCTGTATCCCTAAGCATATGAGAGACGTGGCATCAATTTGTTGCCGACACGTATCATAAAACTATCAAAAATACATCCTATCCATCAACGAAGGGATGTCGTGCTCATATAGACCATGACATGTGGCACTCGTTTAAAGCATATCTTGTGTTCATCATCTATACTATTTTAGGTGACATGTGGCACACATTCTTTATGTGGCACGTCATCCTTTTTATGTGTCTTATAGCTCATTTGTAGACCCTTTTAAATATTATCACAACAAACTGTCTTCGGGACTTCAAAACTTCATATATTCAGGGTTTTTGTTGTTTAGATGCCTTGAAACTGCCTAAGTGTGAAGTCTCGAAGTGGCAGTTGAAGGTTTTCTTTTAAAATTCAGGCAGGTTTATAATGAGGAGAACACGAGAGAGGTTTGAAAATATTTAATGGAATTCATCAATGTAGTATAGTGTAAGGGCCTTATTAATACATAATGATCATGGATTTATTTAGTTGAAAAGCAATTCCCTAAGTTTTTTTGGTGAATTTGTAATTTTTAAGAGGTAAAAACAAAAGATTTTAAAATTCAAAAGTTTAAAATCCTAAAGTGTTCTAACAACTTCAATTATCTTACAAGATGAAGAATATATTCTAATATTGGGCACTCGGGGTGTCACCCTTAGACATATAGTCAATTGTTCATTTTTACAAGATGAGGTTGAGATGTGGAAATGGTGATGGAAGATACTTTGGAAAACCAAAAGTCCAGAATAAAACTAACACCTATATGTGGTTTCATATCAACGACACCTGCGCATTTGGAGTTTCAAAATCATGCAGGTTTTAAGAACAAGCGGTAACATAAGATGTATTTACAAGTGTCATTGATATTTGGCATTGGCAATTAATTGTGGGCTAGAATTTCCAGTTGTTTCCAAATCATGATTTTCTAGTGCAATATTTTATCCACATACTCGTTTTTTATTGTGTTTGTATCATTAAAAAGAGTGCAAGCAAATGCAAACACAAACACAAACTATGACTTGATTTTTGGCTATAACTATGTATAGTTGATTTACAAGCCTTATTTATGTTTGGCCTTTTGTTGATGCTTGAATCTGTCAGGACCGAAATGACAACCTCACGAGGATGAAAATACTCTTGTGTTTTTATAGAGGTGGTACTCCTCTGTCCGATATTTATAAAATGCGGGACCTTTAAAGAAGTCCCTCAAATGAAAGTAAAATAGATGTAATAGAAAATGGAAAATGTTTTTTAATTTTCTTGTAAAAAGAGAATTCATGTGAATGGACCAGGAGATGCACACATTCATATATGTAAAGTAAATAAATATAACTTGCTCACATCCATCATACTAGGGATAATGATATCTGATCACATAAAAATTAAAAGAAAATGATCTGCATGCACAAGAGAACTTTGACAGTGTGATACATGGGCATATCAAAAAATATAATGATAGAAAAAACTCAAATATTTTATATTCAAATAAACTGGGATACAAAATAAAGTTGAGATTATTCCCAAAATAACTCTCTTGGAATTTCTAAAAAATATATAGTTCAGTACATATTCTTTGAAATTTAAATGCATTTTTCATAATGATTGGGATTGAGGCTCCTATAGAACATAAAGAAAATATGTATAAGAATGGAGCTTGTAGAAATAAGAAAGTGGGTGGTGGAAGACAACAAGACCTTGCAAGAAGAAAGAGAAAATTTTCAGTCCTTAGTTAAACCTTTCTATTTAAAGGGGTAGAGTAACAAGATGAAGAGATCGACAAAGACAAATGAATGTCATCAGTATGAAATTACTATGATGGTATCTCATGCCTTGTCATTTGCTCGATAATGTCCTTTTATGTCTTTCCTTGGTGGTTATGGGAACCATCTCAACTGTCCTTTTCCCTTCATTGGTAAGCTTTTCGACAACCTTTTTGAACCACTCCTCAATGTAGCTCCTCATGGGCACCACGTTGATTTCATGACAGATTTTTATATTGAATATTTCACCTTCCAAGTCCCTTAGATAAATAGATATGTTGCGAAATTCTTCTTCAATATCTTGGTTTTTAATTGAATAATCAACTAGCCAGTTTCCACGTCATCTTCACCATATTCAAGAATGTCATATAATTTTTCAAATGACATCCCTTTAATGATCTCAACTTGTTCATCAAATGTTTGCTTGGTTAAAAAAATGAGTTGGGTATCAATTTTGGGTTTTGGAATTCATCAATGCTACTAGCTATATCTATCTCAGATAGCTTCTTGAATAGTTCCTCTCTTCTAGTTATGGCCTGGCTACATGCTTGAACGATACCATTAAGGTTTTTTACCTTTTCTTTCGAGCATGCATTTAGTTTCTTTATTCGATTCGGGGAAGGGAGATCCTCCTCTCTTCTTCTCAATTCCATCATACTAGTAACTTTAACACCAAATGGTACAACTGCATCGAGGTAGAAACCTTGTTTTTTTTTCAAATCTTCTTGCAAATATTCATGAAAATCATGTGCTCTTGTTCCAAAAGAGGCCATACTCTTTGACATCTCCCAAGCCTATGTCATTAATTACATTATTTTCTTTATATTATTTTCCACATAGCCTCGACATGGTGTGACAAGGATTGTTGATCATTTTAACTTTGTCGTAGGTGTAGTAGGCCCGATTATTTATAAAGGACTAGCCAACATTGGAAGGGGAATTAGAGATCCCTCCAATTCTTTGATTCACTCCTTTAACCTGACATTCTCCGCTTCAAGGCTGTCAATAGAATTGTCTAGAGAATCTCCACTTGATCGGCGTATCTAGGAGATATGGGAAGGCCACATGTTCTGTAGGTTAATCTCTGAATGAGATTTACCCTTCTTATTCTTTACATCTCTTTTTTCAATAATCATATTTATGGATTCGCTGTAAAAAACAACGCTCTGAAATGCAAAAGACTCTTCTTCATCGAAGGTCTTGGTCCCAATTATTTCCATTTGATGGTTCTGGGGAGTAGTGCTCTCTAGCTGGTCATTGTTGGGGAAGACTATCTCAATGTCAATTTATGTTTCCATATCTTCGAGGGAGATATCATGGATATCACTTTCTCCCATCGGTCCCTCCTCTTCTTGCACAATGTTTTTTCATTTCTTCCTCACAAGAAGTTTATGAGAAATTCAAATTTTTTCAGAGGGAGGGTTCTTATCTCCTCCTCTGCCTAAAGAACTATGTGTGAATTTCTTACTTGGGTAGGCTATTGGAGCGCTGCTCCGAGATGTTGTAGTATTGGGAGTAAGAGTCAGGGATTGGGCACTTTTCTCACCCAGACCTTTTCATCTTTGCTTGTACGACTCATTGGTGTTGAGTATTGTCTCCAGGTCATCGGTGTCATGAGCAAGATTTCCTGAGGCATTATATTCATCCTCATTTAGGATAGAATTAATGAAATAATTGATGAAACCACAACCAATAGGTGTTCTACAAAAATACCATTAGGGTCGAACCCTTTTACTTTTTCAACATATTTCAAATTGAGGCTATGGAAGTGGCCCACGAATTCATCAATCTTGTTCATATTCTTGAATATGAAATTCTCGACTTTCTAAGTCAGAGGTATGAATTGTGATTTTCTCTTTTCATGAGAAAAATGCAACCAATAGGTGTATTTCATTGCTATCTCAACAACAAACATTCTATCAGATATGTGATATGGAAGGAAGGAAGGATTTTCTTTGGATACAAAAATCCTTATAACATTATAGTTCTCCATTTTTTCTAGTGTCCCCTTCCTATCTAGGAACTTGCTCGCCTAGTTAGACATATGGGGAAAATACTTTCCAAATATCAACCCTTTAAAAACTGAGACAAAATCATTAAAGACTTCATAAAAATGTTGGGAGACCTTGTGTCTCCATAATGTCTGATACCATCAGGTTGTTGGGTCAAATTTGCAGTTTACCTTCTTACACAGAGATAATCTGGGGAATGTACAACAATGCGCTATCACAAAAATTAAATAAGATGACATAAAGAATTTCTTTTCCCTTTTGTATTGCGATAATTGGGAAGATATTTCAATGGAAATCAACTTACCCCAATAGAAGATGGCTTGTTCCTTCATCGTAAAATATAAAATATACATAATCATCCGAGAGATGTTGGTTGTACTTTCTTGTCCTGTTATCCTCATGAAAAGCCATGCAATTTCCCAGAAAGGGTTTTTGAATGCACGAACCTGTAATCAGGTGATGTCCTCAAGGACGCTCATTGGGTCCTCTAAGAATTCTGATAAGAGGTACAATTCATTATCATGCTTCTTTAAGAACTCCCTGCAATCCTCTCCCTTGAATGTAAGTGTTGGCTTAGGAAGTCTTAACATTTTTCTAAATACTTGAGGTGATAGGGAGACTGGGGAATGGTCCCGCGACTGTATAATCCATTGGTTCAAAATATATCTCTTGACACACCAGGTGAACAACTCCTTACAGTAAAATAATTCAGGGACAAAACCTACTCATGCAATTCAAGACGCCCAAAGAACTTCCTTCTGGGTAGAAGGGGATGAGTAGTAGGAATAAGCTCTGGATCACCGAAAACTCTGGTCCTCATGCCCGAAAATATTCAATGTATCTCCACAGAAATGTTGTCGAGCTGTAGCCATAAAGTGATGAGAACATTCATTTTCTCCTGATAGTATTTAAAATGAACGCTGGAGGATGATAATATGATCTCCCATAAATCTTGGTTTAATGCATTTTAATGGGAGATGCCCTCAAGATTTTCTCTTATTAATGCCAATATTTTTGAACCTGTGTGGTGATTTCCCACTAATAAAAACATAATTAATGTATTTGGAAGGGAACGAAGGTGGTGGGGATGGAAGGGATCAAAAAATGCTTTGAAACTTTTGTGAACCCGGGAGTCCGGGAACTCGCGAATTTGTGACAACAGGAGGTGAAGAATTGACTAAGTATGGAAAGGTGGGGTAGTTAGAAGGATTCATCATAGGTAGAGTGAAGCTTGTGAGTTATAGGATTCATGGGTCGAATTGTATATCATGGAATTTTTGGGTGCAAGATGTATATCTCGGAACACGGGGCATGAGAGTTTGATATCGCCAACCCGAGAACCCGCGGTCATAAAATTGGCTAAGTATGGAAAGATAACAGTTGGCTAGACTTGTGATGTGAGTATAGATATGGATATGAGGATATATGAGTCTGCCAACTCGAGAACCCACAATCATAGAAATGGGACTAAGTATAAAGCCAGAAAGGGATAATAGAGGGGAAGAAGAAAAGGGAAAAACAGGTAAGTATAGAAGAGGGAAAAGAAAGGGAGATAAGAACTTAGGAAAAATAGAAAAGGGAAGGGAATATTTTGAAGCACAAAATGACCTCAACATCTTTGTAGATAACAATGGGCTAGCATAATGTTGCATTTTTACAGTGATAATTCCTTAAAAAAACTAAAATAAATGTTGGTGCAATTATTTGCATAATATATTATCAAACATAAATTATCAAACAGGATTCATAATCAAAAGATTTGAAGCACTATATGTGTCGATAAAATATATGTTCCTATGTACTATACCACTCCAAACTTAGAAGAGAAAACTGATAACAAAACTTCTCAAGAAAACAATGAATCGAAAGGTTCTTTCTTAGGTGACAAATTTGTTCATTAGAGGCTCATGAAATGAAAAGATGAACTTAAGATCTATCTCCTGGAGAAACTAAACTAACAAGTGGGATGCTCCATTAAATCTCATGTATGGTGAAATATGGATATCCAACTGTTCTTGCATTACCACACTTTGCAACAAATTCGAATAGTGAAATCAAACAAAATATCATGAAATCAAAATAACAAATACATGAAATGAAAATCTACACTAACAATTTACAATAAGCTTACCAAGCTGGATTGGTGGCCCATGCCGATGCCAACATGGAATCTTTTATATCACTAGATGTTAACTTCTAAGAGAGACAAAATCATTGAATGCAATCTTGCATTAATCTCCAACAAGTAGGTTTACAAAAAGAGTATTTTCATGAATCCATTCTACATCATAACAATTCTCCTTTAAGAACCATTATTACATCATGATAATTCCTTTCTACTCAGACCTATGAGGTATTTTTTATACATAAAATCCATGGAGGAATGGATGAAACCGAATCCCCAAGCTAAGAAAACAATTTTTACAATTTTAGGATAAATCCCAAAAAGTTGTGTTTTTTAACAATTTGGGCAAATTCGAGTTAGTCCCCCACTCATATCTCCCAAACCAATTCTAATTTTGAAAAACAGTCCTCATTTTACTCAATTTTTCATATTCTGGACAAAACTCATGTATTAGAATTTATAGATCTTATACCATATGCATGAAAATTGAGGCGCAAGTTGGCAGTTTAAGTTTTTTATTTTATTTTGGTAGAATCACCCCCCCCTAAGTTGGAGGTCCACACGTGAGAGTTGGGTGAATTCTGACTCACTTGTCCACATGAAAACATCATTGTGGAAAACCCCATGTACCCTATTTTCCTCTAGAAGCTTTCCAAAATTTTGAATTATTTCTGGTACCGGATTAGCACAAGCTAGTACCGGAATAGGTGGAGCCTTGGTACCGAAATAGACTGGGTACCAGATCATGCTTCTTAAGAGACAAAGTTATTAGGATCATACATAATCAATCATTTAATCGAATTAACTCAATAAAACTAAACAAATCATTCTTTAATCATAAGTTACCTCTTATGGACGTGAACAAGGTCATCGAGTGTATTTATGGAGGAAACAATCAATTAGATACATATGGCATAGGTAAAATAGGCTCAGATAGGGGGTAATATAGGGCATTAGAAGTGTCAAAATGGATACTCAACATTCCCCCATGCTTAATTCATTTAATGTCCTCATGCAACAATGATCTTCAAAATTTCACAATTGATGATACTCTTCACTCGATCAAGCATTCCCTGAAGTTTCATCCTTCTTCAGCTCTTAAGTTCCTATTAAACAATATAAACTTCTTGTCTTATGCTTCACATTCCTACTCATGGAAAAGTAGTTATGATGACAAAGTGGAGTCATGAGTAATGGATTAGATATGTTAGTGATTTGATGTTAATTCTTTTCCAATCTATTGTGGATCATAGTTAGGAGAAAGAGATGGATGTGGATCTAATATGATTATAGGATAGTGGCCAAGAGTTTTCATAACGATTTTGACTAATAGGCCCCCCTGGCTAGATTACCTTTAAAACAAAAGTGATATAAGAATAGTTTAGATATCATTTGAAGAGAGAAACACATAAAGGAATACATCCCAAGATGATTAACTCGTTTCAAATCCAAGTTTTTAGAGATGAAGCTCTTCTTTCTTAGGTAAGGTGAATTACACATATTGAGGGTCCCACTTCTCGTGCAAACCTATTTTTTTTTAAATAGAACTCTAAAGTGGATACTTGAAGGTTCTTAAGAACATCATCCGAGAGATATAAAGGTCATCTCCTAGTCTTGATTTGATAGTGATTGCTTCAGAATGAGACCCAAGGGTTTTTGTGCAGTTTTAGGTGTGTCACTTTATGTTTTTCAACTCCCTTTACCCGGCATAGCCCTACTGCCAGCAGGCTTGTTCAATACCCCGATGGGTTTACCTTAGTACCATACAAGTATGGCCCCGCTGCCAGTAGGCCTGTTCAGTACCCCAACGGGTTTACTTGTACTTCCTGATACTTCCTTTTTATTATATTACTCAAAATATTTAGAATGATGTATACTGTTCATAGATAGTTTTAGAGTATAAGGAAGGCAGGTGGTATGAGAGTGTTTTAGATTTATTAGGCACATAATTAATTGTTTTCAATTATCCCAAGGGTGACATCATCCACATTCAACTTAAATCTCAGCTATTCAATGTATAATGGAACATATAAGATAATGATTAAGAGGTCCCTCTAGTTAATCCTATTAGGGTTCTCATGAAAGTTCATTGCGGTTTTGCAAGGGCGGTCCACCACATGAGGTTTTCATCAATACCTCTCAAGAGAAACTTGTAAATATAAACTTGGATAAGAACTTGTTGAATCAACTAGGTTAGTATTATACATAATGGTGTCA
>ML796917.1:439652-492055 GCA_009831015.1 Picea engelmannii | reverse complement strand
CTGGATGTAAATTAAGCAAGGATGATGATTCACCTGATGTTGATCAAAGCTCATATCGATCAATGATAGGAAGCCTATTGTACATCACAACATCTCGCCCAGACATAATGCATGTTGTAGGAATGGTAGGAAGATATTAGGCTACACCTAAACAGAGTCATTTTCAAGCTGTCAAAAGGATATTCAGGTACTTAAAAGAAACAATGACTTATGGTCTGTGGTATCCCAGAAATCAAAGTCTTCAGTTGACTGCTTCTTCAGATGCAGATTGGGAAAATTGTGTTGATGAGAGAAAAAGCACCAGTGGAGGAGCATTCTTCTTAGGTAACTCCTTAGTAGCATGGCTTTGTAAAAAGAAAGGTTCCATTTATTTATCAACCACAGAGGAAGAGTACATTGCTGCTGATACCTGTTGCACATAGGTATTATGGATGATTCAGACACTTGCAGACTTAGAGGTAAAATATACTGCACCGATCCCAATTCAGTGTGATAACACAATTGCCATCATTGTGTCTAAAAATCCTATCCTCCACTCCAAGACAAAACATATTCCCATAAAATATCATTTTATAAGAGAGCAGGTCACCAATCAGATTGTTTAGGTCCATTACATACCCACTACAGAACAAATTGCAGACATATTTACTAAGCCTCTAGCCAAGACACTGTTTGAATATCTCAAACAGAAGTTGGGTGTCATTTCGTTTCACACCTAAAAGAGTCCATCTTGTTAGGGGGAGATTTTTATTGTTTGATTAGCTAATGCCTCCTAAAATTACTACAATAGCTTAGGGGGATCATGTCTCTTCTTTGACATTGATGTCAAAGGGGGAGAAAAGAATTTGGGTGCCTTAATTGCCATCAATGCCAAAGGGGGAGATTGTTGGCAAATGCTTAACAGGTAGTGTATGCTTGTCATTGATGGCAAGTACAACAGTGAAGATGGAAGGATCAGAATGTGCATCAATGGACAAATAGGAACAACGTAGGCTCAGGAGGAATTAGCGCAGAGTCAAAATTCTTCCAAGTAAGAACGATGTGTAATCTTGGTGGAGAAGCATCGTTGATCGTTGGATCCCATCCAAAATTCCCGACAGCATGAGGGCCGTCAGATCTGAATAAAAATAAGAAGAGTGCGCATTGAAGAGGAGGACAGATCTCAGGCATTAGATCCAAGCGCAGGATCCGACCATCATTGGATCAAGAAGAACCCGCACATCCTTTAAAGTACAAGGAGAAGCGGGTGTAATTGTGATATGTGAAATTACGAATTAATCTGAGTCGTCAGATCAAGGTTGAAACTGGACCATCGATCTAACTCCGTGTTGGAGTTTTGTGAATCGCAATATGGAGAGACAAAAGAAACAAAGAAGAATTTGTGATATGCGATATCGCGATCCAATCATAGCCATTGAAACAAGTTCATATCTGGACCGTTGGTTCAACTCCGTGTCGTAGTTTCGCGAATCGCAATATGGAGAGACAAAAGAAACAAAGAAAAATCAGCGATATGCAAAATCACGATTCAATAACAGTCATTCAATAGAGATCAGATCTGGACCGTTGATCACACTCCATATCGGAGTTTTTCGAATTGCGACTTTGAGAGGCAAAGAACCCAATGCATCAAGAATTCTGATTTCGCGATATGCGAAATCGTGATTCAATCGCAGCCGTTAAATAGAGATCAGATCTGGACCGTTGATCATACTCCATATCAGAGTTTCGTGAATCACGACATGGAGAAGCAAAGAACCCAATGCATCAAGAATGTTGAAATCGCAAAATAATGATTCAATCATAGCTGGTGAATCAAGACCAGATCTAGACCATGGAATCATAGGACATGTGGCAAGTGATCAAAATTTCACTAACTTGGGGTCAACGGACCATAGTGTCGAAAATCACGAAATGAGAAATCGTCGGGATGACTAACAGAGGAGGCGAAGAGTCTTTGAGAGGGATGAAGATGTTCATGGAGGCGATCGACAACTGATGAGCATTGAGGCCTATAACTAAAATAGAGAAGGTGAGTTCAACTGTCACAGAGAAGACGAAGAGTCTCAAACCACCAGAGAATATGAAGAGTCTCAACTGCCTGAGAGGCTGAGGAATCTCAGCATAACACCCAATGATGTCGAACACGCGGTTGAACTGCTAGAGAAGTCAAAGAGTCACAATGATGATCACGTAGAGCACTTTAGATGTGGAGGAGATTGGCGTGGTATGAGCATGCAGAGGAATGGAGAATATTGCATGCACAAGATACACAGAAACTATATATACACGGCATAGAGAAGAGAAGCAGTGGCTGTTACGGTTGGAGTTTGTTGTGGTTGTTGTTGTTGAAGGTGATTCATGTGTGAAGAAGGAAGAGAGTGCAATAGCTGAATCAAATAGAAGAGGATCTGTGCAGTGAATGGGTATGGTGCACAGAGCATAAAAGGCAAAAGAACAGACAACACAAGTGATGTGTGCAGGAAGGCAATGAGGTAGACAGAGTAATGAAATGCAATAGAACAGTGATGAGTCTGGTAAGCCATTGTTGAACATTATATCACTATAATAAGTTTCAGTAGCAAAGATTTATGTTTCAGGGTGGTTGGGAGGTGCTCGAGAGGACTGTTGTCCTTAGAGTTTCAAGTGGATGCTTGAACACAGGGAGTTGTAGCTTCCATCTGGTTGCAGCCAGAGAAACCATGGTGGCAGGGTGGTGCAAGGGAGAACTCTTGTTCTCTATTATACAGGTTGGTTCCTGTATTATTGGAATTTGGTGCTAGAAACATCCAGGGAGTTGGTGCTTCCTTCTAGTTGGTGCTAGAAAAACCAGGGAGTTGGTGCTTCCTTCTAGTGGGTGCTAGAGAAAATAGAGAGTTGGTGCTCTCAGCAAGTTGCAGCTTGAAAAATAGAGGTCATAGCCTCATTATGAGTTGGTGCTCATATGCATGATAATGTAAAGAATGCAATTATTACTTATCATATAAAGAAAAACAGGTTTTTACCCTGTATGGGTTTCCTCGAGAAATATTTGTCTCTGTGTTTCTCATATATGTGATTGATGTTGAATATGCCATTGTTTATTTCCCTGCATTATAGTGATCATCATTCAGTGTTTCTGCAAAGAGTTTTAAAAGAAGTATTATTGTTTAAGAATGGTGACAACTGATTCACCCCCCCCTCTCAGTTGTCCAACAGTAGATTCCCTTATTTATAAAAATAATTGATCTAAAAATAGCTACTAAAGTTGTTTTAAGTGGAGAAAACAACACGTGGTGAACTTTATCTATCTGTTCTCTTTAGTCTTCTTTAGATCATCTTGTCACTCTACTGAAGTGTATTGTTCCTCTCATATTCCAACCATTTTTAGAAGATATCTTCGTGTGTATTTGCATAAGGGAAGCTATGTTGACCCATCAGAGTGGAGAGAACCTCCTTTATCTCAATTGTTTTTTCTTTGTAATTGATTAGTTTGACACTCACATGTTGTAATGTTGCGATATATTTAATCAGAGGTTCCATGAACTTGTTCAATTGGCTCAGGATTATTCTTGAAACCTGCAAAATATTTGTTTCACATACCAGGTCTTGCTCTATATGTCGCTTGACTATATCATGTAAATTGGTGAAATCCTCCGTTGGGCCAAACTCTGGCAAGTCAATACCTCTCTTTTCTTGGTTGATTTTTCCCAACTTTTCTCACACTTTTCCCATCATTCCTACATTTTTCTTCTAGGTTCCTAGACCATGTATACCTAGTGCTCAATTGCCTTCCATATTCATGTGATGGTGTTGTCCATCAAAACTCATATGCCATGTTCTTTTGTATTTCGACCCTTCTTCACTTTGTTGATGTAGTCGATCTATTCTAAGGATTGATGTGTCTTCTCATACCATCATTGCATGTATTTGTAGGTTGCTAGCCCCATAATGGTATCTTATTGAAAATCAACTATTTGGGAAGTGAAGAGGTCCCTCTCCTATTTTAATTGTGCATACATCTCTCAGAGCTCATTTTTCAAGAGTACCACCACCTGGGTGGAATTTTGGTAACATTCAGCTTGATGTCATAGGTGGTCCAACTCTTTCCTCGTGGAAGCTACCTCCCTTTCATCCATTTTTTTCTTGTCTAATGTGGAATCAGTTATGGCCATCCCTACTATGATTAGCTCAATCATCCTAGTATTTTTTGTGTCGAATAACATCTTTTCTGTGATTATGAATAGGGTGTTATCAAGTGTAAGATTCATTTTCCTGACTATTGTTTTCATCATGGCATTCCTTTTCCTATCATAAGAATTATCATGTATATCAACAACTTCATCTATTGGTTCAGGAATATCTTGGTCCCCCCATGATAGAGTATTTCCTAGGCCTCCCTCCATATAGAGGTGTTCCATGGTAGGTTCTCTATATCTTCCAAGGATGGGAACTTGACCTCCTTCTTCTTCAGTTAATGCTTTCTATGGTAATATTGGCATTGACACTTTTTCTATTCCATGGCTTGGTCTACTCATATCCCTATCATGGGGAGCTTCTTGTGTGTACTGGTGACTTAGCCTTCTGATGGTCCTTGTCGATTGATGAATTATTTGTTATAGATGGAGAAGTGGGTAGATGATTGGTATTGGCTAAGAGTTTAGTTGTTGGGATATTGATTTATGGATGCCCCATTCCTTCTTCTTGTACTCTTTAAACCATGTCATTCTTAGAGTTTTCATAATGAAGTTGTGTTTCCCTCGATGAATGTGTCTCTAATTGCTTGAGAAATACAATGTTGAGAGTGGTCCTAGCTTCTAGGTTGTCTTCTTAGGGATTTCAGACTAAATCACCAGAGGTTGGAGAAGACGTCTCCCCTAGTTCTTCCTCATGTGTGATTAGAACTTGGGTTATGTGTGAAGCTTCTGATCCTTCCTTGTCACCGTATATGGTCATTAAATCTATGAGGTCGATAGTTATACCCATCCCTCTTGATGCCTTCGTTTTCCTTCGTTGAGCTATAGTTGTCATCGGTGATCCTTCCTAGGATGATATGCGGCTAGTGTTTTCTTGGGGGGTAGTATCTTCTGGTAGAACTACTTTTGAGACATTCATTTCTTCCTCCTGGCCATTTGTATCGATAGGGGTAATTCTGAGGGTCTTACCAAAGAGCTAAGTGGGGGATATTGCCTCAATCTTTAAATAATTGTCTCAACTTATTCTAGTAACAATGTACCCCTTTTCCATGCTTCTACCTCTTTTGTTTCTCTGGTTTCTTCTCTTCTTGATCGATTCTTGAGCTGTGTGATTTATCGTCTCAACTTTTTCATCCATGTTCATTCCTTTAAACTTGGTCATCCCTTCTATGGACAACTTCCTCCCAATCTTGGGTGCCCTCGGTGAATATCTCATCTTAGAAATTTTCATGATCATGTGGCCAAAATGAGGATACCTACCTCGTGTGTTGGAGTACCAATCCTTTTGGGTCATTCTTGCGAAAATGGCATGTGGGGAACCGATACTCAAGTTGAATTAATCCTTCTTGTTTTTGTTGCGCATTGTCTTTAACCATTTAGAATCCAATATGAAAACCATATTGTATGAAGGACCTCTTCTTATCCTTCACCAGATGAGAATTATAACTTGGTAAAAAATATATCCCAATATCAGACATCGAACATGAGAAGGGAGTAGGTGTGGTGCACTAGTAGCCATGAACAATTTGATGTAAGTGCTTGTTTCCTCAAAATACCAGTGGTGAACTTTGGATATCATCTTTTTGAATGTTGCTGAAATCCTCAGGAATTATTTTCTAAATATAATGAAGTTTATTATGTCTATAAAATCATCACATATCATGGAATAACAACATTTGTACCTATTCTCCCACAAAATGATGAAATAAAAGTGCACAGGTAACTCGACAACATGGCAGTTTAAATTCATACTTGTGAAATCATTTTTCGCACATATCACATCCAACAGGTAGGATTCTCTAAAGAAGACTTATATTTATCCTTATTTTGGTGTCTGGTCCTGTAAGATGTTGATACTCAATTGTTTTAAAATAATGTTTCCCGAATTGAAACTACTCCTGAAGATCTCTACGATATATGCTAAGGGCATCCATTCTTCTGACAAATTTGAGTAGTCCTTTTCTCCATACAATCAGTAGATCAAGGCCATTAAATACATATAGGGATCTATGAGGTTTATTGTGTTGTACTAGACATTGTTCCTATTTGTGAAATTTTTATCCTCTTTCCACCATGAGGATAGTAACTAACTGGTGTCATGAAGCTCATAAAACCTAACCACAAAATCTGTATTCATCCTCTGCTCTGGGTCTTTGATTTTGTAATATTTTTTCGCATCCACAGGAAGAAAAATACCAACACAATCACTCTCCTCATTGTTTACCATGAACTTCATCGTGTTTTCATGGTCAATTATCCATCCTATGGTTTCGATGCATGGAAGAATTAGGGTACGACAAGCCACCATGTGCAGAGACGAGCACCTGATATTAAGGAAAACTTGGTCATCATGAATACCCTGGAATCTAGGTTGTTGTGAGGTGTATAATATGGGTAATATTTCTAGTTGATTTTATTATAAAGGTCAGCCCAATGTGGGAGAATTACTTTAGATCTAGTGCCTGCCTCTTTGTCCACGAATGTTGGAGGCTAGGTAAACTATTACTTGGTCTAATTATGGATAACTGATTATTTTTTTGAAACAAATTCAATCTCTTTTACATTTGTTGGTGTTGACCCTTCATCGATCTCCATTTCTTTCATTTTGGGCATTCTTGGTGAGATCCTAGTTGTTGGCTTCTGTGGAGTCATTTTTCTACACAAAATGTTATAATGAGCTGCAAGCCAACTTTAAAAATTGTTATTCGATGCAATCGTAAATCCAAACAACAAAGGAAATGCTTACCTGTTCATTATAAGAAATAACCTGGTCTTACTAGTAATTGAAGTGATATAGTTTGATGTATCCTCCTTGATTCTCTTTCTCTCTCTTTCATCTGCTTGGCAGATCAATGGTTTGTGAACAGAATACCATGCTTGGGAAAAACCTTGTAAATTTAAAACATACCTACCTTGTCACATCAAGTCCTAAATTTAACAGTACAAATGTGACTTTTTCAATCTATAATAGAATCCATGACATGCTTAGGATTAAATGTAACACATGCTAGTGGCACAGAAGTGTGTTATTTCAGAGTTCATCCATGAATTTAAATTTTTGAATGTTGATCGGTGCATGAAACCGTGTCTCGAGGTATAGGTTACGTGAAATTATTATTTGACTAACAATCATTGATCCAATCCTACACTCAACTAGAGGTTTCCCATCAAGTTACTTGGGCATTTCATATTTCAAAGGAACTAGTATGATCGGCATTGGGGAGATGTGTGATAAAAAAAATTCTCTTTCCTTGGTGGTCTTTGACTATCTCATGGGGGTGAAATCGCACTATGGAAGAGTGAATGACTTGGATTAAGAAGGGTATTTAAATGGATGGTGTGAATCAGCCAACATTGCCGACGTCGGTGGTGAAAGGTTCGATTTAAAACCTATCGTTCGATGTCCTAGCATCTATCAATAGTCAATGACTGCATCGATGTTGACAATTTTTATTTGACATTGCTTCGTTGGTATTCTTAGTAAAAAATTTCGATGTCAACCCAAATTGTCGTACAGTGCTGACATGGAAGCACATATATGAAATGTTGGTGTGGACATACTAATGTAACATGGGGAATATCAAGAGATGATGTGGGATATAACCAAGCACTACAGACCATCTATGTGGAAAAACATGCGACGGTTGATTTGACCTCTTCAACGTGAGAAGCATTTTTTGGCATTAGTGACTTTCCTTAGACATATGTTTCTAGCTACCATGCCCTTTCTCCCTTTTCATTTATGGTGACGATGTATCGATGATCGATGATTTTTTTTCGTTTATGCTGGTATTTTGTCTTTTGGATTTTGTCAATGGAAAAGATACATTGACAATTTTTAAAGAACTTTTTCACTGACCAGAATCATCGATTGGCACGCAACTCTTTTTTTATAAAAAAAAAATTAAGCAGTGTGCACTTAGTGAAAATTGGTTGAGAAACTGTCTGGATTTATTCAATTATTTCTAACAAGACCTTTCCATCAATGTGTACACAAGTTCCCGGGTTCGTGAGTCTAGATCCACCTATGGGGTTTATATTTTTTCCATCCTCTTTCCTCTTGACCATATTCCAGGTCCTTCCTAGACAAGAGGCGAGTAGGGAATCCATTGGTGTGAGGCCATTTAGCTTCCATTCCTTTCTTACGATGTTTCTCTACTGCCAACAAGCATCCATATCCCTGATGGAGTCACCTGGACATCAAAGACCTTGATATGTTTCCAGTGAGCATCCATAGCCCTAGAGGAGTTATCTACATACCCTTTTAGACTTTTCACTCCCTTTTTTTTTATTTTTTATATGGATCATGTTTTAATCATCCTTTTATGGCATAAATACCAAGAGTGATTCAAAGAGGAGGATATTTCTTTTTTGAAAAGGTGAAACTTCTAAGGTGGAGCTCTCCCTGGCTTTGTCTAGAGGCGCATGATATTATTTCTATATATCCATCCTCCTTTTAGATTTACCAAGACACAAGGCATATATTTCATCATTTCCCCAAGTAGTATGCATGCAAAGATAAAATATGATTTTGAAAAGTTTTTGTCTGCTTAGCGTCTCTTATTTTGCATGTAATTGTAGGTCAGGAGAAAAAATTTCTTCGTCACATTCCCTCAATAAAACATTAAATTCAACCATTCCTTTATGAAACAAAACTTAATCAAAAGAAAATAACAAGAAAAAATAAATAATGGAAAAGGGGTTCAGAAACGATCTTCCCTGGCACACACACACTTGTTCTAATCAAAATGCAAGCTAAAAAAGAAAAATAATTCAAGAAAAGCATTGAATTTTTTATTTTTTTTTAAAGAATTTTTTTTTTTAAGGTGTGGCCATTCACCAGGAGGGTGTTAGATTTCCCCTTCAAATTATGAAATCGATATGTTCCTTCCTCGATCTTCTTAGCCACCTGAAAAGGTTTGAGACAAAATTTTTGAAATTTTGAGTGTTTTCCTTTGGGATCATTTTCTTTATCCCACTTTAAGACAAGGTCACCTACTTCAAAAAAAAATTGTGTGGCCTTATGCTTATCGAACCATATTTTAACTACCTGCTGATGAGCGGTGAACTTAACTTTAACATTTTCACTTTCTTCATCCAGCATGACAAGGGTATCAATCCTTTGTTGTATAGATGATTAGGGATGACCTCTTGATGCTTGAGAAAGATGTAAATATGGAATATACAATCCATTTGGGAGAATGGATTCTTTTCCATATAATATAAAATACAGAGAGTTTCCTATGGCTTCTTTAGGCATTACTCTATCAGCCCATAGGGCATTGTGAAGCAAATTTTGTTAGTTCCTCTAATTTTTAACAACCAATTTTTTTAAAATCCTCACCATGATATAGATGGATTTCTATAGCCTCCCATCTATTCCAACTGGTTCACTTTGGCAGTTTTCCAGTTTAGCAGTTTCTTCCTAGTTTTCGGGTCACTCACTTCTGTGGTCATTTTGAGGCCCTAAACAACGTTTTTAGGGCTCACCATGATTAGACTATAGAAAAATTTAGAGTATGATGGAAAAATGTGTATTCCTTGGATATACCTTTCCAACGGGATATCTTGTGCCTAAAACAGAAATTGTATGAAAAAGTTATGACCCTAGGAAGTTGATGTACTAACTTATCCCAACAGGGCCCACATGACTTTTGGCGCTTCATCTCCTAGGGTTAGGTTTTTGAATGTCTATGGTTTTGGAATTCATCCTTATTGTCAAAAATCCTTCAGAGCCTCATTATAATCATCTTCTTGAAAATGAGCGTAGCCGTCACATATCTTCTTAGAGATAAGCTTCCACCATTCCAACAAGCTTATTTTCCACTGCATTTTATAGTTTCCACTTATTTCCTTATTGAATAGAAACCAATTTTATTGTATCTATGTTATTATTTGTTAAGCATGTTTTAATAATAATTTGTATTCATTTTTTTCTTCTCATAAAATATAGATCAGTGGTATCAGAGAGGTTTGTTCCTTATTGTTCTTAATGAATGTCCTTGACGAGGACAGGGTATAAAGAATTGGGTCTCAAGATTTTTTCCCTTGAGGAAAAAATTTATCACATGCCCAAGAGACCTATCATGGAGGGAGAAAAAAAATACGATGGGATAGGAGATCCTTTCAAAATGTTTCTCAAGGAATCCCTTATGCAACAGAGGAATGCGATGATGGATAGTTTTTCACAAATCCTTTAGTGGCTACCAACATGCAAAATATCTTCCTCAAGCGGAGGCACTGCCCCCTTCAAGCTACAAATCAACTTTGATATTCCTATATTTGAAGGATAGATAGATGTAGATGTTGTGGAGAAATGGTTGAATCTACTCGAAGGGTATTTCTCTTTCCATAAATTTTCAAATAGGGAAAAGATTACTTTTGTGCTCCTCGAAGTCATTCCCCATGTCAAATATTGGTGGTAAATTTTCTATGAGAAAAATGAAACAGAGGAACCTGCATTATTTACAATCACGTGACCTAGGAGTCCTTTGGGGATGCTATTATGTAACAATACTACCCTATCAAAAGTTATGATGACCTGTATACAAAATGGACCACACTGCGATAAGAAAGAGACCAAGCAGTGCCTGAGTTCACAAATATCTTTCATACCTTGCGCACCAAGTTGGGTATCAAATATTATGAGCGACATCTAGTGCTCAAGTATCATGGTGGTCTACATAGATACATCTAGGATGAAATGGATTTTTTGGACATCTCGCCCTTGGGAATAGCCTACCGATATGTTGTCAAAATCAAGAAGAATATTAAACAAAAGACGCTGAAATTCTGGCTTGAGATCCCCTCACAGAAAAAGAAAGGAAAGGGAGGCCCCCACCCACATACCAAAGGAAAAATAAAATATGGATAGACTTAGGAAAACCAGTCCAAGATGTAAGAAAAGAAGGACACCAGAAAGACAAAGAAATATATTGAGAAGTGGTGTGACTTCCATAAGAGCCCCTAACATAAAAATGTTGATTGTCGTTCAAAGAAGTCATTGGTGGTTGAGGTGAAAGCATATGAATTAGATGCGATTTTTGAATCTGAGTCAGAAACAGAAATGGGGAGACAGATCATTGATGTGGAACTCAATGGTACATTTCTACCACCAATCTCCAGATCGGTAAACCAGACGAGCCAAAGGAAGGAGAGTTCCTTTTTCATTCATAGATGTGGGTGACAGGTACACCACTACAATTCATCATTGATAGAGGTAGCCAGAAGAACCTCATGTCAACTGAGGTCATCAAGAAACTATCCCTGATAACAATTCGACACCTGTAGCCCTACACCATTTGATGGCTCCACAATGGAAGAGATCTCCATGTTGGCCAATAGTGTCATCTATCATACGAAATAAATCCCTTCGAGGACTAGGTATTGTGTGATGTTCCTCCTATCGAAGTTTTTAATGTTATTTTGGGCCAACCTTATTTATGGAAACATCATGTTGCATATGAGTAGATGGGTTGTATATGTATTCCCAACCTCATTTTGGCCCAAGTCTTGTTGTAGATGAGGATGTCATATAGATACACCACTACAAAAGTATTGGTGAAAGTTCAAAGGATATATTCCATCATCCTCATGAAATTGGCTAGAGAATTTTTCAAACCAAAGGGCATGACCAACCATTCAAAAATACCTTCTTTTGACTTTAAGGTGGTCTTCCATACATTTTTTGGACATGTTTAACAGGTAGCATATGCTTGTCATTGATGGCAAGTACAATAATGAAGATGGCATGTATACAGGAAGAATGTACAAAGGATTGTTGGCATATTTTACAGGATGACAGGCAAAAGACAAAGTTCAGAGAGGTGAATGATCGCACGCAGACGTCAGAATCCTTTAAGGATTCGAGGAGAATAAGCTCAGGAGGCATAGTGCTCTTATATATGCAAGGAGCATAGGAAAGAGACCGAGAGTCGTTGGATCTCACTTGAAAATCCCGACAGCGGTTGGATCGGGAGAAGCTATGCAGATGTTAAGCGCAGGAGTTGGCATGTAGAAGAAGTGATCTACGCCATCAGATTGGAAGCAGATACCCGACAGCCGTCATATCTGCAAAAGATGCGAGGGAGATAAGCCATCGGAGAATCAGGGATCGAGACTTTGAAATGTCCAATTCATTCGACAATGAAAACTCCGAAATCGTGATATGCGATTTTGCGATTTGATCATAGCCGTTAAATCAAGAAGTGATCGGGACCATCCATGTGTAGACAAGAGGCTTCATCGGAGAATCGGGAATCAGAGTTTCACGAGTCTCGTGAACAATGACAACGAAAAACCCGAAATTGTGATATGCGATTTCGCGATGAAATCGCAGCCGCTGAGCCAAGATTGCATCTGGACCGTTGGTCCAACTCACGACAGTAGACCACATCAACAAGGGACACATGGCACAACCAGGGAATGCCAGGTGTCAGGAAGATTCAACACTTCATGCACATATAAGTCACGAATCAGAGTGACACGTGGCAAGATCTAACACGTGTCAAACCACATGTGACGTCAGCAGAGGAATCGACGATCGGGACCGTCCATCTGAGGGACAGGTGTCGAATATCAAGGCACCGTCAGCATATTGGACATCGGGAAATCAAAGTTCCTGAGGTCAAAGGAAACGAGAGATCGAAAGTCTTGAAATCCCGAAGGGATCGGGACCGTCCATCTGAGGGACAGGTGTCGGAAATTAGGAGCGAGTCGGCATATTGCCAATCGAGAAATCGGAGTTCCCAAGGTCAAAAGAAACAGGACATCGAAAGTCCCGAAATCCTGACACAATTGGGACCGTCCATCTGAGAGGATGCATGGCAGGAGATTGGTGCCATCGACGAAAGGCCCGACAGGAGGTCGTTCATCGGCTAATCGAAAATCGGGATATCGGAGATCCCGGGCACAAAGGTTTTGTGCATTTCGAAATCGCAATCCGCGAAATCCCGATGAGTGGGGTACAGTTGTATGCACAGCAGTGAAGGAGGACAGAGGTGTAGTGGAGGCCAGCTGTCAGCATATGAAAGGAGCGTCAGGATTAGGACGATTGGGAATCACGCGGGTGAATGCATTGATGCATCACAAACCCCGTAGCCCCGACGGGGTTAGGTTGTGGTCATGGGTAATGGTCACATAGACCAGGGCTTAGTCAGGAGGGCTGAAGCGCATCGCGAATCAGGAAATCGTGAATCCCGTCGACATAAACATTTTGTCATCACAAGTGCCGAAACTCCGATGGAGTGATAAGACCAAGGTCACACGAAGGCAGGTCACATGGAACATTGTGTAGCCGGAAGGGGCTAAAGCTCGGGAAATGAGCAAATCGAGGATCAGGAATCCCGGAGGCATGTGCATGGTGACATTGAAAACACCAAAACCCCAATGAGAGGTTTGACTAAGGTCATGTGTAGATGGTCATGTAGGCCAAGGCCTATAGCCAGTAGGGCTAACACATGGAAAGGGGCGCATCGGCATCGGGGATCAGGACTTTGTAATGACAAAGTCACTTGACATCAAAAACCCCGATTTCACGAAATGCGAAATCGCGAGTGAATCTAGACTGTCAGATCCAGAAATGATCAGGACCTTTGATTTAAAAGGGCGTGCGTAGGTTTAATTCAATTTTTAAACAGGAGCCCGATTTCCTCCAAGAAATAAATATTGGACCCGATGAGCGTTGAACGAGTCCTAGACCAATGGGCTTAAAAAGGGGTCGATGCTCTCGACAGATGCGTGGTCGAAGGATGCAGAGGCCATTTTTCTGACAGTAGGGATATCTACTGGTGGGTGATGTCATTTGTGCAGGCAACATGAAAGGTTTGAAGAAAGAGGAACCTCCTTGTGGCAGTCAGGCGATAGATCTACATTGATAGAGAGATCACGGCTGTGGGTTCAACAACCATGAGATCAAAGGCATCATCTCTAGGTTTATTGAGTTTTTTAATATGTGTTCTTTGGTAACTGCCTGACAGTCTGTAGATCTGTGTTTACTCTTGAGATAATTTCTGTTACTGTCATAACCACTAGATGAAACTGCCTGATCCAGTGTGAAAATTAATGAAACGTGGTCAACAGTGAGTATGAGGGTTAAACCCTTCAGTAGTAGCAATCTGCCAGTAGAAACTGGTTCTATCTTCAGGGGGTTGAAGCTCCCTTCTAGGAAAGGCTGGTAAACGAGAGAAGGTTGTAGCCTTCTGCAGGTAGAAGCCTGCGTACTAGTATGAGCCTACGCTAGTACATTGTTGTAGAATGTTTTCTTAATAATAATCATTGAAGACAGAGACAACAACAACGGTGGTTTTCTCCCGATTTGGGTTTCCACCTTAAATCCTGGTGTTCATGTGTCCTATTCATCTGTGTTAGTTTATTTTTTTGAATTACTGTTTAAGAGACATTTGATGAATGAAGAAACCCATAATAAGATCTCTGGATGCACTACTGTTTTCATAAAAATATACAACAACTGATCTCTATAAAGTAGACTAAGATTTTTCAGTGAAAGAAAAGTTAAAAATTGATTGATAGCTCAAATACTGATTCACCCCCCCCTCTTAGTATTTTTCAACAACATTTGTTTGTTCTATTGGGAAATGGTTGTAGCCAGACATCAGATCAATCTTACTGAATTATTTTCCCCCAGTGAGATGATCAAAGAGGTCATCGATTCAGGGAATTGGGTATTAGTTCCTAACTGTGATTTTATTCAAGGCCCGACAGTCAATGCAGAGTCACCAGGTCTCATCTTTCTTCTGCACCAGCATGATTAGGATCCCAAAAGGCAATGAGCTAGAATGGATGTGCCCCTTGTGGAAAATTTCTTATATCTGTCACTTGATCTCCTCATTCTCTAACAAAGAGTGGTGGTATAATTTCCTATTGGGTAGTGGTGCATCAGGGGTCATATCAATGGGATGCTTCACCTGAAAGTGCATAGGTACCCTGGTAGGTGAGGAGAAGATATTTGAGTATTCTTCTATGAACTTCTCTACTGGATTCTGTTGTTTGGAGAGGTCAGTAGCAGAGGCTCTTGATGTGGATGTGATATTTCTCTCACTCTTAGAGAGAATCACGAAGAAGAAAAACTTCCCATTCTGAGAGATGACCTTCCTTCATTGTTTAGCATAGATCAAAGAAATAACACTAGGTGGGACTGCCTTGGGTATGCTCTACAATTTCTTATTCAAAGTAATAATAGCACTATGAGGCATATACTCATATACAACATGACGTTTCCATAAATAAGGTTGGCCCAAAATAACATTAAAAACTTCGATAGGAGAAACATCACAAAATACCTAGTCCTCGAAGGGCTTTATTTTGTATGATAGATGACACTATTGGCTAACATGGAGATCTCTTCCATTGTGGAGCCATCCAATGGTGTAGGGATACGGGTGTGGAATTGTTATCAGGGATAGTTTCTTGATGACCTCAGTTGACATGAGTTTCTTCTGGCTACCTCTATCAATGATGAATTGTAGTGGTGTACCTTTCAACCACATCTGTGAATCAAAAAGGAACTCTCCTTCCTTTGGCTTGTCTGGTTCACCGATCTGGAGATTGGTGGTAGAAATGTACCACTGAGTTCCACATCAATGATCTATCTCCCCATTTCTGTTTCTGACTCAGAGTCAAAACTCGCATCTAATTCATAGGCTTTCACCTCAACCACCAATGGCTTCCTTGAATGACAATCAACATTTTTATGTCAGGGGATCTTATGGAAGTCGCACCACTTATCAATATATTTCTTTGTCTTTCTGGTGTCCTTCTTTTCTTACATCTTGGACTGGTTTTCCTAAGTCTATCCATATTTTATTTTTCCTTTTTTCTGTGGGTGGGGGCCTCCCTTTCCTTTCTTTTTCTGTGAGGGGGTCTCAAGCCAAAATGTCAGCGTCTTTTGTTCAATATTCTGCTTGATTTTGACAGCATATCGATAGGCTATTCCCAAGGGCGACATGTCCAAAAAATCCATTTCATCCTAGATGTATCTATGTAGACCACCATGATACTTGAGCACTAGATGTCGCTCATAATATTTGATACCCAACTTGGTGCACAAGGTATGAAAGATATTTGTGAACTCAGGCACTGCTTGGTCTCTTTCTTATCGCAGTGTGGTCCATTTTGTATACAGGTCATCATAACTTTTGATAGGGTAGTATTGTTCCATAATATCATCCCCGAAGGACTCCTAGGTCACGTGATTGTAAATAATGTAGGTTCCTCTATTTCATTTTTCTCATAGAAAGTTTCCCACCAATATTTGACATGGGGAATGACTTCGAGGAGCACAAAAGTAATCTTTTCCCTATTTGAAAATTTATGGACAGAGAAATACCCTTCCAGTAGATTCAACCATTTCTCTACAACATCTACGTCTATCTATCCTTCAAATATAGGAATATCAAATTTGATTTGTATCTTGAAGGGGGCAGTGCCTCCGCTTGAGGAAGATATTTTGCCTGTTGGTAGCCACTAAAGGATTTGGGAAAAACTATCCATCATCGCGTTCCTCTGTTGCATGAGAGATTCCTCAAGAAACATTTTGAAAGAATCTCCTATCCCATCATATTTTTTTTCTCCCTCCATGATAGGTCTCTTGGGCATGTGATAAATTTTTTCCTCAAGGGAAAAAAGCTTGAGACCCAATTCTTTGTACCCTGTCCTCGTCAAGGACATTCATTAAGAACAACAAGGATCAAACCTCTATGATACAATTGATCCATATTTTATGAGAAGAAAAAAATGAATACAAATTATTATTAAAACATGCTTAACAAATAATAACATAGATACAATAAAATTGGTTTATATTCAATAAGGAAATAAGCGGAAACTGTAAAATGCAGTGGAAAATAAGCTTGTTGGAACGGTGGAAGCTTATCTCTGAGAAGATATGTGACGACTGCACTCATTTTCAAGAAGATGATTATAATGAGGCTCTGAAGGATTTTTGACAATAAGAATGAATTCCAAAACCATAGACATTTAAAAACCTAACCCTAGGAGATGAAGCACCAAAAGTCATGTGGGCCCTGTTGGGATAAGTTAGTACATCAACTTCCTAGGGTCGTAACTTTTGCATACAATTTCAGTTTTAGGCACAAGATATCCCATTGGAAAGGTATATCCAAGGAATACACATTTTTCCATCATACTCTAAATTTTTCTATAGTCTAATCATGGTGAGCCCTAAAAAATGTTGTTTAGGGCCTCAAAATGACCACAGAAGTCAGTGACCCGAAAATTAGGAAGAAACTGCTAAACTAGAAAACTGCAAAGTGAACCAGTTGGAATATATGGGAGGCTATCGAAATCCATATATATCATGGTGAGGATTTTAAAAAAATTGGTTGTTAAAAATTATAGGAACTAACATAATTTTCTTCACAATGCCCTATGGGCCGATAGAGTAACGCCTAAAGAAGCCATAGGAAACTCTCTGTATTTTATATTATATGGAAAAGAATCCATTCTCCCAAATGGATTGTATGTTCCATATTTACATCTTTCTCAAGCATCAAGAGGTCATCCCTCATCATCTATACAACAAAGGATTGATACTCTTGCCATGCTGGATGAAGAAAGTGAAAATGTTAAAGTTAAGTTCACCGCTCATCAGCAGGTAGTTAAAATATGGTTCGATAAACATAAGGCCAAATAATTTTTTTTTGAAGTAGGTGACCTTGTCTTAAAGTGGGATAAAGAAAATGATCCCAAAGGAAAACACTCAAAAGAGCCCCTGAAATAAAAATGTTGATTGTAGTTCAAAGAAGTCATTGGTGGTTGAGGTGAAAGCCTATGAATTAGATTCAAGTTTTGAATCTGAGTCAGAAATGGAAATGGGGAGACAGATCATTGATTTGGAACTCAGTGGTACATTTCTACCACCAATCTCCAGATCGGTGAACCAAACGAGCCAAAGGAAGGAGAGTTCCTTTTTCATTCACAGATGTGGGTGAAAGGTACACCACTACAATTCATCATTGATAGAGGTAGCCAGAAGAACCTCATGTCAACTGAGGTCATCAAGAAACTATGCCTGATAATAATTTCGCACCCATAGCCCTACACCCTTGGATGGCTCCACAATGGAAGAGATCTCCATGTTAGCCAATAGTGTCATCTATCATACAAAATAAATCCCTTCGAGGACTAGGTATTGTGTGATGTTGCTCCTATCGAAGTTTTTAATGTTATTTTGGGCCAACCTTATTTATGGAAACGTCATGTTTTATATGAGTATGACATCCTCATCTACAACAAGACTTGGGCCAACATGACAGCCTGTAAATGCCTCTTCCTACTCCTAACAATCCATGGGAATACATCTCAATGGAATACATGTCGATCCTTCCATCTACCAAGAGGGGAAATGGCTGTGTTTTTTCGGTTGTTGATCACTTTTCCAAGATGGCGATTATGGTCACTTGTAAGAAGAGCATCACAACAGAGGCCACTACCAACCTCTTCTTTGAACGATTATGGGTACATTTTGGAATCCGACAAACAATTGTCTCATATCAATAAAAAAAAATTCTTATCACATTATGGTTGATCCTTTGGTCACTCTTGGACACCAAGATCACCAAATCCACTACTTTCCACTGGTATATAGATGGCCAAATGGAGGTCGTCAATTGGATGATCGTGCATATCCTTCGCATGTACAATTCCAATCACCCCCACACATGGGATGAGAGGATTCTATATGTTCAACATAGTTAAAACCGACCCCTACATATCTCAAATGACCACAACCCCTTTCAGGTGGGGTTGGTATTCGAACAATTGGGTCCCATTGATGTTGCACTACCCCTTGTGGCCACCTCGACTGACTCATCCCCTGCTCCAACTGAAGTTGATAAATCCACCAGGTTCATTGAGTGGATCCAACACATCTGCCAACAGGTTCAATATATTTTACAGAAATCCAATTCCAAGTACAAGTAGTGCCATTATCAACATCAGGTGCCACATAAGTTTCAGGTGGGATACAATTTTTTTTTTGCACTTGTGGAAATAAATCCTTACAGGTCCCCATCATAATCTTTCCCCACTCCATTATGTACCTTACACCATCACCAAGGTTGTGGGTGAAAATTATTTTGAGCTTAACATTCCCCCTTTCCTTGGCCTGCACCCAGTGTTCAATGTGGCTCTCCTTCGGCCATATTTCCCATCATTATTGGACACCTAAAAGATAACAAAATAGTTGACACCAACAAAGATCAACCCTGACTACATTCAATATTAATATAGTGATCATATTTTGGACATAGAGGTCTAGTGTACTCGACAGTAAAGGATCCATCTTAATCGAGTTGTTAAAGTAGGGAAGCTCTTGCACCATGGCAAGTGACTCACCAGGGCCCAAATTCAATAGAAATTTCCTCATATAATGGGGGAACTCAATGGAATGGAGAAAATTTCTTCCTAATGGGGGAGGATTGGTCCAAATGGATTTTGGTGGCCTCCCACCTATTCCAATTGGTTGATTTTGGCATTTTTCCAGTTTGGCAGGTTTTTCCTAGTTTTTGGGTCCCTGACTTCTAGGGTCGTTTTGAGGACCTAAACAATGTTCTTAGGGATCACCACAGTTTGACTATAGAGAAAGTTAGATTCTAATGGAAAATTGTGTATTTCTTGGATAGAAATTTCCAACGGGATATTGTTCACTTAAAACCAAGATCGTATGCAAAAGTTATGACCCCGAGAAGTTGATGTATTAACTTACACCAAAGGGGCTGATGTGAATTGATTTAGAGCCTCATTGTAATCATATTCTTGTGAATGAGCACAACCATCACATCTCTTCTCAGAGATAAGCTGCCACCATTCTAGGAAGCTTATTTTCCGCTGCATTTTACAGTTTCAGCTTATTTCCTTATTGAATAGAAACCAGTTTTATTGTATCTCTCTTATTATGTTAATAATATTTTAGTAATAATCTGTATTCACTTAATTCTTCTCATAAAATCCATATCACACCAGGTTTTTATTAGTTGACTCTCCTACCCCATTCCCTTGAAGATAGTAGTTTGCAAAATATCTTATTATGATCCCCTTATCAAGGGATAATTCTATCAATAGTGTGGAGGAAAATTAGGAAGCATTGCCAAAAATGAGAACATAGGGTATCCCAAACCTTGTTATCAGTTTTTGTTCTAGAAATGGGATTACTACCTTTTCATAGACTTGCATGAGATGGATAGCCTTCGTCCATTGCATAAAATATTTTGTGGCAGTCAAGATATATTTATGTTATTTCAAATAATTAGGAGTGATTTCCCTTATGGCGTTTATTCCCCATTTCTTGAATGTTCTAGATATGGTTACCAAATGGAGTGGAATGACTTCCCTCTTTTCTCTACCAACGCTCACTTGATAATATTTACATTTCCTGGCATATGAATGAGCATCCGTGAACAAAGTAGGCTAGTGATAACCAACCCTTAATAATTTGTGAGCCATGGTTTCTCCTGCAAAATGTCCACCCGCTGGAATATCATGGAGTTCTCTTAATAATTTGCATGCATCCTCATGTTCAATACATATAAGGAGTACTCCATCATAAGTCACGTGGAAAATCACAGAATTTATGAGGCAATATTTAGCAGATTTTAACCTGAGGGATCTCCTTTCTCTAGGGTTTATGTTTTTCGGACATCTTCCATTATGTAGGAGATAATACATTTTCCATACTAGGATTCTTACCTAGGAGGTATGCATAAGTATTCGCTGCACCATAATGACAATTCATTTTCCCAACCAGAGTCTTCTGCGTTAATCGGGTCTTGGTCCTCAACAACCAGTTTACACAATCCTTAACCCTTGACTATTTTGACAAGTTTTATGTCGAGATCAAATTCTTGGAAAAATGTCATCCACTTTCCCCTTCTTTCTCTCATCCCAGGTTGAGTGAACAAAGAGTGGACCACGGGGTGAGGTACTATGACTTTAGTGTGATTCTTTAGGATATAGGATCTGAAATGTTTGAACGCTTTATAAACTATGTAAACATGTTTTTCTATAGTAGGGTAGTTCATTTTGGCTCCTTGGAGGTTAGTGATAATAAATGATATCGCTGCCTCATATCTTTCATCATCCTTCTAGGTAATTACCGCAGCCAAGGATTGGTCAGAAGCAAAGATATAAAGAACAAATCTTTGTTGAAACTAGGGCTTCGTAGCACTAGTGCTTGGGAGATGCCAGTTTTGATATTGTTGAAAGAATATTTCCTTTCTTCATCCCAGTTAAAATATCCATCTTTGCAAATCATTTTTTGTAAAGGATTAAGATTTTTAGCGAAGTCAGGAGTAAATTTTCTCACAAAGTTGATTTTCCCAAAGAAAGATTGCATGACATTTTTATTGTGAGGCAAGCGGAGTTGAGCTATTGCTTTTATCCACTCAGGGTCGATGCTAATTCCTCCTTGAGATATAATATGACGTAATAGTTTCCCTTCCTATCCGCCAAATATGGTTTGTTTAGGGTTCAAATATATTCCAGATTTCCTACACCTTTCGAAGATCTGAGTCAAATGTTGAATGTGGTATTCCTTATTTTTTGAGTATATTGTTAGGCCATCTAAATAAACTACCACACACTTTTTAAGTAATCCCCAAAAATATATGTCCATGGCCCTATGGAAGGTTTCCCCTCCATTAATCAACCTTTAGGGAATTCTTTTATTATAAAAGGTTCCCCAATTGGCTCGAAAAGTAGTTTTTAATCGATCTTCTTATGAAGCCAAGACTTGGTTATATTCCAAGAAACTGTCTAGGAGGTAAAAAATTTCAGAGCTAGATACCGTCTGTAAGAGTTGTTCCATGGGTGGGACTGGGTAGTTATATTTTTATGATTCTCTGTTAATTTTTTTGAAATACACACACAAGCAGATCTCCCTAGAATTCTTTCTGACATGCACCAGATTGGCTACCCAGGCAGAGTGTTTGACCTAAAAGATAATCTTGTCATCTAACAATTTCTTCATCTCTTGATACATCAAAGGTTGCAAAGATGGGTGGTACTTCCTGAGCTTTTGATGGAAAGGTTGTATTCCATATTTTAATGGGATCATGTGTTGGATAATGTGAGTATCGTATGTTTTCAATTCTTGGTAAGACAAAGAAAATACATCTTGATATTAATTAAATAGTTTAAGATAAGCTTTCCTATATTCTTTGGACATTGTCTTACCTGGATTGGCATTCTTGGGATTCTCATGGATGCCTAGGTTTATAGATTAGTATATAGGACATGAGAAACATGTTTTTTCATTCTTTTTCCCTTTGAATATTTCACTTAGGTTGGAAAGGTTTTCCATATTGGCCACTCCTTTAGGTATCATGTGAAACTTGGGTTTGTTATCAGCACAAACTTTTCCTTTCTTATGTTTGTGGATATATGATTATGTGAGAAGTTCTTTGAATACTTCATCATCAATGGTCAATTCCTTAAAATTCTCCTGATTAGCTAGGAAATATACAATTTGTTCATCCCCTTCAAAAAAAATTCTAGTTAGAAATATTGTTAGGTACCGACAGTTTGTAGGGAAGTTCCATTGCTAAACTTGAGGATTCATAATATTATAAAGGAGATAATATTGAGGTTGTAGTGGAAAGAGCATCAACAAAAGTATTTTTTGTCCTGGTAACAATGGTAATGTTGAAAGCCTCAAAATATTTTATTACTCTGTGCACCTCTTGTTGATAATTCCTTAAGTGAGGTGAATTGAAATGGATGATATTATTCACTATCCTGGCGATAATTTTTGAATCTCCAAAGACTTTCAATTCTTTGATGTTTAAGTCTATGGATTTCTTGAGTCCCTGGACTAGAGCTTCATATTCAACAGTGTTATTAGTGAATTTGACTTATAATCTACAGGATAAGAAAATTTGTTTCCCCTTTGGTTCAATGAGGATGCACCCTGCTCCCGAGTAATCTTGTGATTTAGAGCCATCAAAGTACAACTTCCAAATTTGTGGAGGAAAATTTCTGCATTCTTCATGTCTAGCTATTTTTACGATTTCAACCTCCTTATTTGTTGCTCATGTCAAAGAATCCTGATATAAGATGCTTTCCTCTCTGCCCACTAATAAATCTAATTGAAATAACATTTCAGATTTTTGTGCGCAAGGCATGTCAGACATGTGAGGGGGAAATTATCGAAATCTGAACTATAGGAGTAGTTTCCTAACACATGGAATGTTGTTGACGAGGGTTCATTTGGTGTCTCTAAATAAGTGAAAATATGTTTTAGGTATTTTTCTTTGTCGATTCTGATCATATTTGTATGTCCTTTCAATGGAAACCATAAGTGAACCCAGTCGGTACTAAAATATCCATTGAATTTCTCAGACTAGTCTCGACTAAGCAACATTCCATAAGCCTCTGAGATTTCTACCACGATTATGTCAATTACTTGAACATATTTGGGGTCTATAGCAATTATGATCATGACATCCTTCAGTTCCTTGATGACATTTACCTCAGTCCTATTTATTTGTATAATATGTTTATCACTTTTGATTGGGGTTGCGTTCAATTTATTACAAATTGAAAATGGCATGGAATTTGAAGATTCCCCTGAATCGACTAGGAAATTATGTATAGTTTTGTTAAAGACCTCAAACGTCAAGAGGAAAGGAGGAGCAAAAGGCCTTCCTTTTTTTTATAAAGAACAAGAATTCACACTTGGCTTATTTGTTAAGTCTATGGGAGATGGGACATCACCTTGATCAATGCTTGTCATAGGGGTATCTATTAATTTTAAGGCTTGTAACAAAAAATCCTTTTGTTGAGGAATCCTACACATGTCCATGAAAAACACATTATATTTCATCTTCTTCAGGTCTTCTACTACATTGTATTCTATCTTAGGCATTTCCCGTGTGTGTATGTTTGTGGGGTTTCTTTTGGAAGAAATTAGAGATTTGGGGAGATCAACCACTTGATTTCATCGAGATGATTGATTAGTGGTGGTTTTATTTTGGATAGGTTGACTTTTAATTCGCATATGTACAACCAAAATCTCAATAGGGGGTCCCTGCACCTTACAGGCATCGTTTAAATTTATCGGGTGATTGGAATCCCATAACAAGTACAACATGGTTGTCTCTTCAGGTGGTTCATGACTTTCTTGATCGATGACACTTATTTATGATCCATTGGGTTGTTCAGTTAGAGAACATTCATCTAGGAATCGATTAGACATTATATTCATACCATGCACCCATTGGGGGTAGTCTCTTTCCAAATGTTTTTATTGATGATATGTACAGAAGGAGACATATGCTACATTCCTTAAGTCGATGTTAAGGTTGGATGGGGGAGGTTCTATAGCTTTGAAAGGTGGGTTTTTTTTGAAAAAGGGTTTATAAGGTCTTTGATTTTGGTTTCCTTCCCCGAAACTCCTTTTCATATCTATGATATAGTTGGAATTTTTTTTTATCATCCACTGCAGGTTTCCTATGTCCCCTCCCTCTTTTTTGGGGCCTTGTTATGTTTGTTTTCCCAGGGGTCTAGTAAAAACAAATTCCCCTCTTAGGTGGAGGTTGGGTTTTCTTTTTTATTAGTGAGATCTAACCTTATTTGTATCCTTTCATTTCGAACTCAATCATTTTAGCTTCTTCTAAAATTTTAGCTAGATCACTCTTGGAGGCCCTTTTTATGAACATGGAAATAGAAACTAAGAGAGTAATAACATATACTTCAATCTCCATCTCCAGAGTAGGTTTAGCCTATGGTTGGAATTTTTTCAAAATGGTGGCAAGGATTTGGTTGAAATATTTGATATTTTCTTTTGGAATCATATTGGTGATGAAAATTTCATCCATTAAATCTCATGTAGTAGTTTCTTCAACAAATTTGTCCAAAAAATCCTTTTAAAACTTTGTCTAGCTAGTTATGGAACCAACCGGTAGGTTGAAATACCAAGTTGAAGATGAATTTTCAGAGGTATAAGGGAATAGTCTACACATCACATCTTTGTGATGCAGGAGCATCTCTCCACATCATCCAGCCAGCCAGCCATGTCATCGAATTCAGGTCACGTGTTAAAGAGAGGCGTAGCCCCATTTTAAATCTAAATTTAATGTAATTAAATGCTTAGGTTGTTGAGCCAGGAAGTCGTGCCTTTATGTAGGCATAGAGTAGATCGGCCATTAATGTTTGTATGGCTGAGATCTAGATCCGATTATGGACTAGATAGCCCATTCAATGCAATTTAATAGGGTAGGTAGGTTGGAGGGAAGCACTCGAAGAGCCCCCTCAGGCAAAAGAGATTTTCATATCTCATTTTGTAGTAGTGGAAGTTGGGTGAGAATATATGAGTAGAGAGCAGAAGAGAAGAGTCGAGACCTTGTTACAGGTTATGCTCAGGAACACCTTGTAAATACAGGCATTTGCCATATTTAATACAAAGAGAAATTTTTTCCGCATGACTCTGAGTTGAATAGATGTCTGTGAGTGTTCTATTTTATGATATAAATGTGTGTTGTAGATGTATGTTAGGAATTTGCAGGAGTTCATGATTTCTAGGGTTGAAGGTATTTGAGGCTTCACACCAGGAGGGTGTGACAGAATGTTGTAGGTTCTAATAGCCATGCACAGAGCATGCACTTCTGAACACTGCGGTTTCAGACAAAGACATGTTGTGGCACAGGAAATAGAATCAAAAACTCAGGAGGAAGACCTTTGAGGTTGTTGAACACCTCAGGGGGAAAGACTGTGTATGAGAAGACACAGTTGCAGACAGAACTTAGCTGTGAGTTATGTAAAGCTCTGCCAAGTGGGCATTGAGCACAGGCACAAGGTATAGTTGGAGGAACTATGTTGTGAGTTCAAACAGAAGAATCATAAACAATGAGGATTCTATGAGGCTCTATCAGGTGGGCATTGAGAAAGTGCAAAGGGTGTACAGAAGAGGATAGAACCGCTGGAAGTTCTGAGAAGATACTCTACCAGGTGGGCATCGAGTAAGTGTGCAGACAGGAACAACTAGAAGGAGAAGAGAACTCTTTGGGTTCTGTATTCTGAGGAAGGAGCCACTGAGGGATCTTCGCGGGGTTACTGGACACCCTGAAGTCTTAGCAAGGAGTTGCTAGAGCAGAAGGAAAAGCTCAGGAGGGTGAGTACTTTCACGCACAAAGTTGGGTTGCAAAGAGTGCAGAGGCTGAAGAAATCTTCTAAGAAGTTCAAAATTCCCAAAGCTCAGGAGGGGAAGCATTTTTACATGCACAGTGAAGCTCAAGGTAAGGGGCTCACAGAGAGGAAAAGGAGGAAGAAGGTCAGAGCCTTTGAGGACTTGGAATTCTTCCAAGGTAGGAAGAAAGTGCGTAGAATCTCAGGAGGAGCAGCGAAAACCATCGGATCAGCTGGAGAAAGAGATATGGACCATTCGTTTTCATGTCCAGTGAGCAACAAGAGAAGCACACGAGAGAAATGATCTAAACCGTCAGATCTGGAGTGAATTTCCTGTCAACTTTCAGATTGGATAGGAGCTGCATGAGGTTTACCTTCATGGACAGGAGGTGAAAAATCTCGACGAGGGTGTGGCCATCGGGATATCGCATATCGGGATATCAAATATCTCGAAGATAAGATATTGGGGATTTCTATGGGAAACGTCCCGGAAGGGATCTGATTCGTCCGTTTGGGTGACATGTGGACAAGATCGAAAGTCCATTGACGTATCAGGGATCGGCATTTCGTGAGTCCTGGAGACAAGGCACCCAGGACACTTGGAGTCGCGAAATCACGAGGAGAAATCAGAACTGTCCATCTTGAGGAGGACGTATGGAAGAAATCGAACGCCATCGGGAAAAGTACCGAAAGGGAGGACTCCATTAGAGCTTCGGGAGTCAGCAAGCTGGGAGTTCTGTGAGCAAGAGGTTGGGGAAATCCATAGTGAAACCCCTGATACAATCAGAGCCATCCATCTATTGGGACAGGTGGCAATCATCGAGAGTCATCGGTGTTTTGGCCATCAGGACTCACACAGGTAAGTGTTTTTGGTTTGGCGTTTGGTGAAGTCTGAGGCTTAATATGGATCATCCATCCATTTGGGATGCATGTCAGAGATCTGAAGAAAGTCGGGGATCGGCATATCGGAGATTCTGTGGACACAAAATCTTTTCATTTCGGAATCATGAACTCCAAAACCCCGAAAGGAGGGTAGAACCCTTGTGGGAGCCAGCTGTCAGCGTATTGGAAAGTGGGAAGTGTCTTTTAAAAGGGCCAGCTGTCAGCATATCAGGAAATCAGGATTCGACATTTCACGAGTCCTGAGGACATGTACATTTCGGAATAAGAAAGACCGAAGTCTCGATAGGTGATATGACTGTGGCCATATAGAGGGAGGTCGTATGGACCCAAAAGACATGCCCAGAGGAATAGCGGAAGTTGGAGCGCGTCAGGAATCGGAGGGTCGCGGATCCAAAGGGCGATTGCATTTTTGCATTGGAAAGCCCAAAACCCCAATGAAAGGGATATATGGATGTGGTCATATAAGAGGCTATTCATATGGACTAGAGGGCATAGCTAGGAGGGGCTAAGGCTGGAAGAGAGCTCATCGAAGATCGGTATTCAAGAGTGCAGGAACTCTTAACAGTGGAAAGGACGAACCTCCGAAACCCAAAATTGAGTCGGGGAAGATCACGTTAAGTGTAAAAGACTGCGAGGCAAAGGGAAAGGACCTATGGATCAGGTTTTAGCAGAGATTCCAAGGAGGAATCGAAAGAGCCGCTTCAACTCACTTGGATATTGAACGATCCTATGAACAGGAGAGCGCCAACAGGTGGGGGTTCTTCATTTTCTCACTGTGTCAAGTGGGATCAGAACAGGAAATTCATCTGTATATTTCAGGTGAAATAAGACAGAGTTGTTGAGGAATCTGTAAGGATTTGTTTGCAGGTAGGCAACGATCAAGGAGGCAGTCAGGAGGACTGTAAGTGAAGATGGAAACCCTCAGGATGCAGAGTGAAAGTAGGTTTTCCAGGAAGGAAAACAAAGAAAACACCATGGTTACTGAATACCATAGGCATGTTGGGAGGAAGAACAAGGTAGAAAAGCTTGCAGGGATGGGTAGAGAGCTCGTTGATATAAGAGCGGAGATGAAATGGATTGCATTGAAGATGTAGCTGAATGCGAGGATAGATGATATCGAATTGAAGTTGCGCTAGGATAAGAAGTTGAGATGGGTGTATGAGTGGCCCATGAAGAAGGAAAAAGAAAAGTGGCTAGTCAAGGAGTTGATGGTCAGAGGGCAGAACAGGTTGTTAAAAAGATGGTTGAGGTATGCTGAAAACATCAAGGCCACAGAGGAAAAGATGATTTATGTATGTGAACCAGAGACTGGGAGAGGTCTCAATGATTTTGAAAATGAAATGGGATCAGTTGAAGATCTCAAGCACTGCCAGGAGGGAAGAGAGGAAATTCCATTTTTCCAGGAGGGAAAAAAGTTGATATCACTACAGGATCTCGGAGACTATCATGAGGATAGCCAAGGAATTTCACATTGCCAGCTGGGCAATGATATGAGGTCACTGCGAGATCTCGAAGACTATCAGGAGGGTAGCGAAAGGTTTCCAGTTTGCCAGGTGGGCAAGGAAACAGAGATGGAATTAGTTGATTCCATGGACTTCCAGGAGGGAAGCAGAGACATCCCATATTGCCAGGTGGGCAGGGATGAGTAGGTGATTTGGAATCATCCAGAGGATCTGACTGAGCAAATGAGACTGTCTGAGGGTCTCATGAATTTAGAGATGAGTTTAGATCAACATAAGTAGCTGATAGAAGAGGACAATCTGAGGAGCTTTATGATGAATCAGGGAATTGGAGTATTCCTACCACTTTTCCGAGAGGAGGTAGAAGTCTGTGTTGCAGAGAGAGCAGTGACAACAGTAGAATAGTCAGTTGTGACTGTCAGAAAAGAAGAAGAATTGGAGCAGGTTTTGGAAGCTACCCAAGAAGGAAAAGAGAGTGAGCATTCTGAGGAATGGCTCAATGACTTCAACCAAGAAGCTGAGGAAGTTGTAGCATTGAAGCTGACAGCAGAAGAAGTAGATGAAGAGGATGATGATCATTATGAGGAATGGCTCAATATTTTCAGCAAGGAAGCTGAAAAGACTGCAACAGGGAAGTTTGCAGGAGAAGGACAGGAGGCAGACAACATTTGTTTTGCTGATCTGTGGGAATAGATAGAAACCTTGGAGAGAAGGGTGAAATTGTAGAGTGTGCACATCCAATAGGTGAGGTTGGAAGATGAGGAAGAAAGCATGAGGGATCATGATGATATGCTCAAGTGCCAAAAGTTTTTACAGCTGAGGAGACTGCATGAACAGGACCAGCCATGGGAGCAGTTGGACGAAGTGATCAATGAGATCATGGAGCCAATGATCTGATCAGCAGATACTGTCAGCAAGGAGAGGCTGAACAGGAAGAAGGAAGTAGCAACAACAATAGCAGTGCAGAAGCAGCAGCAGAATGGAGCAGATGGGAAGATCCAGATATTTATTTGGGATCTAGGAGGATTCCCAACAGCTGAGAGGGGAAGCTCATGAGCAGGATATCATGATTATGTAGCTAAGGAGTTTGATGCAGGAGCATCTCTCCACATCATCCAGCCAGCCACGTTAGCGAATTCAGGTCGCGTGTTAAAGAGAGGCACAACCTCATTTGAAATCTGAATTTAATGTAATTAAATTCTTAGGCTGTTGAGCTAGGAAGCCATGCCTTTGTGCAGGCATAGAGTAGATCGACCATTAATGTTTGTATGGCTGAGATCTAGATCTGATTCTGGACTAGACAGCCCATTCAATGTAATTGAATAGGGTAGGTAGGTTGGAGGGAAGTGCTCGAAGAGCCCCCTCAGGTAAAAGAGATTTTGATATCCCATTTTATAGTAGTGGAAGTTGGGTGAGAACCTGTGAGTAGAGAGCAGAAGAGAAGAGCCGAGACCTTGTTACAGGCCGTGCTTAGGAACACCTTGTAAATACATGCATTTGTCATATTTAATACAAAGAGAAGTTTTTCCTGCATGACTCTGTGTTGAATGGATGTCTGTGAGTGTTCTATTTTATGATATAAATGTGTGTTGTAGATGTATGTTAGGAATTCACAGGAGTTCTTGATTTCCAGTTTTGAAGGTCTTTAAGGCTTCACACCAGGAGGGTGTGACAGAACGCTGTGCACAGAGGATGCACTTCTGAACACTGCGGGTTCAGACAAAGACATGTTGTGGCACAGGAACTGGAATCAACAACTCAGGAGGAAGACCTTTGAGGTTGTTGAACACCTCAGGGGGCAAGACTATGTATGAGAAGAGGTCAGGGAAATCCATAGTGAAACCCCCGATACAATCAAAGCCGTCCATCTATTGGGATAGGTGGAAATCATCGAGATTCGTCGGCGTTTTGGCCATCGCGACTCACATAGGTAAGTGTTTTTGGTTTGGAATTTGGTGAAGTCAGAGTCTTAATCTGGACCGTCCATCCATTTGGGACGCGTGTCAGAGATCCGAAGAAATTTGAGGATCGACATATCGGGGATTCCGTGGACACAAAATCATTTCATTTCAAAATCGCGAACTCTAAAACCTCTAAAGGAGGGTAGAACCCTTGTGGGAGCTAGCTTTCAGCATATTGGAAAGTGGGAAGTGTCATTTAAAAGGGCCAGCTGTCAGCATATCGGGAAATCAGGATTTGACATTTCGCGAGTCCTGAGGACATGTACATTTCGGCATAAGAAAGATCGAAGTATAGATAGGTGATATGACTGCGGTCATATAGAGGGAGGTCGTATGGACCCAAAATACTATCCCAGGGGACTAGCAGAAGTTGGAGCGCATCGGGAATCGGAGGATCACAGATCCAAAGGGTGATTGCATTTTGGCATTGTAAAGCCCGAAACCCCGACGAAAAGGATATATGGCTGGGGTCATATAAGAGGCTATTCATATGGACTAGAGGGCATAGCCAGGATGGGCTAAGGCTGGAACAGAGCTCATCGGAGATTGGGGATTCGAGAGTGCAAGAACTCTTGACAGTGGAAAGGATGAACCTCCGAAACCTGAAATTGAGTCAGGGAAGATCGCGGTTAAGTGCAGAAGATTGTGAGGCAAAGGGAAAGGACCTGTGGATCGGGTTTTAGTAGAGATTCCAAGGAGGAATTGAAAGAGCCACTTCAGATCACTTGGATATTGAACAATCCTATGAGCAGGAGAGCACCAACGGGTGGGGGTTCTATGTTTTCTCACTGTGTCACTTTGTGTTTCACATTCATCAACCTTATGGCTAATATGAACTTCTTAATATGGTCTTCAAGAAATCTAGAGGTTTTAGGGTCAAATTTGGGAAGTAGTTTTTCTGGATGTTTGGGTAGGTTATGTATCCATCCTAGAATCATCAGAGAATATCTTGAAAACCATGGTTGGTTATCTTGATTTTGATATCTCCCTCCTCCATTGTTATCATTATTATCCTCCATGTCTTTTGATACAGAACATGAGCGATCTGAGTTGGACCCTTCCTCTTCGGATTTAGAATTGTCAAGTTCATAGTAGTTAATGGTTGGTGGGGTGACATATGGTGTTTTAGGTATCATACCAAGGAGTTTTTTTGATCTCTATGAGAGAAAATTCTATCATTTCTTCTACTGTGTGAACGAATACATGATCAGGGGTGTCAAGAAATGGTCTTCTTATTTATTTTCTTAGAGGAATTAAAGGAGCTAAATGTGATTCTCTAATTTGTTGGGCATAATCTCTGGTGATTTTTTTAAACTTGTTTAACTCTTCGTGAGGAAGAATGTAAGGCATTTCAGGGTACACGCATTCTTCCTCTTTGTGTTGAGATGAGTTACTCGTAGTGGGAGTATTCTTTGTCTGTGGGTTGTCTTGAGAATGACTAGCCATGCATGTGGGTTGTTTTGAATCTATAGGATTTGTGGAATATATTATAAGAAATATTGTTATCCATGCATTCCTTCATGCCCTCTTTATAGAACCAATTCTCTCGAGGGGTATGAGATCCCTTTGACTCAACAAAAGGAACCAAACCCTCTTATGAGGCCCAATTAGACTCGTAAGCGTTTACTGAGTGCTATGGTTCTCTAGATCTGTGATCTGGATGGATTTATCGATGGGGTATAATCGTGACCGATAGGTATATCTTTCTGGGAAAACTTTCCTCAGGCTAAGAAGTTATATTTTTGTTCTTTTCTAACATTTGTGGGAATAAAATGTGGGGTTTAAACTAATGACACAACGAAGTTACAATATATTGGAGAAAGTTGGGTTTTGGGATAACCTTTATACCTTATAATGCAGACAATGAGGATCAAACCTGCTTCAATATAGAGATAATACCATTGACTTGTAAACATTCAACATCGTCTGAGATGACGGTAACAGAAAGAAAATATGTATGTAATAGAAAATGGGTGCAAGAAAAGTAATTTTCAATACTCTACTATCAATAACATATTAACACAAATCAATTTATATTAATCAATTAGAATAAAAGAACTGTCGCAACATTACAAGATAACTTAAACAACAAATACAAAAACTCTTACGTAGTACAAAAAAAATATTGAATTCAAAGATGGAGATAATCCCCCTCAGTCCAGTCACATTCATGCCTTAGGTGAAAGAAGTGTCATTGTTTCTAAACAAAACTTCTAAATTAAAATAACTTGCACATAAATAATTCTCTTGCAATATTCAAGAAAAAGTCTTTCTCTCCAAAACCATCGACTTTTAACACAAGGTCGATTCCCTTCTTTATAAAAATAACTAAACTAAAAATAGATACTAAATTTGTGTTGAGTGGAGAAAAGGACACGTGGTGAAATTTATCTATCTGTTCTCTTTCGTCCTCTTTAGATCATCTCGTCATTTTACTAAAGTGAATTGTTCCTCTAGTATTATGACCATTTGAAGAAGATATCTTTGCATGTATTTGCATAAGGGAACCTGTCTTGATCCATCAGAGTGGAGAGCACCTCCTTTATCTCAACTTTATGTTCCTTCTACTTGATTAGTTTGACACTCACACATTGTAATACTGCGAGATATTTAATCAGAGTCTCCATGAAATACTTCAATTGGCCCAGGATTATGCTTGAAACATGAAAAATCTCTATTTCTCATACTCGGTATTTCTCTACATGTTGCTTGACTATATTATGTAAATCAATGAAATCCTCTGGCAGGCCAAACTATGGCAAGTCAATACCTCTCATTTTTTTTTGTTTTTTTTACCAACTTTTCTCACAATCTTCCCATATTTTCTGCATTTTCCGCCAGGGTTCCTGAATCATGTATAGCCAGTGTTCATATGCCTTCCATATTCAGGAGATGTTGTTATCCATCAACACTCAGATGCCATTTTCTTCTATATCTCATTCGTTTTGCACATAATTGATGTAGTTGATCTGTTCCAAGGCTTGATGTGCCTTCTCATACCACCATTGCATGTATTTTTATGTTTCTAGCCCCATAAGGGTATCTTTATGAAAATCAAATATTGGGGTGGTGAAGAGGTCCCTCTCCTTTTTGAATTGTACATACATCTCTCAGAACTCACTTTTCAAGAGTTCCACTGCCTGGGTTGAATTTGGGTAGTATTCAACTTGATGTCGTAGGTGGTCCAACTCTTTACTCATGGTAGCTACCTTCCTTTCATCCCTTTTCCCCCTATGTAATGTGGCATCGGTTATGGCCATCCTTTCTCTGATTAGCTCAGTCACGCTAGTATTTTCTATGTCAAATATCGTCTCTTATGTGGTTATGAACATGGTGATATCAAGTGTAAGATTCATTTTTCTGACTTTTCTTTTTATCATGACCTTCCTTTTCCTATCATAAGCAATAGCCTATATATCATCGATTTCATCTATTTGTTCAAGAATCTATTGATCCCCCCAAGATAGAGTATTTCGTAGGCTTCTCGTCATATAGAGGTGTTTCATGGTAGTTTTTCTATCTCTTACAAGGGTGGGCACTTAACCTCCTTCTTCATTAGTCAATGGTTTCTATGGTAATATTGGTGTCTATGCTTGTTATGTTCCATGGCTTGGTCTACTCAACTCCCTAGTAGGGTTTCTTGCTGTGCATCCTAGTGACTCAACCTTCTGCTAGTCCTCGTCGGTTAACATAGTCTTTTTCTTATATGGATAAGTGGGAAGAGGATCAATATTGGATGAGAATTTGTTCATTGGGATACTGATTTCTAGCTTCCCCATTCCTTCTTCCTATTCTCTTTCATCCATATCATTCTTAGAGATGTCATAATGAGGTTGTATTTCCCCTGATGGTTGTGTTTCCAGTATATTGCAAAATACAGTGTCAAGAGTGTTCCTAGCTTCCAGTTCGTCTTCTAAGGGATTTCAGACTAAATAATTAGAGGCTAGAGTAGATGTATGCCCTGGTACTTCCTCCTGTTTGATTAGCACTGAGGTTATGTGTGAAGATTTTGAGCCTTCCTCATCATTGTATATGGTTATTAAATATATGAGTATCGTAGGAATACCAATCCTTCTTGATTCCTTCACTTTCCTTTGTTGATTTTTAGTTTATACCAATGATCTTTTGTGGGATGATATGGGGCTAGTGTTTTCTTGGGCCGTAGTCTCTTTTGGTGGAACTATTTTTGAGACATTCAGTTCTACCTCCTGGTCATTTGTATTGATAGGGGTAATTCTCGAGGGTCTAACAAAAGTGTTAACTGGGGTACCTTCCCTCAATCTTTGCATAGCTCTCTCGGCTTCTTCCAGTAACAATTTCCCCCTTTGAGAATGGCTAAAAAAACAAACCTTCCACTGCAAGCAGTTGGAAATGCCATCCAACCAATCCTCATATCTAATTCTTGCATCCATATTCCCTGTGACAACTCAAGGAAAACAATCACGCCCGTTTGCCCAAATATCACACTCCCCACTGTCAGAGACAAAGCTCTAATACCATGTTGATTTTTTTAATGACAAAATCAGAAATATTTCATTCACACATTTCGTCAAGCACTTAGCAACCTAGAGATAGTTGTCTTCTTAAATTTCATAAATGCATACCCACATTCAGAAATTTCTATAAGCAGAAATACACATTGTTAAGCAAAATATGCAGTGAAAATGCACAATGGAAAACAACACATAACTCACAGAAATTTAGGCAACTGCCAGGGAAAACTCCAATGTGGGAAAACCCAAAGAGAGAGAGAAATCTTATTATTTTTCTTCAAGAAAGTTTAGAACAACATCAATAACACTTTTTCAGCCAAGAGAAATACCTCTTATAGCACAAAACTATCCCCCACAAATCTATATTGAAAATCATGCCACAGTCCGTACAACTGTACAGATTTGTTGAAATTCGGCACCTTGAAATTCATGCCACAACAGGCTGCTATACGACCATCCTCCTTCAGAAAATTCTTCAAGGATGCCTTGAAAATTGTGCCCAATATTTACTTGTTTTTTGTGCCTCAAGAATGATGTTGTACGACCTGTACGGATCCGTACAGTACGACCTATCCCAACAAATAACACTGCTGCAAATCAAAACAGAAAAAGCCTCCTTGGGATTTGTGCCCTATCTCTCTTGGGAATCGTGCCTTTCTTAATGTTCACTTTCCTCTCTCAAGCAATCTCTCAACTTCTCCTCTCGTCTTCTTTGGTGTGTCTTTCTCACATCCCTCAGCATGTATATGTATTTTTCTCTTTTTCCAAGAAACCCTAACATACATAACCAACTCAATCTAATGATTATCATAAGTCTAATCTAAGGGCTCATATTTAATGCTCCTCATTAATTACAAAATAAGTAATAAATTCTCATTAAATACTTTTTGGCTCCCACAACTTAAAAACACTTTAAGTTATAAAGTACATTCACTTTATAAAAGAACTTTTTTTAAAAAGTCACTTTACAAATAAAACCTGTCTAAGAATTATGACTTTATGTCCTCCCCATGAAAAAACACAAAAACATGAATGAGGACATCCCTTATCATATTTCAACACTCCCTCTTAATGAGGAATGTACTCGTTGCCATATCCATCATCTGGTTCCATCATACTATGCTCTGTAGGAGCTCCCTCTGAACCTGGAGCCATCTGCAACACCTGCACAGAACCCGAACTAGAATATCTTCTCCTGGCAACCTCCCAGAACCCTAAGCTCACTTCATCTTGAGCATTGGTTCAATCAACCTGGATGAGCCTTCTACCAGTTCTCAGAAAAGACTCGATCTCTTCTCTTGGAATGCAAGACTGATACCTTGGTGCCACCATAGTCTCATAAGCCTCCTCATGCTCTCATCCGATGCTAAATCACACATCAAAGGTTGTCCTCTCAACATATACAACCTATCCACCTGGTTACCAATCAGCTGCAGCTCTACCGGATCCACTCCCACTCTATAGATAAAGACATGGTTCCTCTTGAACAATATGCAATATCCTACATCCTGCAGGGCTGAGACTAAGAGTAAGTTAACACTCAACCCTGGAACAAAGATAACTCCATCAATCTCCAAGAGTCCCCCAAACTCGAGTTGGAATCTAACATTCCCAACTCCATGTACAACTCTTTCCATACCACCTTCATTTACCACATGTCATCCAGGACCAATCTCTATGAAGTCTGGGAATACTCACCATATTCTCGTCATGTGGTTAGAGGCTCTGTTATCCACAACCCATCTAACATCACCTCTGAATCCTCTGCTTCCGACACTGGAAACTAGGGTAACCAAAGAAAATTCCCTATCGAACTTTGAAGCAAAGTCCTCTATGGCTGCTATAGAAGTTGTCTCAGGCTCCTCTGACTCCTTCTTCTTCTTCTTCCTCTCAGGACATTGAGAGGCAAGGTGCCCCAACTTGTTACAAGAAAAGAATCTAAATTTACTCAAGTCCCTTGCAAAACTTCCTTTCATCTTGATATTTTCCACAAGAGAAACATTCTCATCAAATATGTCTGTCTTCTGATCACTGCTCTGAGATCTTTCCTGAATCTCCTCCTAAGTGAAATCATCCCATAGTCTGCTCCAATCTGGTAGATACTCACAACCCACCACACACTTCAAGAAGACTTCCCATTCTTTGGTGAATCCATTTAAGGCTATCCTCACCAACTCAGAATCTGAAATGACCTCTCCAATAGATGCCAACTCATATTTAACTTGAGCCACCCGGGTAAGATAAGAAGAGACACTCTCCTCCTTACCCATCTTGGTATCATGCAACTTAGCCTTCAAGGCCATCTTCTGGTTCTCATTCTTTGCCTCGAACAAGTTCTTAAATGCATCCCACATCTCCTTGGCAGTATCTTTCTCAGCCAAGTGTGGAATAAGGTGATCCTTCACCCCATCCAGAATAATCCTATGATCTTTAGCTTCCTTGACCTCATGCAAGTCCAAAGCATCAAGATCTACTGCAGGAGATGCAATAACAGAGCTAACATAGTTATATATATTGTTCTCTTTGAGAACGACTGACAAAAGAACCTTCCACTTCAAGTAGTTGGAAATTCCATCCAACCAATCCTCATATCTAATGCTTGCATCCATATTCCCTGTCACAACTCAAGGAAAACAATCACACCCTTTTGCCCAAATATCACAGTGCCCACTGTCAGAGACAAAGCTCTGATACCATGTTGATTTTTTTAATGACAAAGTGTGATTTGTGTGCCATGTTTCTTGTCCTCATTGGGACCTAAACCCTACTCCAGTGGGAACTTTCCTAAAAATCAGAAATATTTCATTCACACATTTTGTCAAACACTTAGAAATCTAGAGATAGTTGTCTTCTTAAATTTCAAAAATGCATACCCACATTCAGAAATTTCTATAAGAAGAAATACAAATTGTTAAGAAAAATATGCAGCAGAAATGCACAATGGACAACAACCCATAACTCACAGAAATTTAGGCAACTACCAGGGAAAACCCCAATGTGGGGAAACCCAACGAGAGAGAGAAATATTATTATCTTGCTTTAGGAAAGTTCATAACAACATCAATAACACCTTTTCAGCCAATAGAAACACCTCTTACAACACAAAATTGTCCCCCAAAAATATGCCTTGAAAACCGTGCCACAGTCCATACAACTGTACGTATTTGCTGAAATTTGACACCTTGAAATTCATGCCAGAATAGGCTGTTGTACCTTCTCTTCTGTACGACCGTCCTCCTTCAGAAAATTCTTCAAGGATGCCTCGAAAACCATGCCCAAGCTTGCCTCGGTTTTCATGCCTCAAGAATGTTGTTGTACGACCTGTACGGATCCGTACAATATAGCATGTCCCAACAAATAACACTGCTGTAAATCAAAATAGAAAAATCCTCCTTGGGATTTATTCCCAATCTCTCTTGGGAATCGTGCCCTTCTTGATGTTCACTTTCCTCTCTCAAGCAATCTCTCAACTTCTCCTCTCATCTTCTCCGATGTGTCTTTCTTACATCCCTAAGCATGTATATGTACTTTTCTCTTTTCCCAAGAAACCCTAACTTACATAACCAACTCAATTTAATGGCTATCATAAGTCTAATATGAGGGCTCATATTTAATACTCCTCATTAATTACAAAATAAGTAATAAATGATCATTAAATACTTTTTGGGTTCCACAACTTAAAAACACTTTAAGTTATAAAGTACATTCACTTAATAAAAGAACTTTATTTAGAAAGTTACTTTACAAATAAAACATGTCTAGGAATTATGACTTTATGTCCTCCCCATGAAAAAACACAAAAACATGAATGAGGACATCCCTTGTTATATTTCAATAGTCTTTATTGCACGTTTACTTAGAGAAAAATGCCAATCTATCAACAAACTTCAAACCAAACAAATTTTATTGATGATAAAACACAACAACAAAAAAATCCATCCATCCCAACAAAACCGACTCTATTCAGAAATGAAAAAGTGGTACCTAAAAGAAAATTTCCACAATGTATTTTAGGGTGTGTTGAGTGCTCAACACCTTTATAACCATTATGACCCCTAATGAGTATAAATCCATATAACCCTTAAGTCCTAAAACTTATACGTTCTATCCCATGACTTATATAATGCATATCACTTATAATCACTATCTCGCTTAACAAATATAACCCCTTAAACTCTATAATCCCTTATCCATATAATTATTAACCCATATAATTTCCAATCCCTAAACATATAAACCCTAGTCCCTATATGTTATAACCCTAAATTGCACTACACATGATTACCTGGCATCAGGCCAACTCATATCCCTTCCTTGCCAAAGCCATGCTGAATAAATTCTTGAAAATCCTCTTAAATCAAGTAAAACGCGCCCTAAACTACTACTGTACGCGTTGGAACGCTGGTAGGCCTACTAGTGCACACGTTGGAACGTTGGCTGGCCTACTACAGCCTGTGTTTACCTAACAAAGCACAAAAATAGGAAATTTTTTGACTGGACAAAAAGCTATGGGTTAGTTAACTAAAACTCCCGGCCATGCATGGCTGAGAGTTCGTCCAAAACCCTAGCTCCTTCTAGCCTATAAAAGAAGGGGTAGGGGTACTATTTGAAGGAGGAAAAATTATAGCAAAGAAACTCTGCCCAATTGCCGAATCCGTTTGTCCCAACCCTTTAGCCTTTCCTCAAGCCTAAGGAGAATTCAAGCAAAGCAGTTGGAGGACATAGAGGAGGATGAGCTCAGGATCAGGATCAAGGAGCGGTGGCTGATCTCTATCATTATTGTAAGTTGATTCATCTTGAGATTAATAAAAGAATACTTTTCCCGTCCCAATGCACGAGTTTGGTATGATTTATTCGATTTATGCTTAAACTCTAATGCTAAAGTAGAAAAAATAGCATGCATGTGTAGTGTTTTGTCTTGATTGCAGGATTGTTTTTGGAAGGAGCAGCGTAAGCAAGCGGACAAAGCACAACAGAGGATCTACACCAAACATCAGGAAAAAGGTTAGTAGGTCCTATCCATGCTTGTATGTGAAAAAGGGGTTTTAGTTTTGGGGTGATAGGTTAAAAGTGATTTCTTTAAGGTCATGATCTGCATGCAAGTTTATCCCTATCTTGTTAGTCCATAGGGTATTATTTCCCAACAACACTATAACCTGTAAGGAATTTAACCCTAAACCCATTTTAACAATAACCTATATAACCATTATACCCTCAAATATTAGCATGTATTTAACAATTAAACCCTATAACAACTAAACCATATAGACTATAATCATTAACCACAATAGTTATAAACCCCTATGATGCAAGAGCATCACCAACAAAGCACAAGCATAGAAGACAGTTGGGCGCACTAACGCATATTTTGAAATATTTTGAATTCCAAAGATCAATGTATTAATGTGATATCTGACAAAACTTTTGAGTTATGAATGTCTTTAATGACTGCAGGCTGATCCATCATGTAAGATTGACCGGGGAATGTATTTTGTGTTATGAATCATATCACAATACAGATTTGGATCTTGCGCTCTTATCTGTCTGGCTCGATATTTATTGCAATAAGTGATAAGTAGTTGATAGCATTCTATTCAATTAAGATAGCATAGATTAGTTGGAGGGAAGAACTCAAGAGTGTCCCTTGGTATAAATTGTTGTATTATTGTCAAGAAGAGGCTATTGAATCTAGTGTGTAGATTTCCATTGTAAGTTAAGAGCTGGGAGATACAGAGAAATGTTGTATGAATGTATGAAATCTTCAGTTGGATAAATATAACATATATATATATATATTCTCAAGTGTGTGTTTATTATGTGTCTATCTGAATTAATTGTAGGCCCTCTGTTATTTTTCAATTCTCTGTTATTTCTTATTCTTGAATCCATGAATTCATTTGATTTGTTGAATGTATGAGTCATTGTGAAAAGTAGATAAGTTTCAATTGTTTATTTTCATTGAGCAAGTGCAAGGTGTGCATAACGTCTGCAAGGAGTGTGTGACTTGGTCTATTTTGACTCGAGAGATCAGAAGAGATAGTGAAACTTATATGTATGCAAGGAGTGGAACGACGTCCACAAGCAGTGTGTGACAGAGTTTTCAGACTTGAAATATTAGGAAGGATAGCGTGATTTCAGTCACAATAGACAGAAGTGGTTGCAAAATAGTCGAAAGGAGTACGAATCCATCCACAAAGAGGATTTGAGTGGTGACTGAAAATTTGTTTCCAGGTGTGCACAAATAGAGATTTTGACTAAGTGTTGAAATAAGTGTTTATAGGAACCCAAGAAAGTTAAGTCTCGGGAGGGAGAGTAGTGGAATACTTCAAGGAGAGAAGTCCCTGAAACCTTCATTGAAATTTAGTGGATGAGATTTGTTCTCAGAGGGAGACGAATGATTCCAGACCATCAGATCTGGTAAAGAAGCGAGGAGGATAGTTGTGGAGTGTTTTGATACTTCAGAATTCGACAAGCTTGGGAACTTGACAAAAGTAGAGTTGCTAAGTCTAAAGTCATGATCCAATCTTGACCATTGGTGGCAGGAGAGCACGTGGCAAAGGATTAATGAGTTTGTGAATCGGAAGATCGAAGGTTTGCAAGAAGAAGGCTTGGAGTTTTGTGAAGTCATGAAGTATGAACCTTTGTGGGGTCGTTGAATACAAGGATACGTGTGGTGAGAATTCAGGAACTCGAAGACAAGCACTTCAAGAAAAGGTGAGAGAAGGATTCGAGATATCCCCAAAGTCTGAACCGTGAAGAGGTAAACCCACGGTCATAGCCGAGGTCATTTGTAGGATAACATGTGTGTGTGGGAAAATTTGTTTTGGGTACACATGGGGACCCAAGGAGTTGCTCTGAATCAGTAATTCAATTGATCCAAGAGTAGGAGTTCAAGCATCCCTTCGGAGGGAAGGGAGGTTTTCATCACCCTATAACTTCTACAACATTAACATCTAACCCTAGACAATTAGGAAAATTAAACCATAACTACTGATGACATTAATCCTTATCATCCTTAATCTCTAAATTAAATCACCCTAACCCTCACCTATTCTCACTTCCAAAACCATTAGTATTTATAAACCTAATTCCTAGAAATCATATAACTACAAACCTATATCACCTATATCCCCAAGCCATGTAAATTTTATAACTTGTAACACTTAATCTGTATAAACCATAAATCCTAACACCCTAACCCATAATACTTATTATTGCACTAAAATTGAACCTTGATAAACCCTAACTCACAACCCCTTTATGCCCTAATCCAAATAACCCCAAACAAGTTATACAAATCTTGTTACTTATCTAACCTCTATAACCCATAGTATTTGTAGCCCCTATAAGACTTTCCCCTTGACCACTATAAACCTTATAAACCCTAACCCTTTATAATATTTAACCCCTATCAAACTACACAACTAACATTGATAACTCTTAATTTGTAATCCTTATAACCCTTAACCCCTATAACCATCAAGCCCTAAAAAATATAACCTTGAACTAACCCCAACAACCCTTATCTCCTAAAATCTCTAACAAATATAAATATCCATTGAAAACCCCTATAATATAACCACTAACCTCTAACCCCTAATTTAAAACACAATCCTTATCCCTTGTAACTCTTATCAATCCTAACCCATGTTTGGAATAATCCCCATAACCTAACCCGTAATAGATATAACTCCTAAATCTTAAAATATTTCAACCTTTACCTCCATAATGCTTACAACCTACAATAATTAACCTCAAACCTTTATAACATTTAAATCACGAACCTTATACCTCTTAAACCTGTTACACCATAATATTTAAATTATAACCCATTTAAACCTTAACCCCTATAACTCCCTCTACTTGTAACTCATATAAACCCATAACTCTAAACCCCTATAAACCCTAGTATGTGATTATTAAACATTACAATATTTATCCCCTAAAATAATTAACCATTAAACCTTATCAAATCGATAACACTTAATCCAAATAATTGGTAACTCCCCCAAACCCTATAAAACTATCATTTGTACCTTATATAACCATGATAAACCCTAACTAGTAGATAACCATTAACCCTTAAGCAAGATAGATTCTAACTAACCCTAATAACCCCTATCATCCATAACTAGTATAGATACTAATGTACCCCTATAACCCCCTAACCATATAACACCTATAACCCAAAATACATCTTATAACCTATAAAACCTATGAACTCTAACACGTAATACTAATCCCTTGTAACCCTTATAACCCCTAACCTCTAATAGGTATAATTCATATCCTGTAGCCCCTAACATGTATAACTTGTAACCATTGTAGCCTCTAAATTATAACCTTTATCATTCTTAAAGATTATAATTTTTAACCCCTAACAATCCCAACCCATATAGCCTATGTCGTTCCAACCTTATATCCCTAATCCATATTATTAATTCCAACTCCTTTAACAAATAGTATATAATGCTAACAGATATAACACTTAATGTCAAATCCTAGTAACCCCTACCTTTATCAGAACTAAATGCTAACCCCTAACACATAGCACCCCTAACGATTAACATGTGTAACCTCATAGCTCTCGACCATTATAACTTCTAAATCCTAAACCTTAACTCTTGCAACCACTAACCCCTATAAACCATAAGCCCATATAACCTCTAATACCCTTAATCCATAACAACTAGTATCTATAATATTTATAACCATTGATTCATATAATGTCTATCACCCAAAACCACAATCCCTTGTAACCACTAATTACCCTATAAATGCTATAACCCCTATCCCATATGACTCATATCACCACCAATTAATATAACCATTAGTTAACTCTTATGACCTCAACCCATTATAAGTGTATAACACATAACAATTATAATTCTCAACCCTTATAATTCATAATACCTTGTGTCTATAATGATTAACTCCTATAACACTTAAATATTATAATACATAACACCCATAGATGATTTTAGGGGATAAATTTCGCATATGGGATAATTTTCCATGCTTTTCCCCAAAAAAGAGTTGCCAATTTCCATTTTTTCTAAAAACGTTTTTTCCCAAATTTATAGAATAAATATATTTTAGATTTAAAATAGCCCAAATTTTATAGAAACTATATAAACTCCTTAGAAATTTGAATATTTTTACAAAATATCGCCAAACATTTTATAGTTTATATATTGAATATTAGTAAGATTCGTCAAGGTTTCTACATTTTGAGATAAATTTACATCCTTAAAATCATCCCTACTAATAGCCAACCCCAATAACATGTAACCTATTCTTAACCCTTATAATTTCTAATACCTTTTGTCTATAATTCTTAAATCCTATAACACTTAACGCTTATAATACCTAACAACCAACCCCAATAACATGTAACCTTTAACCCTTGTAAAAACTATAACCACTAATACCTAATTTTTTTATACATATAACTATTAAACCACTAATTATTATATCTCATAAACCCCTCAGTGCTATCAACTCTATAATCCATAACCTTTATAACCTCGTTCCCACCTCTATAATCCACAACCTTTATAACCTCAGTCCCACCTCTATAATCCATAACCTTTATAACCTCAGTCCCACCTCTATAATCCATAACCTTTATAACCTTAGTCCCACTTGACTCCTAACACCTACAAAATATATATACCCTTATCCCTATAATCCCTAACATCCCTAACCCCTATAACACTTCACCCATAAATCATAACCCATATAACCATTAACCTGTAATAAATGACCTTATAAACCATACCACTGTTATACTAAAAAATGATATAATTTCATATTACCCCTAACCCTTGACCTTTATTACCCCTAGTAGATGTAGTACCTACCACCAAACCCATCCAATATATATAAATAAGAACCCCCAATCGTTATAATCATTAAGTCCTACACCCCCTAACCCTTATAACTACTAAATTATTATCACCTAGAATATTTAATCCATATAACACAAAATGATTATAAAATATATCTAACCCATTCATACCCTAGACCCTATAAATATATTATGACGACTAACAATTATAACCATTTTAAACCCTAACCCTTAAAATATATAATACATAATCTCTTACATTTGTAATGAATATCCCTTATAATCACTATCACCCTAAACAAATACAACCCCTAACCTATATAATACATTACTTGTATAACGATTTGAAAACCTTATAATTTCCATAATAATATAAATTGTAGTCCCTATCATCCCCAAGTCATTTAATACATAACCCTTATAATCATTATCACCTAAAATCTTGATTTATATAACCCTTAACCTGTAAAACCTGTAAATAGTAACCCTTAGCCTATATAACCATGAACACCTACAACCACTACAACACTAACATGTGACCCCTACAAATTATAAACATTAAAATTAAACCACTCCCTAATTGCTAATGATATTAATAAATATCATCACTAATACTTAAACCAAATCACAACAATCATCCCTACCCACTTACCATTGTCACTTTTAAAATTCCTAGAACATACAAGCCTAAAATCCTAGAACCCATAACAAGAATAAACTTGATCTAACCCATAAAAATTATAATATAAACCTTTTGTAACCCTTGTAACACCCAATCTTTATAAGTCATGTAAGGATTAACTCACTTAAATGTTAATGACTATAACATTTAACCCTCTTACCATTTAATAACCCATATAATCCCTATTACACCAAACAACTAACATTTATAAATTATATCCTATAATACTTATCATTATTAAACACAACCTCTCAACCCTATCCATCATTTAAACTAACACCTAACCCCTCTAATGCCTATAAAAAGTAACACCTAATCTGTTGGCACAGGGGCAGAACCATGGTTCAAATCTTACAACACACCAACAAGCCCTAACTATTGGCCCTTTCAGCAACACTTGGGAAGTAGATGCAATCTCACCCGAAGTAGAAATAAGGGATTTCAGGACAGAGGTGTCTACAACCAGAGGAAATGCAAAGTGGATCCAAAACAACACTTAGAAAGCTAGTTATTATTTACCAACTCAAGTCTACTTCGCACAATTATATCTCATATCTGGCACAATAATGMAACAACAGAGTAACAAGAAGAAAAGAACACAACATCAACCACATAGGACAATACGATATGTGTGGTTCACCCTCTCCCTAGGGATACGTCCACAGAACTACGTTTCTTGATATTATATGAAAATATACAGTTCTATCTACGCARTTAGCTTGCATATCTCTATCTCTTTCTCTTCTTCTCTCCCCTCCCTGYGCACCCAGCTACAGGTTTGATCTTCTCACCTAGCTGAAGATATTACAATACAAGAATATTCTCACAACACAATACTCTCCTCATTTGRAAACAATAATCACTCRACATCAACAACACACTCCACTTTGAAAGAACCCTCCCATGTATTCTAGACCTTTATTTATACATTACATGGAAACCGTCTAGGTGTCAAAGACCTAGATCCAAAAAATCTAGATGTCTAAAACCCTATGTCATATTGACCCGTGTTTTCAGGGCTTCACCAACCTGTCTTTCCTTATTTCCTACAAGGTTCTCTAAAGAATCCATTGGTGTCTTTTTCCACTTGCTCAGTTGTCCACGATCCATCTTCCTTGGTGATCTGTCCTCCTAGATCTTCTCGTTCAATGGCTCATTTTCCCTTACATCGCTCCTTTTCCACTTCTTTGACCACTTCAAACCATTCTCAGTCAATGTGTCTTCTGCGTAGTTTGTACTTCGTATTTCTTCCTTAATATTCACTTTATTCCATAACCAAGGCCCAACAGGCCCCCGACAGTCACATGTGACTCGTCCTGAGGCACTGCAGGTCTGAACCTTCTATTTCACTTTGAATTCAGAATGCACGGAGCAACCTGTGCTCTCTTCTCTGTTCCTCCCTTCCTTTTGCAGACTGTATTTTTTGTGTTTGGTACCCAGTTTCAAATACACCTGGTACCTAGACCCTTCTTCTTTTGCTTTTACTAGGAGATGTGAGGCAGTTGGTTGTCATAATACAATTTCAACCGGATCCCATTCACTAAACCTTCCTTCCATTCTCCATTCAAATTCTTCAACTACACAACTCCTCCTTCTGTAACATAGGAAACCTCATATGGCCCAAGCCAATGTGCCCTGAACTTCCCTAGATTCTTCATGAACTTGTTGTCATATACCAATACCAGATCTCCTTGCTTAATACTTTCTACTTGATATGTCTATCGTGGTAGGCCTTTTCTCTTTCCTTCTGTATATGTCGATGAAATCCTGCAATAAATCTATCTTCCTCCAGTTACACCAACTATGCAAGCCTGTCTTGCAGAGTGCCTGTGTCATCCATACCTATAAATGTTGCAATTTGTAAGCTAGGATCCAAATATTCCATAGGTACCAAGACTTCTAGACCATAAACCAACTTAAAGGGAGTCTACATTGTCATCTTGTTGGAAGTGCTTCTATAAGCCCATAACAATGTTGGTACTCTCAAATCCCAATCATCTATGTTCACACTGCAAATATTCATCAGCGATGTCTCCAAGATCTTATTGAAAGATTTGACTGTACCATTCACTTGTGGGTGGTATGGGGTGCTCTTCTGATGGTGAAATTCAAATTTCTGATTCAAGGATTCAATAGTATTATTAACAAAATGTGTACCTTGATCAGTCATATGTATCTTCAAGCATCCAAATCTAGTTATGATGTCATCAAATATGAATTGCATGGCTATAGTTGCACTACATTCCTTAACGACTCTTTCTTCTACCTATCTAGTCAAATACTCTTTCATAGTGATAATGTATCGACCTCCTCTGTGCTTTCCTAGTGGGTTGATAGGTCCCACAAAATCAATAGCCCATTTCTCAAATTCCTGTAAAGTTAGCTATGGTGATAAAGGCATCTCATCTCTTCTGGAAGGTTTCCCAACTCTTTGGCATACATCGCAGGCTCTGTAGTATTCATTAGCATCTTTGTGTAAAGTAGGCCACCAAAGGATAACTCTGAGAACCTTCTTCATTGTTTCTTTTCCTGCATACTTTCATCCTATGATGCCTTCATGTGCTTCTTACAGAATCAGTGGTATTTCTACCTCCATAACACATCTCCTCAATATCTCATCAAGTCCCATCTTATATAGTTGTCTGGCTATAAGTGAAAAATCTGCAGCACGAACTACCATCTTTTTCTTCTGAATGATTGTATATTCACGAGGTGTCATTCCTATTCATAGGAACTGAAATATCTCGACGAAGTGATCATCAACATTTCTGATGGCCAACAACTATGGATCTGGTAGTGTATCCTCCAGACTAGTAGGCTCCTCTCCATATTCTAACCTAGACAAGTGGTCAGGTCCCTTGTTCATTCTTCCTAGCTTGACAACAATCTCAAAATCATATTCCTGGAATAAAAATAGCCATTTTCATATTCTTCCCCCCAACACTGGCTTGTTGACTAGGTATTTCAATGTAGAGTGCTCAGTGAACATATTAAAATGTCCTCCCAACAAGTAGTGTTGAAACGTCTGCAGTGCGTACACCATGGCTAAACCTTCTCTCTCAGTGGTAGTGTAATTTATCTCAGTTGTGGAGCGCTTCCTGCTAGAAAAGGCTAACAAATGGTCAATATATCATGCTCTTGTTTGTGCCAAAACTTCTCTTAATGCAATAGATGGTGCATCGACATGCACATAGAATTCCTTACTCCAATTTGGGAAAATCAGAATATGCACAGTGACCATTTTTTGTTTTAGTGTGTCAAAGCTCTACTGACATTTCTTAGACCATTGAAACTAACAATATTTCTTTAACAAATTTTCCATAGGTGATTTTATCTATGCATATCCCTTGATGAACTTCCTATAGATCCAGTATGCCTCAATGCAATGCGCAACTCTCTAACTGAAGTAGGAGGAGGTAGATAAACAATGATGGAAATATTGGAAGGATCTACCATCAACCCTTGGTTACACACAATATTTAGGTTCAGGGAAATTTGAAATTGCCCGCACTTATCCAACATTAGTCTTAAACATTCAATATGATTTTGTAATAAGATAAAAATAGTCCAATCATCAAAATAGACTTCCAAACATTTATGTAATAATTCCATGAATGCTTCGAACACCACCCTAGAGAAGATGGTTGGTGCATTCTTCAATATGAAAGGCATCACTGTGTACTAGAAGGAACCCCATTCTGTTGCAAATATGGTCTTATGGTGATCTTCCTTGGCAATCCTGATTTGGTGATATCCTGAAAATCCATCTGTGAAGGAGTAAACTTCCTGTCCTCCCACATTATCTATAACCTCGTCTATAAAAGGTGTAGGGAATGGATCATGCAAGCAGACATCATTCAACTTCCTAAGATCTACACAAATCCTAATATCTCTTTTATTATTATCTTGGACCACCATAGGGATAATCCATTCTGATTCTTCAACAAGTTCTATTATTCACGCTTCCAACATTTTGTCTAATTCACTCTTGACTTTCTGCTTATACTTGGGATTCAATTGGTAGGGTATTTGCTTGATTGGCCTTGCATTTGGTTTTAATAGGATATTCATTTCTCTCATGGGCCCTTTAATGCCCTTCATGTTAGTGAACTTGGTTGGAAACAAGTCATCATATTAATGTAGTAGTTATGTAACCTTGTCAATAGTGGAATCATCCCAATAATCTCCAACGTTTGCTAGCTTAGGTGTTTTCTTTGTTCCAATATTAAATTTATTGATTTTGATTGGTTATCCAATGAAAGGTAGTTCAAATTTTGGTCCTTATATGTTTCTATGTCCTTCTATTTCTGCGATGTTCACATTCCTAGGATCATCGTCTTCATCAACATTGATATTGTAACAACCTTGAAATTTATGAATAGGTGTAGTCCATTAATCTTCTTCTTCCTTCAAAGGGAGGTTAGGTGCCTCCTCAAAGACTTTTTGTATTACAAGTTGCAAATATTGATCTACTGTGGGGTACTGACTCTCAAATAAAAATGTAGCTACAAATTTCTGATTCATACCATACCAATTTGAAGTGGTGATGCACATTTCTTCTTGAAGATAGAAATTAATAGGCATTGTGTCCAAAGTGTTAATGAATTTATGCACCCACTGTTCTTGAGGAATGCTAATCTGGGCATCCTCACAACTTCACACATGTTCCTTTGGGCAGCTTTGACCTGTGTATCAAACTTTGCACCTTTCAGATTGTTCTGACCAACCCACTGTCATCAAAGCGTGACATTGCACCCACTCCACAATGTTCTTTTTGTGTGTCCCCCACCATCTCATCGATGTTTCTTTCAAGGCTTCATCCAGTGCCAATAGTCTCTGTTGTACTGGTACAATTTCTTCAAATTATAATAAGAAGGTTTCTAAATGATTTAAGCCATCAAATGTGGGCATATTACTTACTTTTGTGCCAATCCAACAAACTTCCCTAGTCAATCTAGCACACCTCCGTGCAGAAACTTCATACATTTTGTTCTGTCAGTTCTCTATTGCTTCTTCCAAATATGATGAGCATGTGTTGTCCCTTCTCCAACTTAAATTCCCATCTGATGTAGGATTAATGTAATCCTACTACCTTGCTATCAATTTATATATATTCTCTAGTTCATAAGCATGGTAGTCTTCTCTGATGGGTTCGATGTATCAATGACCTTCATCAGGATCAAGAGGTGTAATGACCCTAAGGCCATCACCTTTAAATGATATTCCTATTTTCTTTAAGTCAACAATAGTGGAATTGTTGAAAGCCCAATCAATTCCTAACAATGCAGGATAAGGACAGATATCATCAACTATCTAAATCACCTCGAAGTCCACAAACGTCCTTACACCATTGATGTCCACAAGGACATGCTCCAGTCTTCTGAAGGGACTTACTTCATGCTGATTAGCCATCCTAAGCTTGATAGGGGAGTAAATAAACTTGGGTTTTACCGTTAGTTCCCAGGTCTGCTTCGTCATAACATTGACTTTTGACCCTAAGTCGAGGACCACATAATCTATGTCATAGTATCCAATATGAGAATTAAGCTGTATTTCCTTATTTTTCCTTCTCTTAATAGATACTTGATGTTATACTTTATTCAACAGAGGATCTACCCTCCCTATCTCATATTGTCTAATCAATTATGGTAATTCTCAAAAAACTCATGCATCCTTAATCAAATTAATGCAAGTAAATAAGAATTCCATAAGATTTCTTACCTCTTTTCCTTCTCTGGGTGAGGCAGACTAATAAAATTCTAGAGGCATTCCACATTCTCTCACTTCTAGTTGTGTCTTTGATGAATATGCCTAATCTCTTCCAATTTCTCTTATTCCCTCTTTGACGCAACCTCACCTCTCAGCAGGCGGTCGCTCTACCAGGACCTTCTCTTTTTCTCGGCCCCGAAGAGTCCAAGCTCTTCCACTCCCCTCGGGAGTTCTACCCACAGTCTTCTCGGCGATCACCCCTTCATGATTCGGGAGGTCGGAACTCGCGACATTGCGAGCCTCACAGTGCTTTCCCTGGGGAAAACAAAACCCGAACCCCGACGGTCAAAGGTCAACCTCGGGGAATTCCTACTCGCGGCGCGAACCTTGATCTATCGAACCCTCGAGTACCGGAACTCCGATGTCCCACGAGCACTCCACCTGGACTCCACACTGACTCCTGGGTCCCACGCTGCCACATCACGTCGGGACTTCGCGACTCGCGGGTCTGCGACTTCAAGTCTTCTGCCACTGGAAACTCCGAATGCCGAAATTCCGATATTCCGGATTCGTGCCACCTGTCCACACTCGGATCGACGGTCCCGACTAAATCGGGGAATCACACTTCGCAATTCTAACGTGCATGGGACTATTGCACTCGTTGACCCCGATTCGCCGATGCGCGATGGAAATGGTTCCTCCGTGCACCTGCGGCTTAAACCTCTCGCGGCTCCTCCGCGATCAACGGTACCCTAGAGTTCGGGACTCTCCTCGATCACTCCAGTCGTCGATTCTCTTCCTCTATGTAGAGGTCTCTACTCCACCACCTTCGTCCCATGCGCCCACTACCGGGTCGATTTCTAAATGACCCAAAGGGCTATCCCTTCTGAGCTTCGTCCTCTGATCCCTTCAGAGAACCTTCATGCACTCGCTCACCCTTCAACCTTCAACCACTCTCTAAGTGTCGAAGTTCTCCTAGGTTCTGTGCACTCACGCTTGCAACAGGTTCAAC
>ML796917.1:426809-439602 GCA_009831015.1 Picea engelmannii | reverse complement strand
GTCTTCTTTTATTTCCTTGGGTCAAACACTTGTGTCTTCTCTGCAGCTCTTCTGACCCTTGATTTTTATGTAGTCTTCCCTGGGGTCACTCTATCTTCTCCTGTAACAGGGCCTCCTTTAGTGATAACAGTGACTCTGGGATCCTCTCCACGAGGTTCTGCTAATATTAGTTGTACTTGATGGTTTACTCCTCACATCTCTTGAAGTTTGGCTAACAATATCGAACAATCTTCAATAACATGTTCAAATGAGTTGCAATAGTTGCAAGTGGTACAAGGGTTCTGACAGTACCTTCCCAAGTGATCTGGTTGTGCACATTTATAACAAATCATTTGACCTCGACCTCGACCCATGCCCCCTCCTCATCCTCTTCCTCTGAATCCACCATGAGGGTTGAATTTTCCTCTTCCTAGGGAATTAAACTACGTAGCATTTCCTTCTTGTTGTACTTCACCTTGAATCCTATATGTATCTCTTAACCTTTCATGCAAGATGTCATAAGCCCTACAATCCTTCTCATCATGCCCCACATATTTACAGAATGTGTAGTAAAGATTGGTAGGTGTCTCAACATATTTTTTCATGTAATAGCATTCACCAGTGCGATGTTTATTTCTACATACCTCACACCAGGGTAGAGTAACCTACTTCAAAGGGCTCGGAGCTCCAAAGGCCAAGTACTCATGAAATAGGCGAAACTTCTTCTTGTCATGGTCATCTGATTTTCATCTAATACAACAAATGTACTCTCTTTTATATTTTACATTTTATTTCTTTAGATCTTCGACCTGCAAAGATATGCTAGTTAGCTGACTCAAAATTTGACTCATACTTGAGTTGTACTCTCCCATAGGAGATGATTCTAGTTTCATGGTGATGTCCAATGATTCAACCTACAAAGAAACCTTATGTCACATCAAAGGAACTCTTATGTGTGGCAAGAGGGCATAAATGAACAATTCCTTGTTTTTCTCATCTGGGATCTGAAAACTCAAACGACCTGTCAAGGTCTTAAACCTCTGATCAAACTCCGAAATAGGTTCAACTACTCTCTGCTTGATTTCTTTTAGTTTTGTAATGAACTGTGACTCTGACTTGGGTTTCTTGAATTCTGCACTCAATGCAGTCTTGATGTCATTCAATGGTTTAGGTTGTACAATTCCTTTAACAAACTTCATGTGCCAACTCAGTGTGCGGTCTCTCAAGGAAGTTCTAAACTAAGATCTCTTAACATATTCATCATTGATTTTCTTGATACTCCATACAACTTTGCATAAGAACCAGCGCTGATTAGGATCTTCAGATCCATCTCCTCTAAAGATAGGTAGCCACATTTCATCTGCCATAGATCTTCCTAGGTTTCTTGATTGAGTATGTGTTGAACTACTAGTAAAATTTCTCTAAGTTCTCTGATAAATTTGAATACTCTATTTACATAACGCCGCTAAAACAACAAGAGGAGTAATAGTACTTACTTCGACAGTCAACCCAGTTCCTAAAGTTTTCGACTCTTCTCGACGAGGTTATTCAACATTATCTTCCTCTTCTCTAGCAGATCATGAATGTTCCTCATTCAATAACTCTTATTCTTCTCCACTATAGAACCCTTCGTCCCGTGCTAGTTGTTCATGGATTTGCTGAAACAAGTTTACCAGAGGAACATCTCTGAAGGTTCTCCCACTGCACGTGTGTCCAACCTCTGTGTCACTGTCATTGTTTGAGTTCTTCAACATTAGCTCTTCAATCTGACCAATTACTATATCTTCAATATGTTCTTCTCATGCAATAACATCTTGATCTTCAACTTCAAAAATTGTAAAAAGTTTCCTCTAGGTCCCTTAAAGAAATATCTCTCTTCTTGGCTATATGACTCTACTCTCTTAATAGAAAAATCAGTAATGTACCCTCTAATAGTGCTATCAAACCAATGATATACTACTCTTGACATGGTGTTATCAACTCTCTTGACCTTCTTGATCAACATTGACATCCAAACCACATGTGACATGTGATCTAAATCTGATCTCAAACTGGGTATCTGCTAATCTGGCTAACCACTCGTATAGATCCTTATGAATTCCTCCAAAGAAATTCTTTTGTATATCAGTAAAGATATACCTTCCCAACCAATCCTCTGTACTAATATTAGGGATTTTTTTCTGGGATTCAACAAATTCTTTCTCTTGTTCTTCTATACACTTTTGAATATTTGCATTGAATGGAAACCACGTTGACATTCCCTCTAGAAGATCACGGTCCCCATAATGGAACCATTTGTTGGAATATGGGTAGACCTAGGGTTCAAATCTTACAACGCACCAATGCACCTTAACTATCGGCCCTTTCAACAACACTTGCAAAGTAGATGCAGTCTCACACAAAGTAGCAATAGGGGGTTGCAGGACACAAGTGTCTACAACTAGAGGAAATGAAAATTGGATCCAAAAAAACACTTAGAAAGCTAATTATTATTTACCAACTTAAGTCTACTTCGCATAGTTATATATCAAATCTAGCACAATAATGAAATAACAAATTAACAGGAAGAAAAGAACACAACATCAACCACAAACGACAACAAGATATACGTGGTTCACCCTCTCCCTAAGGCTACGTCTAGAGAACTGTGTTTCTTGATATTATATGAAAACATACAGTCCTATCTACGCACTTAGCTTACAGATCTCTCTCTCTTTATATTCTTCTCTCCCCTCCATATGCACCTAGCTACAGGGTTGATCTTCGCACCCAGATATAGATCTTAGAATACAAGAATATTCTCACAACATAATACTCTCATCACGTGACAACAATAATCACTCAACATCAACAACACACTCCACTTCGAACGAACCCTCGCAAGTCTTATAGACCTTTATTTATACATTACATGGAAACTGTCTAGGTGTCAAAAACCCAGATCCCCAAACCCTAGATGTCTAAAACCCTAGGTCATCTTGACCTATGTTTTCAGGGCTTTGCCAACCTTTCTTTCCTTCTTTCCTGCGAGGTTCTCTAAATAATCCATTGGTGTCTTTTTTATCTTGTTGAGTTGTCCATGATCCATCTTCCTTGCTGATCTATCCTCCTCGATCTTCTCATTCAATGACTTGTTTTCCCTTACTTCACTCCTTCTTTTACGCTTCTTTGACCACTTCAACCCATTCTCAATCAATGTGCCTTTTGCGCAGTTCATACTTCACCTTTCTTCGTTAATATTCACTTTCTTCCATAACCAAGGGCCAACATAATGCCTCTAATACCTATTAAAACACTACTACATATTGAAAAATTTGCGACGACCACTTGCGACAAAAGTACTCTTTCATCACAATATGCAAGAGAAAATGTTCAATTTCTCTAAATCCACCCTGTATTCATCGCTATCTCGACACATGTAATTTGAATAAATTATTATGGTCAATGTTTGTCTCAAGAGTGACAAATGTAGTTTGTCCATCACAAGAGCGACGACTTACCTAACCTTAAAAATGACCTAAAATAAATATGTGGAAAAGAAATATTTTTAGGTCAATATCATCGCAATTGCGACTATAGTGACCTAAAATTGGACTATAAATATTTGATGATTTAAAGATGTTGCGACAATCTTGCTATAAAAACGATGGTCCTGAAAGGGTATTTTTGTGCGGAAAAATGTCGCATAATGTTGTTAGATGTGGGGAAACAATTAAAGTGGGTGAAAAGGGTGATGGTAGATGTTATTTCCCTTGTAAGAAATGATTCCTTAGACACCCCATAAGAATTTTAATAGCAATAGCTACAAAACATTGTAGGAAATATGGTCACATTGATGGCGGATCGAATGAATATTGTCCCATGGTAATTAGCTATATATTCATTATCTTTTTTTATTTTGTCAATTTTATATAAAATTATATATATATATATATATATATAGAGAGAGAGAGAGAGAGAGAGAGATGTATATATATTGTTTGAATGTCTGTTATAGTATACACTAATTTTGCATGATTGTTTGTAATTATAAAGTTAGAGTTGCCCTCTAACTTTCTGGAGAATATTGCACCAAGTATTAGCATAAATGATGTTGTACAAGCTAAGGAACATCGTCATGACCAAGAAAATGAGGATCTCATGGAAGAAGATGATGGGACAAATCAATTTAATGTTCTCACGGAAGAAGATGATGGGACAAATCAAATGATCCAAGATTTGTTTTCGTAACCAGATGAGGATGGGGAAAATGCTGGTATTTATGATGAACCTCTATTAGAAAAGGCAAATAAATGACTTTATGAAGGATCAAGAGAATATCTTCTCTCCACTACATTGTTTATAGTGAACTTAAAGGTTATGAATAATTTTTCGAACACTTGCATGACACAGATACTAAGGTATGTAATATGTTTCATCTCATACTATACATAAATGTTGATTTTTTTATATTTGTTTTTAGTGTTAATTAATGTTTAAAATAAGAATGAATTTTTTACGATTAATATTCTTACATTAACTAGTTGTTTGTCATTTTGTAGATTGTTAGGTGATTTTTTGTTATCATCCTCAAATATTTTACCTCATACATATCGAGGTTTGCATGCCATTATGAAAGAAATTGGAATGGATTATCAAAATATAGATGCATGTCATAATGACCATATTATATATTATGGACCACATGCTTTGAAAACTGAATGCCCGCAATGTCTTATTAGTAGATATCAAACTGATCAAGTAACAAAAAGAGTGCCTCGAAAGGTTCTTCGTCATATTCCCATAATTCCATGTTTGCAATGGTTGTTCAGGTGTGAAATCCTAGCACAATTTATGGATTACCATGCATGTAACAGAAGTGGAGATGGTGTTCTTTGAATGCCTGCCGATGGTTCTGCATCTACAGAAATTGAGTAAAAATGGGTAGATTTCAAAGATGAACCTCATAATGTTAGGCTTTCATTGGCAATTGATGGTGTTAATCCATTCTAAGAGCTTAGGTCTATTTACTCAATGTGGCCTATTGTTGTTATCAAAAATAACATTCCTCCTTGGATGTCAATAAAGAGGGAGCACATAATGTTGACAATGATTGTTCCAGGTATTTGTTTACATTAATTTTTTGAATTGAACATTTTCATTTGTTTAAATTTTTTCATAATATCTTTTGTTTATTTATTTAATTATATATATTACATGATATAATTCCTTTAGTAATTATGTGCAATTTCAAACAATTAGGTAAGTACCAGGTTAAATATATGATTGTATATATCGAGCCTCTTATCGACGAGCTACTAAAGTTATGGGTTGGCATCACAATGTATGACATATGTAAACCAATCAGGGAGAAGAAATTTAAATTCTGTGGAATACTTTTATGGACAATTCATGATGCCCCTAGACTAACACATTTTTGTGGCATGTGGAATTCTAATATTTCTCTTTAATACTATATAATATTTTAATGTTATCATGGTGCATGTTTAATTTTAAAATAATCTCATCGTATAATTGACATTAATCCATTTGTTGCAGGTCTTCAAACAAAGGGTAAATTCGCATGTCTAGTTTGTCACCCTAAGATGAAGTATCGTCATTCAATTTTTTTTGGAAATATGGTATTTGATGAGTACAGGCACCTTCTTCCTAAGAACCATAAGTATCGTACTACTAAAAAACATCTTTTCAATGGGAAAGAAGAGATTGGTTTAAAACCACGAAGAATGACACCTCACCTATGGAGGTTGGAATATAATACAAATCGTCAAGGTACTCAATTTTATAATGTATCGTAGATCATGTAATGCTTTGAATGTTTATTTTAATCATTGAATTTATTTTACCATATTTGATAATTATTTTTGTGATTTCTTTTATGCTTCATGAAGGCCGCAATCATCATGAAGGTATTAATAATGGGATTCCATGAGGAATGAAATATTATCCTGCTCAATTCATGAGTTTGCCCTACTATGAGGAGCTAAAAGTAGCTCATTTGTTTGATACAATTCATATCGCAAAGAATGTGACTGAAACGTTATGGCGAATCATAGATGGTAGGAGGGACAAAGAAAAAAATGTCAAAATTTGTACTAACATTCAGGAACCCAATTATGCAATGTGAAGTGTGATCTGATATTCAAATAGATCAGATGGAGTACTAGACCAAAATAAACTTCCATGGTTATTAACATAGCAACAAATCAATCATGTTAAATAGGTCATTCAAAGAATTAAATTTCGCATGGGTTTTGCTTCAAACATAAAAAATATCTTAACGAAGAAAAGTGAATTTGGTGGGGTAAAAACACATGTTTGGCATACCTTAATTAAGCTAATAACTTTAGTATACATATTTGTATATATTGGCCTTATAGATATTTTATTTTCTTTATATTTGCTTGTCTACTTTGGTCGAAAAAAATAACGATTCATTTTGGTGTTACAATATGTTCTACCGCTATCTCTCCCAAACGACTTTGACAACAACGTCAAACAAGTTATATATGATCTTGCAAAATACATGAGGTAAGACATAGTTGTGATTTATATGCCAAATGTTCTTTCAAATTATTGTTGTACTTAATGACACGTGTTTTACCTGTAATGTAATGTAATATATTATATTATGTTATGTTTAAACATGTTATTTTCTTGTGTCACGATCTCATGTAGATGGTTCTCATTGAAAGAAATTCATGTAGATGATATAAAGTATTGGAAGAGAGAAATTCTTTGTCTAATATGTGAAATGAAAATGTATATACCTCCTACATTTTTCAATGCACAAGAACACTACTTCATACACTAAGTTGAGGAGAATGAAATTTGTGGACCTGTTCACACATGGTCAATGTGGATGGTGGAGAGGCACTTGAAATCATTGAAGGCATTGGTTAGGAAAAGAGCACGTCGTGAGGGTTCTATGGTGGAGGGATATATGGTATATCAATCCACAGTGTATATTAGTCAGTATCTTCCTAAATTAGCAGTGCCAACTACTCATGAAGTGGATCGCATTTGGGATGTGAACTCCATCAAAAACTTTGAAGATCAGGAGCATCTGTTGGGGAAAGGTAGAATGAAAAAAATGAGAGATAATATATTAATAATTGTGATAATTTATATTAATAATACATATAAAGTTTTTTTGTGTGTATATGATCATACTCATTAATATATTAATAGATTTTGTTTCATAAATTATAAATATTTATAATTACCTGGATATTGTACACTATAACTAATATTTAATATTGATGAATTATTATTTTTTGATTCAGTTTCTCTAGAGTGGGATGCACTGCATTTATACACTGCAAACAATATTGACTGGATGAATGTGTGGATTGAAAAATGTAAACAACATAATGGAGGTAGGTTATCATGGTAACGAATATCTGAATTGGTTAGAGAAGCTCTTCGTAATAGAGATGCCAATTTTACGCAAAGGGAAATTGATCTAGCATATGGTTTGAAATATGGACAGGTAAGCAATTTCACCCATTTTATTCAATTATTTTATATTATACTAATGTGACTACATGTGTACTATATTTTTCAAATACTTTCGAAGTTATATAAATGTATGTTAATTTATTAATTGACAATGCATCTTTTACATATCTGACATATTGTAGTTGAAACACCACAAGTCTATGTGGTGCAATGGTCATAAATTTCGCATCGAACAATTGGGTGAAACTAGGAAAAAATATGATAGTGGGATAACTGTAGTATTCTAGGTTAGTAATGTTTCCTCTAGGAGTGACAGACATCCTCAAGAATCTGAAAATAGATACTATGGGTATTTAAATGATATACTTGAGTGTGACTTTAATTCCTTCAAATTAGTTATGTTCAATGTCAAATGGTATAGGTTACGAATGCATGAATGTGATGAGGAAAGAACTGTTATTCAACATGCCAATGGGTTTCCAATGACTAAAACAACGATGTTTGAAATAGGACATGATCGCTGTGTTTTTCCAAGACAATGTGAACAAGTCTTTTACTCAAATGTTCTAGGTGAAAGGGATTGGTGATTTTTTGTTAGATATGCTCCAAGAGGAAGGCCAATTAAGCATACTCATTTACAAGAATAATATGATATTGAATATCAAGAAGATTATTCGATAGAATATCAGACAGAGCCGAAAAATCATGGAGAGTCGAAAGATGAAGAAGATGAAGAAGATCATGATCTAGGTATAGGAGACAATATTGAAATTTCTGATGATGATGTCAATGAAAATATGCTCAAAAATGACATTGATGACGATGATGATATCATCAATCCTTTCAACATCATTTCAGAACCAGATGATGATACAAATGTTGAGTTTGATGAAGAAGATCAAGATAGAGAATAAGGATGATTACACGGATGTTGAGCTTGGATTAGGTACATGAATATATAATATTTTAATTTGTATGAATTAATCTCTTAAAATAATTTACTTTTAATGTTATGGTTTAATTACATGTTTTTAAGTTTTATGTGACATTTTCATATTCTAGGTTACATGTTTTTTAATGATTATTTGAAAACTGAAAATAGTTGTCAATATAGTAAAGTATGTGGTAGACTAAAAATATACTTTAGAAACACATAATTTCATGTACCTTCATTAATTTTTGTTTTTGTAATTTTAATGCATGAATCTTAATAGGACGTTGCTTTTGATTATTTTATATTTTATAGATTGGGTTTTGGGGATCAATTGAGAGTGATGTGAGGGGGACGGGAGGGGCCATGTGAGCTTCCACCTTCACGTGGTTGGCCTTGTTAAGTAGAGAATAAATTATACTTTATGCCAACAAAATCTATTTCATTTTTATACCATCACGATCGTATAATATTTCATCAATATTGTTACCTATTTGAATCTTCTTAGAATTGAGATTCGTTACATAGTCATTGAAAAAAGACAAAAGACTTATGTAGCGGATATTAATTTTTTCTTTGTGTGGGAAATTTTATGCCATTACTATGTTTTGTACAAAAATAATGAGGAACGAGGAACGATGAATGAGGAACGAAAATTGCATGAGGACTAGACACCAACAACAGGGACCTGCAAATGGGGCCAACGTTGAAATTTTTTCAAATAGTTTTTGTATGCACTGAAATTTGTCATGGATAGAACATTGGCATGACTTAACGATATGGGAGGGTTTTTGGACTCACATTTGAGTGAAACACCCACTTTATTCCATCATCAATTCATCATGTAAACCATAAACCCTAATTTTCTTTTAGAGTACCCAATTTGGTTGACGCAAGTTTTAGGCTTTTGTCAATATTTCTTCATTTTGATTTTAGGTTCTACATTAATGTATATAAAATGTATTTGCATCATAGTTGTGATGAAAAATCCCTCTATTTAGTTGATTTCTTAATCAACACCATCAAGATACTAGAGGCAGGCAACAATTACATGTGAATGGGGCCAACATTGAAATGTTTTCAAACTGTATCTGTATGCATTGAAATTTGACCTGGATAGAATAATCACATGCCTTAACAATATGGGAGGGTTTCTGGACTCAAATTTGACTGACATGCCCACTTTCTTCCATCATCAATTCATCATGGAAACCATAAACCCTATTTTTCATATGTTCTAGTAGATATGTTAATGATTCCAAGTTTCATATTTGTATTTGACTGAAGGTCCAACTAGCTTGCAAAGTATCAAATTGAGATTTCAAGTTGATAAAAAAAATATGAAATGAATCCAAGAATCATTTGATATCGTCACAAGGGAGAAAAATGTAAATAATCTTGTGATGAATTTGCTATACTATTGACAAAAAAAGTTTGTCGATAGTATAGGTAATTTGTCACAAGAATATTGTGTATAATTTTAATGGTGTTACATGGTTTTCAAGGACTGTAGGGATTATATTATGGTGCAATGTAGTGTATTTTATAAGAAAAATCTCTATTCCAAACCTCAAAATGGATAGTACCATATCTTGTTTATAAGACAAATATTCTTGGTATGTTTCCTTTGTAGATATGGTGGCTCAAGACCTCAGTACACATGATTCCAAACAATGAAACGTAACAATTTTACTATTGAATGATAGTGTTATTTAACCCATGGTTAAAAAAATAAATTAAGGTTCTTAGGTCCTATTTGAATATTCTTAGAATTGATATCCGTTACATAGCCCTTGAAAAAAGACAAAAGACTTATGTAGCAGATATTAATTTGGTCTTTGTGTGGGACATTTTATGCCATTAGTATGTAATTTTGTACAAAAATAATGGATATTGGGGACTAAACCATGGTCAAGTAACGAAGAACAAGGAACACATAACAATGAATAAGGAATGGAAATTGTACTAGGACTAGACACCGACAACAGTGACACGTGGATGGGGCCAATGTTGAAAGTTTTTCAAATAGTTTTTGTATGCACTAAAATTTGTCATGGATATACTATTTTCATGCCTTAACTATATGGGAGGGTTTATGGACTCAAATTTCACTCATACATCCACTTTATTCCATCATTATGAATTCATCATGTAAACCATAAACCCTAATTTTCTTTCAATGTACACAATTTGGTTGACGCAAGTTTTAAGTTTTCGTCAGCCCTTCATTTTTCTTTCAGGTTCTACATTAATGTATATACAATGTATCTGTGTCATAGTTGTGATTAAAAATCCCTCTTTTTCATTGATTTCTTAATCAACACCATAAAAATACTAGAGGCGGGCAACATTGACATGTGAATGGGGCCAACGTTGAATTTTTTTCAAACTGTATCTGTATGCATTGAAATTTGACATGGATAGGATATTTGCATGCCTTAATGATATGGGATGGTTTCTGGACTCAAATTTCACTCACACACACATTTTATTCCATCATCATATCATCATGGAAACCATCCATAGGCACAAAGGCACATAAATTATTTTAATAGTATGTATGTCCATCCATGTCCTACTAGTCAACTTAGGGTTTCCTACTAACTATGATGGTAATATTAATTCCCTGTGGTGAAAATGAGCGCATAAATTATTTTAATAGTATGTATGTCCATCCCTATCCTACTAGTAAACTTAGGGTTTTCTACTAACCATGATGGTAACATTAATTCTTGTCCCAAGGAAATTTTGATCCAAAGGATTTGTAAAAAAATTGCAAGAAAACCATGTTATTGTCTAGTGATGGTTTCTCTTCTAGGATAGTAAGGAAGGATTCATATAAAAAAATTCCATTTTCAAGCCTCAGATAATCCACCGAGACATTTTTTTTGGATGAGGTAGTTAAGGGTTTTAATAACCATAACATAAAATGTTAGTGAAAAAGGGAATCCTCAACGACTAGAGTGGAAAGTAGTCTCGTGTGAGAAATTGATCATCAACCATCTCTTTGAGGGTATTCATTAATTCAACCAACATTATAAGCCTTTGATCACATACCCATTATTCATTTTGCATCGACTTTCTTGGGACTGCATCAACACAAGTTTGAATATACAACTTTCTTTCCTTTGTTATAATTCCTTGCGATTGAAAAACCAGTTTGTAATGATTAACAAACTCCTTTTCAATGTTCCCCTGGTCAATGATTCTATTGTTTTTTATTTTGAGGGCCTTAATATGATTCAAAAATTCCTTGGATGTCAGATCTTTGAAAAATATCATAGTAGGATTATCACATGTCTTAAGACAATAGAACCCAACTTTTATTTGGCCCACCATTACTTTATATGTCTCATCAACCTTTAGTATTTGTGATTGTTTGGTCAATTGTTATTCAATGAGGGGATAATCTGAGTCATTCTTGAAATTTCCTCGAGCTCTTCCAATATTTCCTTGTATTTTATTCTTCTAAATGTCATCAATTATCTACCATAACATATAAGAAAGGAAACGATTTTTCTAATGGAATATTCCCACCAAATTAGAATTCAACCTTGTCCCCTCGGGGCCTTGGAATTAGCTTCCATATTTATAGGACCATGAAAATAATTCTTTGTATTCTTAATATGTTAATTGCTTGGATAACAATTCTATCCTCCACTCAATTCCCATTATGATATGTTGAGGTTGATTCTTCATTTCTACATTAATTTTTTGAGTGGGTATACATTCCCTATATTTAAGAACATCTTAGTTAGTATGGTCATGGGATACCTTCATTGAATTTTACATTTACTAGTGGTAACATTGGTCAAGTGTGATGGATAATTTTCCTTCTCATCATTCAATTGAGTGGATTCTTCCCTTTGGGTTTAGTTATTAGTTTTTATTCTATATTATAGCAACAAAAGACTTAGATTATCCATCTTCCAATGCTACAATGATCCACTATCAAATGATTTATTTCCTCTCAGCAATCCTCTAGTTATACTATCCTTTCCCTTTACATTTATATAGTTCATCTTGCCTGCTTCTAGAGGATTCACTAGAAAAAGCCAACTCTTCATTCACTATTGCAACTTATTAAATCAATAATTATTCAATATTCTTCTTTTTTGAATGCAATTGTGTTGGCTCACTAATCATCAATGACTATTTCTCCTTCTAGGTGTGACCTTCCTAGTAAGGAATCATGTGTTCTTAATTTGACATGTGTTTTAATTGCTATGAAATCTATCATAAATACCTTTCCATATATGCGTACTCACATTGTTAATATTCCAAAGGGTTTATTATAGTATGATATATCATCCTTAAACAAAACTATGGTGGTCACAATTTTGGTTTCTCTAATTATTTTTGTCTCCATCATAATGATTATTCTATAATCACCATCTAAAATTATTAAATTGGGTAGAGTGA
>ML796917.1:403895-426734 GCA_009831015.1 Picea engelmannii | reverse complement strand
TATTGTCAACCAACAACTCTAGTGGCCTCAATTTTGATTTCTCTAACTTTCCCCATGTATCCTTCATCATATTGTTTACTATGGAACCATCATCCAATAACATATTGGTTAGAGAGAGATCTCCTATTTCCATATGTATTTTTATGCTCCATCCTTGTCTAAGATCATAATGTTTGTAACCTATACTCCTTGTTTCATCGTATCAATAATTTTTTGGTATTGATGTCATTAATATTCTAATTGATTGTCATGATAGCCCTCTGAATATGTATAATTAATTATTCCCAAGTTTCTCATTGATCACCTTGTTAATCCCTAGTTATATATTTTAGCATCTATCAACTCATTGTTCAATTATGTGTAGGTCAACATGAATTCTAGAGTTTTCTTATTTGTATCATGCCTTCCATGTTCTATGGAAATCAACACAAATTCTCTCTCTTGTGCTAGTTTGAAAATTCTTTGAATTTGGTTCCTCATTTCTCTAGTGTGTGTTGGTTGACATAGATTCTTTTTTATTTGTGTCAACAAACTCATTCTACTTAATTGTTTTCTTAATACAATGAATTTACAATTCTCTACTAATTATTCTCCTATTATTTTGGTGTCACTAGACACATCTTCCTTTTCTCCTATGTTAATTGACATAGCCGGAACCTTTGTATTCTCGAGATTGTAGGGAAATGTTATGGTAGGCTTTGATGTTGTTTTAGTGCTCTTCATGTCAAGATGTTGTATCAAGGGTTATGGTAGTTAATATCATTATGAGTTACAAGTTAGATAAAGGTTACATTGGTTTAGAATTGTGCTTTATAAGGATTAGGGGTTACTATTTATAGGGGTTAGGTATGGCGAGAATGAAGGGTTAGGTGTTAGGGATGATAAGGATTATAGTGTTATGGAGTAAAGTGGTTATATGGTTCTAGTATTATAAGGATTAATGTTTGTGAGATATAGGTATTAGGTGCTTAGGGTTAATAATTTAGGCTTTATCTATTTGGGGTTTATAAGTTAGAAATTATAGAGGTTATAAGTGATTAGGGTTAACATAGGTGATAGACTAGTACAAATAATGGATAGATGTAATAGTTAATGTACATGTTTGGGGTTATAAGGGTTAAATATTAGGGTTAAATTTTCAAGGGTTTAAGGGTTTGGGATTCTAAAAATTGTAGTGGTTATGAGTCAATTGCGTTTGGGGAAATAAATTATAGTGATTATAAGGGTTAATGGCCATAGGTTCTTAGGGGTTAGATGGTTATTCGGTAATATTGGTTGCATGTAATAGTATTAAAAATTATAGTTACAGGGGTTACATATTACAAGGGATATGGGTTAAACATTAGGGATGAAAAGGGTTAAGGGTTATAGAGGATATGGGTTTAGGGTTCCATACATTAGTGTATATAGTTATTAGTTGATAATCCTTATATTTGTTATGGAATGTAAGGCTTAGGGATTATTTTTTATAGAGGTTAAGGATGAAACATGTGACAAAACTTATAATGGTTATGGATCATATCAATTACATCTTCTAGGGATAAGGGGTTATAAGATTTTGAGGCTAGAGATTACAAGGGTTAGTAGTTATATAATTTAGGGATTAAGGTTTACTGGGGACAAGGGTTAGGGTACTTTCTTGATATCGAATGACAATTAAATTGGTTATGATATAATGTTGAAGGGTTATAAAGATTATGCGATTAGGGTATAGGAATTAGGTTTGAAAGATATTAGAGGGGTTAGTGGTTTTCCATTCCCCTATGGATAATATGAGGATGAATACTAGTGCTAGAAGTTAGGGGTTTTAGTTGACTAAGGGTTTGAGTGATGGAATTTAGGGGTTTTAATGACTTTGCATGCACCCCATAGGATATATGGTGAATTGACCAGGCATGTAGAGAAATTCCTTGCTATGACCTACTGTGGGTGGGCCTAGATGTTATTGATGGTGCTAAAGCACGAAATCACATCCTATCACAATTAATAATGGTAGAATTGTTCCTTTTGGATAGTACTATGTGTTTTCTTTCAAGAACATGCCCATCAATTTTTTGAAGGTGGAACTTTAAATCAGGAGAGATGAAAATTTTGATTAGTCCACATGCTTCGTCATTCCTATTATCCCATTTGACTTTCTTATCAACATAAATAGGTTATGTTTCCTTTCCCAAGGTAATATGGTACATTCCTTTACTTCTTAATAAATCCTCCATATGGGATTTCCATTGGAAGTAGTTGGTGTTGGTAAGCAAAAGATTACTTGAAGAAGCCATATTAAATATGTAGATAATATGGATTTAAAAATTGAAACTGATGATTTGGATGGAAATATCTCGAAAAATTAGGTGGTTTTAGAAAAAATGACACTGAAAACAAACTTCGGATGTGAAAGTTATGTCATTTTTAAAAAAATGCATAAACAATAACCAAAGAACCACGTGATGGTGTAAGTTTCTTTATGAAGTGACTAAATTTTATAAAAATAAGTGGAGATCACTTTTATAATGAATTTAATTTATAAAAGAAATGATGCATGAAAAATAAATAACTCTAAAATAAAATATTAAAGCTACTTATAGTGATTCACTTTTATACTTGAAGTGAAATACACTTTACAATGGAGCATGAACTTTTTCAAAGAAAAAGTAACAGAAATAGAGACTTGAACTCAAGACCTCTTACTTAATAAGGAAAATTTTAACCAAGTGGGCTAGCAAAACATATTATATTTTTTAGCAAGAGTGTTGTTGTTGTTGTTGTTGTTGAAGATGGCCTTGGACAGCATGCTCAAAAAAACTGTTTTCACACAAGAAAAAAATTGTCTATCTCGATGACAACAAAGGTTAGATCTCGGTTAGCTTACCTAGAAAATGCACCTTTTCCTATCGGTTTTTGATTTTCTGATATTACAAAGGTCATGGGGAAAAGAGAATACATGGATATAAAAGAGTAGCCACCCAGAAACAAACAATATAAAACCAAAATAATACTCTGCAAAAAATTTAAAAAGGGCATATTCAGGATTTATACCTCCGAATCAAGATGAAATGGTCATATATTGGGAAAACAAAAAGCTTTTCCAGTGAAAAGAAAAACATTCCTAAATGAAACGAGTGCTTCAGATGCAATGGAACAATCTTCGTATGCCATGAATGTACAGAAATGGCAAGAAATGGAGATGAGGTAACTCGGCTTCACGATCTAAATCTACAATAGGAGAGGGTCTTACAACACATGTATTCCAACAGAGGATGAAGACCTTCAGTAACCACTCACACAAACAAATAAAAGATCAACACATCAATGTGTTGGTGTGGTAAAACCCCTACGGGGAAACATCCATGACCCCAACCAATGTAGCCACTTGGAGCAGTTTATTAACGCAAAAAAAAAAAGATTACAGAGATATTTTACAAGAGAGTTTCTCACAATCAATCATCAGAAAATTACCCTCCATTCTATTTAAATAGAGATCATGGAAAAATTAGGTGTCAAGCCACATATCAATGGTCATTAAGATCGAGGATAATATGAACTGTCAGATCACTCTATGTTGGGAACATATTGTAACCATTGGATTTCATAACTACAAATGCATAATAATGCATACTAAAGAAACACACTTTTACCTAACGACACATTAGACCAAGCACATCTTAACTAACTTCTAAGTGTCTAAATATCCTAACACCAATGTCCAAGTTTTTATTTTCTTTTTTGGATTCTCAATAACCGACAGGGGTTTACTGTCCCACAGTTGGAGTCGGTTATTCACCTATATGTGTTAATCAAATATTATGTAAATCATCTTGCATATTCCATTCCTAATTTTCCTCCATCCTTAGAAAATTTTGAAATCATCACCAGTTCCTAACACATTACATTGCTATACCTAACTTTCGGGACCCGCATAACACTTACGTAATTTCCACGACCTCAATTATGCACTACCTACACTTAGATTTATTTTTTTAAGTGGGCAATCATCCATGGGTGTGGAAAACCACCCATATCACACCTCCACAGTGTTGTCCCTCACCTTGTTATCCTGCTCATCTTCTTGTCAATGCTCCCACCATACCCTGATCTCGATCATCCACCATTTTAATTCTTCCACTCTTGCTCCTTCCTAATCCTCTCGTTACCCCACCATTTCTCCATCTTGTCTTCCCATTATCCCATCTATATTGATAATTCTCTTGTCCCACTCATTCATCATCGTAATATTTCATCACATCGTGACATTGTACATCTCGTCCTATCATCTTTTCCAACATGCATTAAATCATTCTTTCCAGAAATGTGTATTTCTTGTATAGTGTTAATACATTTATTAATGACAAGTTTCTCAAGTTAAATTCCCATAAATGTTAATACAAATCATTATTTAAAATACCTGAATTAGGAGCTATAGAATGTGTTAAAATAAACAAGTGTCTTTTGATAATAGAAATTTGAAAATCTATTGTTAAGTCCTCACCTTGGATAAATATCTCATCTTGAAGAAAATAATAGTTTTGTGGAGACACCCTCAATCGTTTGGGATGAGAAGACTAGATATTCCTGTGGTAACCGGATTATAGGTATTATTCTACATTACGACCATTGGAAAATAATTTGAACAAAATTAAATGGACATCTATAGTCGCATGAGTGAGGTGCGTGCTAGAGGTATACGATTTCAAGGAACTGATTTCATGGTGTATTAACAAGTTTGATAAGGAAAGGAGAATTATTTAGTTACAATGAGAAGCACTGATCTCTTTAGCACCCTCAATGTTTAAAAGGATGTTAAAACTCCTTGAACCAACCATCGTTTTCAAGAGTGTTAAAGTTGAATATTTCATTAAGAGGAAGAAAGGAGGATTCAAACTTCTACATGAATACCTTGAAGACCCAACAATTGTTCCTAAAGACCTCTCAAATATTTAGGTATGTTCATTAAACAACCCATACAAAGAAATGGCATGGTTATTCACCAAGATAACTAGATAGGAGTCCACAACTATTGTTCCTAAGCTTGCTTTGTATATAATTTATTTTTCAATTCATGAGAATGCCATATTTGATTGGTCAAGGATTATTTAGAGTGATTTATCTTTTCAGCTAGGAAAGTTTCATAAAAGTAAAAGGTTTTACATGTCTTCATATTATATTTTCATCGTGAGTTACTGTCACATGTTCAAAGGCCTACCCTTGGCCAAAAAGGTTAACTGTAGATTTGACCCTGTACAAATGTGGTACCTTGCACTATGAAAGAAAACAATTCCATATATCTTCTATGAAGTTCACAATGCTTTTATCTTTTCTTTCAAATGGTTAATTTATGGACCTAGTACATCAAGATTATATTTGGAGGATGCATATTTATTAGATTGGAAAGGAAGTTTTGAATCTATGAAAACTTTTAGTATTATCATACTCTATTTTTCACATAAAAACCTTCATTCCTACTCTACTGTGTTTTTGATATGTAACATCCCCAGTTTAATTAATTCTTATGTAGATGTAATGTGTGGCTACGGCCAAATCGATGTAATATGCAAATTGTATTTCTATGTTTTAATAATAAAATGTGATGCCAACTGCTAAGGGGACATGGACAAGAGATGGGGGATTGATTAATCCATAAGAGAGGAGAGTGTCTAGGATAATGGCCAAGAGGGGTCCAAGGGGGAAATACCCATGTATATTAATTCAACCCATTTTCCTAAATTTTCTAATCATATATGAACCTTCCAATTTTTTATTGAGTGTTCCCAAATCCATTCATTGAATACATGTAAGGGGTTAGGTGTAAGTAGACACATCCCCAATTTACTGGATACATGGGGGTTGAGTAAAATCATCTTGGGGAAGAGTTTGAGTCAAGAAAGGCAAGACAAAGAGAGGAAATTTGTATGGGTAGGAAGAACATATTTTACACATTGAGTTTTAGTGCATGAGGAGCAAGTAGAGAGAAAGAAAGAGAGTTTGGAGTTAGTTCAGCCATGGAGGGAGAATTCTAGAGCAAGTTGGAGGATACTAGAGCATATTTGGTGCTGGAAATTGAAGAACCAGGTTGTCAGGACTGAAGAGTGAATTCATGTGTGATTGCACTAAAACAACAAGTGTTTGTTGTTGGTTTGTTGGTAGTTTTCCTAGAAGCAAGTTCCCTTGAGTTCCCAGCTGATAGATTCATGCATACCTATTCTAGAGAGACCCTAGTAAAAAAATGGCACTCCCAAGGGATTGATATCAATGAAGGGGTCCATTTCTTGGGTTAGACAAATCAAGAGGAAGAGAGCTGGTGGAAATTCGGGATACTTGTAGGAATATATTAGTGGGTTGTGAGTTTTATGAGCTGTGAATGGACTGTGAGAAACCACCCTATTTGGTGGATTACTAGCCTAAAATCGGGGGTGATTTTTTGTTGAGATATAGAAAAACAAATCTAACATTGGGTGGAACATTTGTACTAACTAGATAGTTGCACAACTCTTGTTTAAAGATAAGTGTCTTTATATTGTTGTTTTTTTATTTACATGTGTTATTGTTGTGCATGAACCCTATATAAATGATAATGATTTATATGTTGTTGTATAATGAGTTGTTTAGTTTCATTTATTATTGATCATTATCATGCTATAGATGCTTCTATTTTATGGTTGTAGACAGTAGCTAAATCTGTTTTAATTTGTAGTTGTAAGATACAAGAAATGAGCTAATTGTAAATGAGTTAAATTAATTAGAAGAAAATTTTCTTTTATGTATATTCCACACGATAATGTCCCTCGTTCAGGATGGGGGATGTTTCATTATGGTATCATAACTTCTAGTTCAAATATCAGGCTTGTATGCACTTGAACCAAAACGAATTGGTGAAATTCGTTGTTGGAGATTTTTTTTGTGACCGATTTGGGGAAAAATGGAGAATTTAGAGAGAAAGGATTGTGAGGAAAATATGAGTTTGAATAACTCCAAACAATTTAACAAGGTTAATGGAGTAGAGTGGTGAATTTGCAGGTCAAAATTTGACTTGGAATGGTAATTGTTTTAGTTTTAATGGCCTCATGTAGAGTTGCAGGCAATTTGGTGAATTGACGATCAAGATCGTGTTTGATCTCGAGATCAATGACCAAGATTCTCTATGGTAAATTTAAAAATTTTGTAATGTTTCGATCATTGGGAAGGTTGAATAAATAAAATACCATGATTAATTTTCAAAGGATAAGCAAATAGATCAGATCGATTGTCCAGATTATCTTGGACTGTGATCAAAATTTTCTAAGTGCGAGGTTCAACAGTAGAATCCGTCGACAGTCGATGGTTAGATCAACAAGTTTGGAGAAGTGTTGGAAATTCTCCAAAATAAAATGTCGATGGATGATGGCTAATGGATGGTCATTGTAAGAGTTGGACAATGTTTATACAATCAATGACCAAGTTTCATTTTCGGGGTTGTAAAACGAATGAGATCGACGGTCCAAATCAATTGGAGAAAAGTCTAAATTTTTCAAAGTGTTAAATTTCACCAAGAGAAATCATTGATGGCTAATGGAAGGATCGACCAAAATGATGAAGATTTTGGGTCAGCCATAAGACATCGATTATCGTTGATGGCCTATAGTCGAGGGTCAGCCAAATCTGACGAAGTTTTTTCAATCACCAATGAACATCGTCGATAGTTGATGGGTCAATGATTGAGGAGTTGGGTTGATGGTCAATGGTCATGTCAATAGTTTGGGGAAGTATTGTGTGTGCCAAAGGATAACATCGGTCTCTGATGGCCAATAGAGAGTATATTGAAAGTTCAGATTTCTTCCATCCTGATATCGATGGCATATATTACACATAGGAAAAATTGTTCCACAGTTTAGCAAAACAAAAACAAGTATGGAGCCATTTTCTTATTTTGGCCATAACTAGAGAAAATTACAGGGGATTGGATGAAACATATGTTTTTTTTCTGTAGAGAGGAAGTATACAAAAGAGCCAAAGAGGGCCCTTGTTCAATTCTACTTGAATTTGACATAAATTGCAAACTAGTTGTTTTTAAATATTTGGGTCCAAATCATTGAAAAAAGTCCAGATTAAGAAAAAAATATTGGGGGAGAGTCCAAAAAGTAGAAAAATAAATAACACATGAAGCAACTGAATAAATCCCATGGGGATTGGAATGGGGACACTGAAATAGACCAAAATCCACTATTCTAGGCCACTTTTTGGGGATTTTTTATATTTTTAGAGAAGGAAAAGTGACACTAGATCAAAAAACTAGTAACTTTTATGTAGTCGACTTTTTATATACTCATCAAGACAAACAAATTTGGTTTATTGAAATTTTTCTAGAAGTGCAAAGATTGAGAAATAACGAGTTCTACTAAAAATTCTAAGTCTCGAAAAGGGAGTGAAAAAGGACAAAGTTGTAGATTCCACATTAGTTTAGTTTTTGACTAGAACATCATATTCAAATTATGAGAGTTGTTATAAATTCCATGTTGTTATTTTTATATATGTATCATATAAAAATTTATCTATTTCTTGACATATTTTCTTCTACATTTGACAGAAGTTAGCATTTCAATAAAATTGCACTAGTAGAGAAAATGAACAAAAATGGGTGAAAATGGTTTTTTCAAGAAGCCATAAATTTCATCTTAGAAATCAGATTGGGGCATGAGAATAGACATTGGAAATATATTTCAGAGAGGAACGCATATATGGAATCATACTATGAATTGATGCAATGTTTCCTTCAAAAATTTATGAGGAAATAACACATATTCTAATTAATGAAATGTTTGACAGTATGCATATTCTAACAATAATTATTACAAGCACATTTCTTGCAAAATTAGAGGTATAGAAATACAATTTAGTTCTTATATGAGGAATGGAGTTAAGGATTATGCCTAGGGATCCTACAACCATAAAGAAGAGATCAGAGGTATGCATGTCATCATGGGGAATGCTGAGATAGAGTCAAATGGAAGAAGAGATAGGCATGATTTTGTCCATATGAGAAGCCTGCATAGGGAAGTGTAGAGATACATATATGATAATGAAAGGATTATTAAGGCTTAGGAAGATATATTTCAAATCTTAAACATGTTGTATAATCAAGTTAAAAAAGATTATGGCACCAAGAGAGAAACTAGTTATAGACAAGTATCATCATCTAGATCCTATAGAAAAAGGGATGACCATGGAAATTAGGAATTCAAGAAGCATGAGTAGGTGCCATCATTATCCAAGAAAATCCACTAGAAGAACTCATGAAATTTCAGGTCCACGCAGCAACCCAAGTGCGTCTCATGTTTAGAGGCAAAGAAGAAGGCATGGGGTAGACATCTTGCAAGGTAAACTCAGGAAGATCAAACCACCTAATTTAAATGGTGAACACATGAAAGAAGAAGAGGTCGAGGCTTGGCTGTTGGAAATGAATAAATATTTCCAGCTACACGATTACCCCTCTCGAATAGAATCTAGAATTCTCACCTACCATTTTCAAGGAAAGGAAGCCATGTGGTGGGATCAGGTTAAGAAGGCCAAGAAACTGAATGAGAAGAGGATCTCGTGGAGGTAGTTCAAAGGATATTTCCAAGAGAAATATTTGTCCGAGAATTACTATGAGAAAAATATGAAATAGTTCTTTCAAGTCAAGTTGGGAACCATGACAATGGATGAATATGAGAAGAGATTCTTTGAATTGTTGAAGTATGTTGAATCCATCAAGGATGAGAAGGTCAAAATCCAAAGGTTTCTAAGTGGGTTACCATCCTTCTATAGTGACAAGATTCAATATGATAACCCCAATACCTTGGAAAAAACCATAAGGATAGAAAGGCACCTTTATGAGAAAATCAAAGGAAGGTCATTTTTCCAAAAGGCATGGAATGACAAGTTGAAAGGGAAAAATGATCAAAGGAAAAAACATTTCAATCCACCATTTTTCAGGAATAATTCCTAAACAAATCAGCAAGGTAAGGCATGCAAAAATGAGCAGAAGATCACATAATCATTTGGTAAAATGACAAGGAAGCAACATGTACAATGTTGGGGATGTGATGAAAATCACTTATATAGGGACTTCCCTCATGAAGGAGAAAGGATGAGGATTGTCCACAAAATTCAAGAGGATGAAATAGTGGAAGAAATGGGAGGAAGCATGCCAATAATTTACGCAGCCTTGGACAACAAGAAATCTTAATATCAACCCCCCATGATTGAAGTGGAAGAAAAAAATGACAACCATCCCATAACAATTTTAATTGATTATGGAGCTAGCCATACTTACATAAATGCTAACATTGTTGAAAATTTTCAATTTCAAAGAAGTAAGCATAAGAAATCTTGGTTAGTTCATCTATCCATAGGGGCTAAGAGGAAAATCAATGAGTTGATTAAAGTTTTCCCGATATACATGAATGGACTCAACATAAAGGTGGATGTAAAAGTCACACCATTGAGTTCATATGATTGTCTAATTAGCATGGATTGGTTGGAAAAACATCATGATGTCCTAGACTATTATAGAAACAAAATCAAATAGCTTGATGAGGATGGGAAGCAAGGAAATATTTAGGGTATTCCAAGAGCTATAGTTGCTAGAGAGATTTCAACTATGCAGTTGAAGAAGAGTTTCAGGAAGAGATGTCAAATTTTTGCATCACATATGGAAGAGGAAACCAAAGATAAAGTGGAAAGCATTGAAGACCATCTGGTCTTAAAGTACTTTGAATATGTTTTTAGTGAGATCTTACGATTTCCACCAAAGAGATACATTGATTTCTTTATTGATTTGGTGCTAGGAGCTTCCCCAGTGTTCAAGACACCATACATAATGGGAACGCCAGAATTGAAAGCGTTGCATATGAAGCTTGAAGATTTATTAAAGAAGGGGTACATACTCCCAAGTGTGTCACCTTGGGGAGCCCTAGTTATTTTTTTGAACAAGAAATATGGAACCTTGAGGGTGTGTACTGATTTTAAATAGCTGAATAAATTCACAATAAAGAACACTTATTCTTTTCCGAGAATTGATAATTTTTTTGATCAACTGTAGGTTGCAAGGATATTTTCCAAGATTGACTTGAGATCAGGTTATAATCAAGTAAGGATAAAGGAGGAAGACATCATCAAGACAACATTCAAGACAAGATATGAGAATTATGAATTCATGGTAGTGCCATTTGGACTATCAAATTCCCCAACATCCCTTATGTTCCTAATGAATGGAGTGTTTAGGGAGTACCTGGAAAAGTTTGTAATTGTGTTCTTGGATGATATAATCATCCATTCTAATTTAGAATAGGAACATGATCAACATTTAAGAATCGTATTGCAAGTTTTAAGATATCATAAATTGTATGTTAATCTAAGTAAGTGAATATTTTACCAAAAGAAGATTCACTACTTGGGGCATATAATTTCAGTGGTAGGGATAGAAGTTTATCCTGAGAAGATAGAGGCCATTAGAGGATGGTCAGTGCCAAAGAATTTGACAGGATTTATATCATTCATGGGTCTTTCTGGTTATTACTGAATATTCATAAAAGGGTTTTCAAAGATTGCAAGTCCAATCACTTCCTTGAAAAAAAAGGGATTGAAGTTCGAATGGACTTCCAAGTGTGAAAAAAACTCTTAGAAGTTGAAGTAAATATTGACAAGTGCACCAATATTGAATATTTCAGATCCAAACAAATATTTTTTTGTGTGCACTAATGCATGAAAGAAGGACTTGGTGGAGTTCTCAGTGAAAGGGACCATGTGGTATGTTATGAGTCCAAAAAACTAAAAAAACATGAAGGAAATTATGCCACCCATGATCTAGAGTTAGCAACAATTATACATGCATTAAAAATGTCGAGAAATTACCTTAAGGGGAATAAATTCAAGCTAAGAACAAACCATTGTGGTTTGAATCATTTGTTTGGATAGCCAACACTAAATTCCAGACAAACTAGATGGCTAGAATTTATGAGTGAATATGACTTTCAAATTAAGAAAATAAAGGGAAAGTAAAATCAAGTGGCTAGTGCACTCAATATGAGAGATCATGAAGTACATATTGAATCCATCATCATGTACAAGACATATCTAAAACATAAAAATATTGTAGTATTAAATTTAGATAGTAAAAATGTAAAAATAAAAGAAACATAACAACAAGGTAATTTTTAGTAGAAATTTAATTCTTATGAGTTAAAAGAAGATAGAGATATCATGTACAAAGGAAAGGTATATGTGTCGAATTCTAGTGAGATGAAAAATGCAGTGCTGAAGGAAATGGATAATGTTCCATATGTCAAGTACCCGGGATATCAGAAAACAATTGCAGTTGTAAGAAGATAATACTTTTGGCCAGAAATGAAGAAAAAAGTGGCTAATTAAATAGCCAGATGTCTAGAATGCAAAACAGTGAAGACTTGACATAGGAATCCACCAGGTTTTCTACAACCATTGTCCATTCTAGAATGGAAGTGAGAAGTTGTTACACTAGATTTCATTACCAAGCTTCCCAGAATAGTGAAGAAGCATGATTCCATCATGGTGGTGGTGGATAAATTGACTAAGGAAACACATTTTATTTCGGTAAAGACTACACAAAAGGAAACAAATATTGCATATATCTACATGAACGAAGCTACTAGGCTACATGGAGTTTCGAAAGAAATAGTTTCAGATAAAGATCAAAAGTTTACTTACAATTTTTTGAAGGGTTTGTTCAAGGGATTTGTGACAAATTTAAATATTAGTACAACATATCATCTAGAGTCAGATGGGAAAACATAAAGAACTAATAAGATAACTGAGGACCTTCTTAGAATGTATGCGATGGATAAACCATCAAAGTGGGAAGATTATATCAATTTAGTATAATTTTTCTACAATGATGGGTATCAGGCCTCATTTAAGGTGAATCTGTTTGAAGCATTGTATGGAAGAAAATGTAACACACCAATAAGTTGGGATAATCTAGTAGATAGAGAAGTTGTTGTGCCAAAATTGTTAAAGGAAATGGAAGAGCATATGGAAAGGATAAAGCATAATTTAAAGTCTTCCCAAGATAAGAAAAAAAGTTATGCAGAAAAAAATAGAGTGTTTAGATATTTAAAAGTGGGAGAACATTTGTTTTTGAAAGTGAAGGAAAAGAGAAGTACGCTAAGATTAGGAAGGTGCCCAAAGTTGCAACAATATATTTTGGACCCTTTGAAATATTAGAAAATATAGGGTCAGTTGCATACATGATAGCATTGCATGCATCCATGATAGTGCATAATTTATTTCAAGTTTCCTTATTAAAGAAATATGTGCCTAACCCTAAGCACATAATTAATTGGAATGTGATGCAAGTGGATCATGAAGGGGATTTACGGGTGGAACCAGTACACATCCTAGACCAAAAAGTCAAAATTATCAAGAACAAGTCCATAGGGATGGTAAATATTCAATGGATGTGCTACAGTGATGATGATGCTACATGAGAGCATGAAGAAAACATGCAGGAATTGTACCCACAAATTTTTCAAAATTTTGAAGAAGATAGAATGAAAGACTCCATTTTCAGTATCTAGACTTTCGAAACCACATCTCAGAGTCCTATCCAACTGCGTTGGATACATCGATAAACTAATGGATAATTCCTTGGGTTATCCTTGATAAATGGATGGTACATCCCTTTGGTTAACCCTGATAAATGAATGGTGCATCCCTTGGTTCATCGAGTTGAGAGGAACATGAGATTTTGGTTGGAGCAGTTGTTCGAGTTGTAAAATTGCATAATTTTATTTTCTAAGTGTTGTAGTGTAAATTTGCATATATGTATAATGGCATAGTGTGCAATAAGGACAACCCATAATTTTGGTGAAGGGGGAATGTAACATCCCCACTATAATTGCTTGTTTAATAATTTTTATGTAGATATAACGTGTTTCTACGACCAAAAGCGATGTAATATGAAAATTTCATTCTATGTTTTAATAAGAAAATTTGATGTTATTTTCTAAGGGGAAAAGGAAAAGAGATGGGGGATGAATTAATCTAGAAGAGAGGGGATCATTTCTAGGATAATGGCCAAGATGGGTCCAATGGGGAAATGCCCATGTATATTAATTTAACCCATTTTCCTAAATTTGCTAATTGTATATGAACCTTCTAGTTTCTAATTGAGTGTTCTGAAAGCCAATCATTCAATACATCTAAGAGGGTGGGTGTGAGCAGTCACATCCCAAATTTATTGGGAACATGGGGGTTGAGTACAGTCATCTTAGGGAAGAGTGTGAGTCAAGAAAGGAAATCCAAAGAGAGGAACTTTGTATAGGTTAGAAGAACATATTTAGACATTGAGTTTTAGTGCATGAGGAGAGAGTAGAGAGAAATAAGGAGAGTTTGGAGTTGGTGCAACCATGGAGGGAGAATTCTAGAGCAATATGGAGTGTATTGGAACATATTGGAGTTGGAAATTTAAGAAACAAGTTGTTAGGCGTGAAGAGTGAACACCTATGTGAGTTGTACTAAAACAACAAGTGTTTGTTATTGGTTTGTTGGTAGTTATCCTAGTAGCAATTTCCCTTGAGTTATCAACTGAGATATTCCTAGTTACCTATGCCAGAGAGACCCTGATAAATTAATGGTATGATTGAGGGATTGATATTAGTGAAGGGTTCAATTCCTTGGGTTAGACAGGTCAAGAGGAAGAGAGATGGTGGAGAATCGTGATAGTTATAGGAATATATCAATGGGATGTGATTTTTATGACTTGTGAGTGGGTTGTGAGAGACTACCCTATTTTTTGGATTACTAACCTCAACTTGGGGGTGATTTTTTGTTGATACATCAAACATCAAGTCTATGGTTGGGTGGAATGTCCATCCCAAGCATCTGGTTGTAGAATTCTTGTTTAAAGATAAGTGTTTAATCTTATTGTTGTGTTATTTACATGTGTTATTCTTGTGCATGAAATTTGTTAAAAGAGAATGATTTATATTTTATTGTAATGATTTGTTTAGATGAATTTCATGTTGATTAGTATAATGTTGTATATTCTTCTATTTTATGGTTGTAGACAGTAGCTAAATCTGTTTTAATTCATAGTTGTAAGCTACATGAAATGAGCTAACTGTAAATGAATTAAATTAGTTAGCAACAATTTCGTTTTTATGTATATTATGCAAAGTAATGTACCTTAGTTGGGTTGGGGGAAGTTACACGATATATTATTTATAGTTGAGACATGTAAAAAGTATAAATTTTGGGCTCACTTTTTTAATGAAAAAAGGAAACAATAGTTTATCGCATTACCATGGAAGATTGGGGAAATAACTTTGAAAAGTATTTCCCATATATATGAAAACTCAAATAAATTTGACTTATTTAGCCTCAAGCAAGATAATGAGATCAGTGGTTTCAACCCTAATAAATTATTCATGATTCACATGACATCAGTAGGATATAGCATGTTGTTTTCCAATACATTTTAATTTGGAGAAGAAGAAGGTGACAATCAAAATACTTGAGGGTTACCTTTGGAAAAATTGCAAGAAGATATTGAGGAAGTAGTTGGTAAAAATGACCATCACACATAGAGAGGAAAGGTTCTATGGGGAAAAATCCCCCTAATCCAGGTCTAGCGACGAGGTAGAGCCTTGACACCTTAAAAGATATAAATTCTTCTACTCTACCCCAAATCTAACAAAAACCTAATAATAGTCAAGGTCACGGAGAGAACATAGAAATGTGCACCTTGAGTCTTTCTGTTTTTTGTAGATCCCTTCTCGTTGTTGTCCATTCCAATATCGCAGGCCTCCTCCCAAAGCTATCCTGAAACAAATTCACAGAACTAACTATGACAACATATGCATAAATACCAAGATCATCTAAAGGGTTAGTTATTCATGAAAACCATTCATAAAAATAAACATAAATACATAAATATATGGGACAATAAGTTTCTATTTTATTGATAACAAGATTGGAAGTTACAACCTGAATCTTGTCGACATCGCTCCACGAACCTCACCTAGGTTCCTCTACATTGAATTCAACTGTACGATTCCCAATGTACTATGCTTACAACCAGCATGCCAATATAGGGTAAAAGGATGGATTGTATAAGGTAGGATGACTGGAATTGAATGTTGAGGATGAAAGTCAGAGCAGGATGCAAACGGCTTGGAATACAAGGGAGAAATTTTGGCAGAGTTATCTTGCCTCTTCTTTGATATATCCAAATGAACCCCCCTAGGGCCCCTTTTATATGGATACAATATGGTTAATTCGTTTTCAAAAGGGATACAAGAGGTAATATGGTTAGGCAACCTGACATAGCCCATAAACTCCGCGCGAAAGTGCATAACTTTTTAATTTTTGCAACTTTTTAGAGTATTGTCAGGCATGCATCTAGCATAAGTATGTGTGTTGCATATGTATCATGGAATGTACACCATGAGAAAAGTTGTTTTTTAAAGAATAATATCATAAAAAGTGGTTGCAAAATGTATAAATGAATAGGCCAAAGTCATAAATGCATGATAGTGGCATTTTAAGCTATAACGTATGCCCCCTAATGAGTGAGGTCAGAAGAAAAAATGATGGCTGAAATACATTATAACATATTTAATAAAATGGGAAGGCACCGAGTTGAGTGAGCCCAGACTATTATTCACGAGCGTGTCATCTGCAAAATAATAATAATAATAAACATTAAGATGGGCATACCCATGCCCAGGACAAACTAAGCATGAATGCTAATCAAGTACATCGCAGATCCATGCCATATATAGTATTCATGGTCACATGACTAATGTATATTCCAATTATGGATCACAACCGATAATAATACACAATGAATCTAAATCTAAAAATCATCAAAAGATATAAAAATATAATGTGGTATGAATCTTCAAGAGGCATCAATACTTGGAGATGGAGATGATAGCTTCAGTGACTCGAGAAATATCTTCATAACTCAGGTAGGAGTATAATGAGAGTGTAAAACTCACTATCCCGAGGCCTTCGACAAGACATCGTAGAAAGACTAGAGGATATTGATTATCAGGTACAAAACTTCATTGATTCTGAATGTACACTTGAAGAGAATCTCGAGATGGTCGAATTATGAAGGTCAAGAGAATTATTGAAAAAAGGATGACTCAGGTTGTAAGACTTTCCCTTAGACAAGAGCACGACATATGAAAATACTTAGGTAGTGTGTTATTGACATAAGCTTGTGGTACATGAGGCACCAAAAAATCCCCATGTGTTTGGAAGAGTAACCATACAGAGGAGGACACAACTCTATGTAACAAGAACACCTTCCTAAGTCCATACTAAATCCTAGTTCTTTGAAAAACATACTAAAGGATGTGCTCTATCCAAGGGTGACTAGATTGCTTCGAGTAAAAGAGAATTTTTTCTCGTCCCCTCTTTTTCGAATATATATATTTTTTTTCTTTTTCATATTTTAATGAGCTTGAAAAAGAATATAAGAAGGCTACATTACAAAGGAGGAACGCGTGTCATGGGAAAGAAAACTATTTTCAAGAACATGGGAGATACTGAATTCTCAGTGCAAGGAGACATGTGCAGGATAAGGACACTTGGGAAAATTCTTCCATGGGTCAAGGTATTAGAACGCAAGGGAAAAAATACTGCAAGGCTTGCACCTACATAATTCTATAAAATTTTAGCAACAACAAAATGGAGTCGACATTAGGCCAAAGATGCAAGAGTGATACATGCAATGTGATTTGTGGATTGACATAAATGAGACTCCTTCAATGTAAAGTTTTACGATCCCAAATAAGGTAAACTCGACGGTTTTTCACTTTTAGAGAGTCTAAAAAAACTGTAAAACAAGAATTCAGAGTGATCTTTTTCATAAGTTTAGTCTCTAGGGCCCGAAAAAGAATAAAATCATACCAAGGAGAACTATTCTAGTCACTGGGGCTCGAGTATTCCTTTTTTGTACCTAGTCCAGTCGGTCTAGAAAAGGGTTAAACTTATATCGGAAGGATATTTCTTCAAAACCATTTTAACAAGTGTGACAGAGACAAGATCACTCGACTATATTTTCAATTTTAAGGAGTCTGAAAAGAGATTAACTATGGACTCCCTCGTACTTTTTCATAAATTTAGTCCTGTGAGCCTGAAAAAGTATAAAACAAAACTTAGGAGAACTCTCCCAGTGAGACATGTCTCCCGAGGTGTACCTTTTTCCCAGGTAATCTATTGGTCGAAAAAAAGGTTAAACTTATGCCAAATAGATGTTCCTCCTAGTCCAATTAATGAGTGTGAAAGAAACAAGGTCACTCAACGATCTTTTATTGTTTAGAGAGTCTGAAAAAGGGCTTAAAGAATATTCCAAGGGGTTTTCTTTTTCTTAAATAATCTCCAAGGCCTAAAAAAGTGATAAACCAAAACCAGGGAGAATGGGCCTTTTTTGCAAATTCAGTCCCTGGGGCCCAAAAAGGGGTTAAACATACACCTTTGAATACTCTCCTAGTGAATTGTAACTCCTAGGGAATAACATTTTTCATAAAATTATTCATCTAGAATGAAAAGGGGTAAGTTATTGCTGGACATATGTTCCTTCAAATTTCACTTTGACGAGCATGAAGCACAACAAGATCGCTCGACAATATTTTCAATTTTAAAGAGTATGAAAAGAGCTTAAATAAGACTCCAAGGGGGATTCTTTTCTTAAGTAATCTAAATGATCTCAAAAAGGATAAATAATTTCTTGTTAGATGTTGGTTTCATAGTTTACCTAAGCTTGGAAGACTACAAACCATTCTCTTGGGGAGTCCCTCAGGAAAATGCTAGAAAAATATGAAGAATGGATGAGGCTTCAACAAAAATTCATGGTGGGACTAGAAGGGAATTGAAAACGAGGCTCTAACTAGGATGCCCATGGAAGGAAGGCTCTACCAAAAAAAGTATGGCACACTTATCAACAAGGAATGTTAGTGTCACAATTCAATGGGGTTGATCCTAAGGCCAAATGAACTAGGAAACAGATAATGCAACAATGCAAGTAGGGAAACTTAAGATCGTATAATCTATATTCTAGTTTTGAGGTCAATACCTGTCATAATGGATCGATACGATGAAAAAATTTCAAAGAAAAAAAATGTCTCCAACATCCTGCATATAAGGCCAATAACACTCATCCAAAAGTTAATAAATCCAATATAGATAGAAACTTTGCAAAATAATAGGTGCTACTGAATACAAAACTTGGATTGTACAATATGGTACAAGGCACCACATAGCCTTACAGATCATGCATAGTACTCGTTCAAGTAGAGACCATTGTTAGGCTCTAAACAAGAGTCTCTTCAGTAGTCAACTTGGAAAGTCTCCCAAAAGGGAAGAAAACATAAACCACAATGTAAGTCTTCCCACAATATACAATTTGTAGTCATGGATTCAAGGATAGCCTCATCCGAAAGAAATTCAATATCCTAGAAATCACGCGAATGAGGATGGTTGACAGTCCCAAAGGGTAAATAAAAATGACCATATTCCATATGACGATGGAAGTTCTAGCCAAGACTGGTAGAGTCTATCAATGAAGAATCACAAGCATAAGGGCTTGAGGATATACAAACAATGAGATCATATTCAAAAGGAAAATCAAGATCACTCAGTTCAAGAGGGGGAAGAAAGGGATCCCATGCCCCCATTGGATAAAAACACTAATCAATTTCTAAGACCATGTCTCGAGAAGGAAAACATGATTGCATAAGTTACTTCTTAGAAGAAATTGAACATCGAGGATAAGATGCCACATAATTTATCCATGGTAGGTTAGAGTCTACACAAACACTAGGAACATATAAATGGGAAGCCTTAACTAACTCTGAATTAGGATGGTGATTATCATATGCTAGTTGGTCGATAGTGAAAATGCTTCCATTGTGAGGGAAATGCATCAACTGGAAGAGAATAAACACCACAAATTTCATATCATATACATAATCACGCTCGAGAAGCATATTGCAATCTAATGGGCCTTTCACCATTATAACATCGATAAGGACAATATTCCCACCTAACGAGATAGGAAAATTAGGAATAATCCCCAAATATTCACTAGGATGTATATCAAAATACAATATCTCATGCGATGTAGACACAAGCTTGGGAGAGCCCATAGCTTACCAATCCTAGGAGGATAAAATACTTGTGGAGGCTTCTTCATCTATAATACAATGGTAAAAAAATTTTGAATTAACTTCAACCCTTATTTGAATGTGTTCAGAAGAAGGAATAGGAGGATCGACAAAGTCATTCTAATCAAAGTAAATCATCCTAGGACTTGGAGGGGGTGTGCTCGAAGTGATCGACATGCCCCCTTGTTCTGAAAGTAATGAACTCGAAATGATAAAACATAGTTACACATCACTCCCCATCAGAAGAGTGGGATCAACAAAATATTGCATCAGTATGACCACTTTGGTAGACTCGACACTCTCTAAGAGAAGAGTGGGATCAAATAAAGATTTCATTGGCATGACCCCTTTGGTAGACTCGACACTCTCGAAGAGAAGAGTGGGATCGGTCGAAGGTTGCATCAACATGACCACTTCCTCAACCACTTGTTGAATAGGCTATGAGAAAAAATGTTTTGAAGGAACATCACCCCCCAAAAGAGCGGTGGTATCATCCAAATATTGCATCGACATGACCATTTCATCAACCCAAGGATGAATAGATTTTGGGGAAACCAAAGAAGACACAAAATCAGAAGAGCTTGCAAACATGGACCAAAATTTTCGTTCCTATCGAATTCCAGGGCACATATGAGTAAGGTGATCTCCCTTGCAAAGATTACAAGGGAACTTAGTATTACATCCTATCCATATAGGTTTCTCAACATAATCAATGCCCCCAACATGAATAGTAGTGGATGGTTTCTTGTCCTCAACATGACTCACAAAGGTTGTTGAAAACTCTCGAACACGACTAGCGAAGGTTAGTTGTTGAATTCTAGTATGACTCGTAGGGACTAGGTTCCTACCCCCAACATGATTTGCAGTGGTTGATTGCACATCTCTAACATGATTTTTAGAGGCTGGTGATTGGTTGATAACATGAATCGTAGAGGCTACATACCTATTGCCAGTATGACTAGCAATGATTGTACTTTTTCCCCCAACATGACTTACATAGGTTGGGTGCTTGCCCCCAGTATGAACTGCAAAGGCTGGGTGTTGGTATTCAACATGACTTGCAGAGGTTGACGACCTATCACCAACATGACTCACAAAGGTTGGTGATTTGTTCTTTTTATTCTTCCTCTTTCTATTTTTTTTAGACTTTTGGTTACTAGTAGCTAGCATTTCACGAGAGAAGGAAGAAGGAGGCGAATAATACTTTGTTGATGAAGTAACATAAACATGATTCCCATGACATAAGGTTCTTAATTTATAAGTTTCAAGAGAATTAGGGACATTTGGAATGGTACCCAACCAAACTGGTAGTCCCAGATGTAACCCGGGAATTTTCAAAGTGGCCATCAAAGGGACACCAACATTTCGAAAGAAAGGAAAACTACAAGAATCCCCTTGTGAAGGGGTTATTTAGTTGGTATCGTCAGTAAAATTTTCCATGAAGATATTATGTATATGTTCTTCCCTTGCAGGATCATTCAAGTTTGTAAAATTCTCACACACTGGCTCTGGTAAATCAGTGGTATATAAATGTATGCCTATAAGGAGGCGGTTCCATGTTTCTAAGTGGAAGATCCAAAATTCCTCATCACTGGTGTAGTGGACGGTATACCACCTTAGGTTAGAGACCCAAATCAATGAATGAATAACTCTCTAAGGAAAACTAGGGAGTGTAGATCACAAGACTAAAAAGTCCCTAAAGATAAATCAAGCAAGAGGTAGGAATAATAGTTACGCCAACCAACACTAGAGAAACTTACCGGTGCAACTGTAACTCAAACACATAAACACCCTCCAGGTATACTCTTTGAAGCATGGTCCGACATCTATCCTAGGTACCTCAGTATGCCCCCACATTCATTTGCGTATGTACCTATAAAAAGGAAACTAAGTTTGCATCTCGCAATTAGACACTAGGCAGGAACAATCGATAGTGGGGCAGATCATATGAGCAGGATAACTATGTCTGAAGCCTTTCAATGGTACCGAAGGAAAATGGTGTAGAATACAACTGAGGATCCCAAATGGATTTGAGTTCCATGAAGCTTTGTAGTCAAATGTGGTCAGAAAAATCCCAATAATTACCCTCAAATACGATCCCCGCTATGCTTGGTCTAACTTTGGATGGGTTATCTCCTCTACCTTTTGTCACGCGACTTTGTGTTTAGACCTTGTGTTAGAGGGGTGTATCGAATAACTTTTACGTCACTAGACTTTAACACTCCCTAACTTAGGCTCTTAATTTTTTTAAGTGGCCTTGGAGATTTTCCTCTCCACACCTAAGCCAAGGCCCTAAAGACTAATCTAGTTGGTGTACCCTACAAATGAAAAGGTCTAATTGATTTTAGCATTAAGCGTTAAATTTAGTGGCTCGATTACTCAGGGGTGCATAGTGAAACTCATGTTGTTTCAGAATATTTCAAAAATTAAACTTCTAAGAACAATAGAAAAGAAAAATTTACACAAATCCTTCAAATGAAAAGAGTTTCAAGAAAGAAAATGCATGAAAAATCTTTCAAGCCTAAAGATGAAATCTTTTCTCGTTTCCATGCAAAATGCACAATGAAACTTTCTGTTAAGAACCAAATATCAATATAGCATAGAAAAACCTCAGAAAAATTACTCAATGCCTTGAAAAAGAGATAATTTCAGATAATAAGCCTCATCGAGGGGGCAA
>ML796917.1:385300-399390 GCA_009831015.1 Picea engelmannii | reverse complement strand
TTGGTGGCATGTTGGCCAAGTATCAATTTTTAACCTTGATTTTGAGGTGGTTCTGCTAGACAATATTTCTTCTATTGTATCTCCCAAGTTTCGGCCCTTCTGGGTATGAAACTTTCTTTTATGTAGTTCTCTAATATTTCTTCTCTATAATTCCACAGGTCTGATCAAAATTGGTTGTGTGTAATGTCCCCACTTTGGGACATCATCACAGGGTAGAGATTTATGATGACCAGAATAGCCAGATGGGTGCTAGAGCGAGTACATGGGTATTTGAGAGGCATTTTCGGGTCCATGTTGCATTGATGATAATATTCCATCATTATGAGCCATTCTGCACAAGTTGGCTTTGGTTTCATTACATTATGACGATTTCCATGATTTTGACTATTTTGAGCTATAAGTCAATGGAATTCACTGAAGAGGTCATTTTGGGCACATTACTTGGAGGAACCTCTCAGTGTATTAGCTCATTGGAATCGGGAGGAGAAACACTACAGGATGGGATGGCTAGAAGTGACTTTCAGTGGCAAGCGAAGCCACAAGGAGAGATAAGGAGCTTTTCAAAGGTAAAAAGGTTAATTAATTAATTAAAGTGATTTAATTAATTAATTAAATATTAATAAAATGAAAGTCACTTTGGAGGGAAAAGGTGAGCCAAAAAGTATAAAGGAAAGGCAAGGGCCTCTTCTCATGCATTCATGTATGATCTTATTTTGATTTATGGCTTCCAGCTAGTGAGCCCAATATTGGGGGTTTTGAGGGTTTTGACATAACAAACCCTAGAGGACGATTCGGTTGTGAAAGATTCCACCTATCTTGTCCCAATCTTGGTCTTGGAGATGCAATACTCTCCCACACCATTCTAGTTATAGATCTACTTAGTTGCATGAGGATTCTACATCAGTTTCATGTGCAGATAGAGAGAGGGTGCACCAGTTGAGGGATTCCAGCAAGTGGGACACCCCATTCAGTGGGAAATTCAGATCTACGGAGATTGAGAGGGAGCTTGGAGATTTAGGCACCTGGGTTATTCTTACCATCGCCTGATCTATATTCTTGGATAGTTTCAGAGCATTTGGAGGCCACATTCATCAGGGCCGAACTAGCTAGGGTTTCAGTCATCCAGTGGGGCACCCCATTCAGTGGGAAATTCAGATCTATGGAGATTGAGAGGGAGCTTGGAGATTCAGGCACCTGGGTTATTCTTACCATCGCCCGATCTATAATCTTGGAGAGTTTCAGAGCATTTGGAGGCCACCTTCATCAGGTTCGAACCAGCTAGGGTTTCAGTCATCTAGTGGGGTACCCCATTCAATGGGAAATTCAGATCTACGGAGATTGAGAGGGATCTTGGAGATTCAGGCACCTGGGTTATTCTTACCATCACCTGATCTATCAATTGGCATATTTCTTAGGGTGATTGGACACTTTTGGTAGTAGGGCCGAGTTATTGAGGGTTTCAGCCTTCTATTGGAGCGTGGCATTCTTTAGCTGGAGAGTTTGGCATTCAGATATACTTGTATTGATATTCCTTTCTTATTCAGCCTTTGGAGGCATTATTTTGTATTAGCGGGAGCATTTTGTAGCAGCTCTTATCTATTGCCTATCTTCTTGGCCATTTGTTGAGCATTCCAGATCGACATCTTCATTGTAGCAGGTTTCTCTATTTTATGAATAAAGAAGAATTGAGATGTTTTGGCTTGTCTATCTTATTTCATATGGTTGAGGTATGTTCCATGGTTATCTCTTTCTATTATTTGCTGCATACACACATATAAACACATCTAAAAGGTAGATCAGCAAAGTGTTTGACGAAATACCTCACTCAGAAAAAGTTTATAAAAAGACACCAAAACAGTGATGATCCTTGCATAATGTCTTGGGATCATTACATTGTGCCAAGTGGAATTTCTGGCAACTTCCCCACAACTTGCCGAATTTTTTCCTTTCCAGGAGATCTCACTTGTATAGCGTTCCCCACACAAAATAATTGATATAAAATTTTGAAACTCACACCAAAAATACTACAGACTGTCCACAATCCAATGAAACCAGTCCCACTCAATGTGGATACTCTAGTAAGAATTTATGATTTTTTTACCCGGAACACCTTCTTGAGACTAGTCAATAGCACTAGTCAGATACCGTATCTTACACAGGGTGTATCTAAAAGTTTAAGATGACCCAAAAGCTTAAATTTGTACCACAGATACCTTACTAATTTCTGTAAGTATCCTCTGAAGTGAAGGGTCCAGAACCCTATCTTGTACATACTGTATCTTCAAAAGTATAAGGCCTCAGGAGCTGAATTGTGAACCCAATGTACCTTGATCCATCTACTAAAAATCCTCCAAGTCGTTCCTTCTGAAACATTGTAGAAATAAATTTATAGAGAAAATTCCAAGGTGTATCAGGTGTAGCAGTGAAACCACAAGACCTTGAGCTCTGATACCATATGTTAAGAACAAAATATCAATATAGCATAGAAAAACCTCAAAAAAAGTACTCAACGCCTTGAAAAAGAGATAATTTCAGATAATAAACCTATTTGAGGAGGCAACCTCCTTTTACCCCACTTAAATGTTCAAGTACAAAATGATTCAAAATGAAAATGTCTCCTTGGTATATATAGGAGACTGGGAGGTATAATTACAACTAATGTCCTAAATCCAACATAAATAAAATAACATTACTAATATAATATGCCCCAATTAAGGGGTAATGAGCCAATGTTAGGGCTTAACACTTTCAAGTGAAACAAAAGAGAAAATGAAAGGATTTTCTTCCTTATTTTTATTTTGAAATTCTTTCAAGATAAGAAGAAAACACAACCCTATGGTAATTTATTTTTATTTTTCAAATAACAATGCAAAGAAAGAAAGAGACCTAAGTAGCATAAAAACTAGGTTTTGTTTATTTTTATTTTCTTTCAATCATAGAAAAAATAAAAAAAGATACTAAAAGAAACTTTAAAATACATGATTCATGGCCCCTCGGGGCCATGAGGGGGGATCTTGTTTTTTAAATGCAACTCATTTTTCTTAAAAATTCAAGCTAAAAATAAGCCAAGAATTCTTAGAAACACAGAGAGACAAGATGATTTCTTTGCAATTTCATAAAAAATATGATCCTTGAATCTAGCCAAACCACATTCAACATTGGCCCCTAGAACTCAAGAAGACCTAAGAACCCAAAGGTTTCCTTAAAGGAAATAAAATCCTTTTGAAAAAACTCTTCAACATGATAGGTATGCATGTTGTGCACAGTCAGCCTGGTTATGTACGTGGGTTTTGTATAATGCAAAACATGTATATATGTGGGTTAGGTAGAGAACAAGGAATGTACACCATTGGAAATTATCAAAAAGTGAAAGATTCAGATAGAGCACTTAGATCAGGGAGGATGGAAAATACTTGGAAGGTGAACAAAAACCCAAAAATAATCAAAACATACAACAAAAATATGAATTCAAATCAACAAATATCTCCCAAAAATACCCTAGAGAGACTCCCCAATGGAGTTGACAATTATGCTATGGCGAAAAATCACCCTAATTCGGGTCTACCGACTAGGCAGAGCCTTGACACCTTAAAAGATAAAAATTATTTTACTCTACCCCAAATCTAACAAAAACCTAATGATAGTAAAGGGAAGGGAGAGAACATTGAAATATGCACCTTGAGTCTTTCCGTCTGTTGTAGATCCCTTATCGTTATTGTCCATTCCAAGATCGCAAGCCTCCTTCCAAAGCTGGCCTGAAACAAATTTACAGAACAAACTATGAAAACATATGCATAACTACCAAAATCATCTAAATGGTTAGTTATTCATGAAAAACATTCATAAACATAAACATAAAGACACAAATATATGGCACAATAAGTTTCTCTTTTATTGATAACAAGATTGGAAGTTACAACTTGAATCTTGTCAACGATGTTCCACGAACCTCTCCTGGTTTCCTCTACTTTGAATCCAAGTGCACTAATCCCAATATGTTATCCTCACAACCAATGTGCCAATATAGGGTAAAACGATGGATTATATATGGGAGGATGACTGAAAGGGAATGTTGAGAATGAAACTTAGAGCAAGATGCAAAAGGCTTGGAATACAAGGGAGAAAATTTGGAAGATTTCTCTTGCCTCTTATTTGATATCTCAAAATTACCCCCCTAGGGACCCTTTTATATGGATACAAGATGGTTAATTCATTTTCAAAAGGGATAAAGGAGGTAATATGGTTAGGAAACCTGACATAGCTCGTAAAATCCGCTCGAAATCGTGAAACTTTTTATTTTTTGCAACTTTTTAGAGTATATAGGGGTTGTCAGACATCTAACTAGTGTATGCACGTCTGATGCATATGTATCAGGGCACATACACCATGCCAAAAGTTGTTTTTTAAAAATGAATCTCAACAAAAGTGGTTGGTAAAGGTGTAAATGAATAGGCCAAAGTCAGAAATGCATGATAGTGGAATTTCGAGCTATAACAAAAGATTGCAAATGAGAGAAGTTCATGGTCCTTGAATATTTCACCAAAAACTATTCCAACCAAAGGAAAACCCCAAATTTCAATTTAATAACAAAAAAAGTCTTCAATTGAACATTTAATGACAAAGTAAAATCTTGAGAAGTTGTGCATGCACTCCCAATTTCCAATAAAAGGAAGAGAGGTACAAATAAAGAGGGAGAATATGAATACATACCTGGAAATGAAATTGTCTCTAAAGATATGGAACTTGACATGGATGTTGAATAATTAGAAGTTGTAGGTAAAGAAATGAGATTACAAGAAAGGAGAACAAATGCAAGATAATTGGCTACCCAAGAGTAGATTATATTTGAAGAAGTGTCCCTTACCATGCATCATGCTACATTCGATAGAAACTCAAGAATCTTAGTCATTGAAAAAGTGAATTCAAAGAATTTAGAATTTAGAATTTGATTTTCAAGGGGTTCCACCCTCCAAAGTCATGAAATTCCATGAGGCCACAAGATAATATTTTAAATTTTAAATTGGAGATCTAGAAAATGAAACTCAGATTCAAAAAGATAGAGTAAGAGAATTGAAAAATGCCTTTATTCCCCAACCATTGTTTTCCAATCCTATCACCACCATAAAACCCTTGAATACTTTGGAAGGAAGACCAAAAGCGAGCTCAAGATTGAAAGTAACATCAAGTTTTCTAGTTTCTATCAAGAGATATGTCGGTGACAACATCCAAAAGAGAATGTCCTTGATTCCCAAAACTTGGGAGCTAGAAACCAACTTTGTCTCTTTGGGTTCGAGTATGAGACACTAGAGGCAGTATCTTCAAGCAAACATGAAAATGATGAAGAATTTTATAAAGGAGATATCCCTATCTTCAATGTAAGGGTTTCAAGACTTAGTTAATTTTGATGAAAGGAAGAGGATATGCCTTTAGTGATCTATTTAAAACAATTAAAGGCATGTTGGCTTAAGAGAATGAAAATTTTAAGATAATTTTTAGCAGAATGTGATATCATTAGTGAAAAAAGGGTGAATTATATTTAAAGTTAATTGAGTTAGAACTAATTGGGTTGATTGAAGACATGGAGGACCCACATTTAACCAAAACTTAATACTTCTATCTAAAGAACAAATGGAAGAAAATCTAGATTCCCTAAAAATTTCATCAGCAGAAAAGTTTAACAACCTGACTGAATATTCAGAGACAAAGGTAGAGAGCTGGTTGGTCCATTATTTACACAAAAATTATGATATTGAATAATTTCCAACTAAATAAAGTATAAAATACATACCAACTAGAAAATGAGTGTGAGAGGATCCATCACTATAATTCATGTTGTGTGAGAGGATCCATCACTATATCTAGCTTATGTATTTTCATTCAATGAAAACTCATAGCCGATTTCTAATTTTTTTTATATTTTCTTATAGGTTTGGGGCCTTTCTTTTAAAGGTCCAAGTGAGCCCCATCTCATTCCGTTATGATTAATTATTTTATTTTTATTTTACATTTCAATGTAAAACTAGACAATTATTTTTTTTAACACCCTAGAAATCTATTTTGGGGGATAAGTTTAATGATTTTTAATACTTTGGGATTTATGTGTATGATATTTTTGGAGTGTGCTCATCATATTATTTTCAGTTTTAAATGCAATACTCATCTAAATTTCTCTACATTCTTTTCTTATATCCTTTATGTCTTACGATATGACCAAATCTTGCTTATATTGTGATGGATGTGAGGAATAAGTTAATATTATATTATATTTTATTTACTTATGTACAATATTGTAAAGATATTATATTTATATCTTAAATAAAGTTCCTGGTCCTTTTCTCAGGAATCTTTCTTTTGTGATTAATATTTTTATTTAAAAATATATTTTCATAGTTCACTTTAGAAATAATAAAGGAGCACCACCTCTTTAAAAACACAGGGGGATTTATCATCATGAAGTTGTTGTTAAGATTTTGAACAATCTGAACATCAACAAAAGGTAAGGGATTACTTATCTTTCTTTCTAATTTTATTTATGTGTTGACACAACCTGCTTCTTCCCAACAATCTTCTAATGTGTCAATGTACATGCCAAAAAGGGTTGGGGACAAGGGACAAACTTGCTTAGCTCCTATATTATAGTTAATTTCTTCCAACTAGCCCTTAACATTCGTAAATTTGGAAAGAATGTTCTCATACAACCTTGTTGTAGGATCCCTCAACTCAAAAGGAGATTTTAACTCTTCCAACCTATTCGAAAGTTTTTTCTTGGGAACTACATCAAATATTTTTTAAAGTAAAGAAAACAAAAAAGGAGATTGGTTTTATTATTATGGAACTAAACTGCAATGATCCTAAGGGTAAGAAGGTTGTCCAGATTTGAATGATAGCTCATGAATTTGGTCTGGTCTTTATCTCTTTCTTTGTTTCTTTCTATCCATATGCTAATATTTTTTTCTAAAACAATCCCATAAAACTTGTCTAAAACATGGATAATCATAATGGTCCTATAGCTATACGGATTGGTTTTATCCCCACTTTTCAAAATAGGTACAATGGGGCTTTACATATAGGGTCTAGAGAATCCTTTCTTAACTGCTAAATTGAGGAGCTTACGTATGTGAGGAATGAGGATATGCCCTCTAATTTTTAACATTTCGTCTTGGTAACCTTCAATGTCCTTTGATTTCCAATTTGCAATCCTCTTAACCCTAGAATTTATGCCTTCCATAGAAAAAACTTATTCCTTCGTAGGAACGTTTGGAATGGTATCCATGACATTATGGTATTTGTAAATATTTTAAGGTAGGAATTCTATTCCTTCAAGGGAATCATAGTATTTTCATTAGTTCTACGAGTTAGAATTTTCCTCCAGAACTTCATAGGATCAACTTTAGATAGGTGCAAAAGATGCTCTTTCTTTCTACTAATATAAAACCCACTTTTCCTTTTTAATAAGCGATTTTCACATATTTATGTTATTAGGTTTTAAATACTCATTAGAAGCATCCCTGATGGATTTCCTCGAAATTTACACTCATTATGATACCAAGGGTCACTTGTTCTATTTTTCTTTTTACATAACACCTAGATAGAGAACTTGTTAATCGAAGTAGAAAGGGATGTTGTAAAATTATGATATAGGTTTTTGATGTTGTCCGTATAAGATAAAATATTTAATTCACTATTTAAATCCTTTAAGAAAATATCAACTTTGCTTTTGTCAAAAAGAATGTGCTTTTTATGATAGTAATTTTCTTCAATGGGAATTTTATGTATGAGAAAGTTTAGAGGTTGGATTAAAGGTCTATGATCATAATCAAGTTCATGGCCATTTAAAAGGTCAAAATTTACTATTTGGTTATAAATAGGGATATCATGAATCATATAATCCATGGAACTACTGCCCAAACCATGAATTCAAGTCATTTTGGTTGGAGGTCGCTTCATTACGCCATTGCAAATAATTAGGTCTTCAAAACTATAGAGCTTGACTAGATCGGTACCAAACAAATTCTCGTCCAAGTATTCAAAGTTTCTTTTGTATCTGTTATCTAAAACGAGGTCATCATCTAACCATAAATGGATTAGGTTTGGAATCATTGCCTAAAAAGCTAGATTGGTTAGTTATAGTTCTAGAATTAAAGTCTCGTGCATTTATTTCCAAGAGTGTAAATGTCTTGTTTTAGGGAATTATAGGAATAATTTTTATCTAGATTGATTTTCTTATCAAAAGGAGAATGAATAGGTTCCAAATAATATATTACTATATAAATTTTCTTAATTTTGATGTCTCACATCTCTATCTAAATACATTAATTGAGAATGTCTAACTTATGAAGTAAAATGTAAAGAAAAAATTTGTTTTATGTAACATGCTATGCTTATAATTGAAATAAAATAAAATAAAATAATATTTAATATACTAACATTAACATTAATTATATGGAAAAATATAAACTAACAAATTAACACTTTATTAAAAAAATTACTATAAAATAAAAAATTAATTATCATTAATTCGTAAACCATTATAAAAGAATTATTATTTCATGAGATGTTATGTTACATTATTATTCTTATTATTTATTTATTCTATAATCTTTTTGAAACCATCTATTATTTAGTCCCCTAAGTTTAAAAAAAATCATTATTTTACTCTTAAATACTTACATTTTTATTATTATTTATTCTTTAATTCTTGTGAAAAACTACACCGTGGTTTTGCTATCTATTATCCCTAATTCGAATATAACACAGATGGTATATAATTCTAATTTAAAGATTTGCACTTATATTATAAAGATTTTAATTTAAGATGTGTAATTATGTTCTAAATATTTTAATTTAAAGATGTGTAATATATATCATGAGAACGAAAAGGGCATCAACTATTTTCGAATTACTCTGCACAAAATATAACCGTTGGGTATGTCATCCCATGGAATATTTCATGATTTGTTTGAACATACTTTGAACCAAACGACAATAACAATAAAAAGTGGGAGGTTCCGGTCTCTTTGAATGGAACATGTTTTCAAGGTTGATCCAAATGGCTAGAAGAATTTTGGCACTATCTACCCTTCACACAAATTTATATAATTATGTTTTCCATTCACTTCTTTCTTATTAATCTAAATGACTAGAAGTATCTTAGACACCATTTATGAGAAATTGTTAAAAAATCTTTTACACAAAGTTTTTGGTGGAGTACTCAGTTAAAGGGACCATGTGGTATGCTATGAGTCCGGAAAACTAAAAGAGCATGAAGGAAATTATGCTACCTATGATTTAGAGTTAGCAGAAAGTGTACATGCATTAAAAATGTGGAGACATTACATTATGGGGAATAAATTTGAGCTAAGAATAGACCACTGTGGTTTAAAGCATTTGTTTGGATAACCAACACTAAATGTTAGACAAACTAGATGGTTGGAATTTCTGAGTGAATATGAATTTCAAATTAAGGAGATAAAGGGATAGTAAAATCAAGTGGTTGATGTACTCAGCATGAGAGCTCATGAAGTTCATATTGTAGCCATAATCATGTACATGACAGATCTAAAAGATCGAATTATTGCAGTGGAAAATTTAGATAATCAATATGTAAAAATAAAATAAACATAACATCAAGGTAATTTTCAAAAGAAATTTAATTCTCACCCAAATGGGGTGTTATTGCATCACACACAGCATGACGAGGTGGAGAGGCATGGCCAGCAAAGCACGGAGCCACGTGAAGGGCTCATGTCTTTGCCCGCCACCCTACACCGACATTAAATAACCATTAAACATGGCGCAGGGAGCAATTAAACACATCCCTCCTCCCCTCTACGCTCATTCCATGGCTGAGTTCTACTTGATTTTCGCCTATCCCTACGTGGGCCTCAACTGGCATCCCTCTTGGTATCCTCCATCTGAGTTTTTTGAGACTTGCAGGCTCAGTATAGCTCTGGTCTGGCTGCAAGCTTCCTGTCGATCCCCTTTGCACTTGACGCTCTTTAGCCAATTCACAACATGAACCATGCCACAACCTCGAGGGCGCCCACACAGAGGCTCCCCATGGAAACCTCGTCGGCCCTTTGTTTCGCCTCCCACCTCGCCTTCCTCCTGCTCCTCTCCCTCTATTTATCCCGACTCAACTCCTTCATCTCTCGCTTTAACTACTACGCATTTTGATAGCCTGGCTATCATTCCCAGGCTGCCGACTTCCAACTCGAGCCACCTCCCTGAATCTCCCTTGTTCGAACCTCCACTCGCACCAATTCCTATCTATGTTGGGCTAATTATGGGGGAACCACCTCCATGTAAGACTTGAAGCACCGAGAACCAACCCCTGAACCCTTTCTCTGGTACTCATCTTTGGGAAAGCTTGGCAATTATATTTGGCTTGGTCTTCAAACTCCGCCAAAGGGTGGAGGATATCCAATTCCGCTTGCTCGCCATGGATGGAAAGATAACAATACTGCTCCATCTCCTTACTTCTCTACAATAAGCTATCCCCTTAGACCTCGCCGACGAGGCTACGACAGCGGAACCTGAGGGCACAACTAACGAAGGAAAGGCCAAGGAGCATAATTTAGCAAGAGATGAGCAACATGGAGTCAGGCATGAGGAGAAAGTGAAGGAGATGGACATAGGACATGAAGTGAAGCAGGATACCCAGCCGACTGTCGGTAGGACCAAAAGAATCATGGACGTGGTGAAGTAGTGGGTTGATCAGGTGACATATGTCGAGGAGGAGACATGGTCAGAGGCTGTCCATGTCACTTGGTCAGGCTACCTGCCACATGTCTGAGATCTTTAGAACTTTTCCAGTCTCTTTGGTGTCTTTACTTTTAGTTGATGTCCATTTAGTTTTGAACAATTCACTTGGTCTATCACACTTTTTATGTTTAACTTCCATGCTGGCTGGACTGGTTTCCCCTCTGTTGGGGAAGTCCAGTAATTACAACTAAGAATATTCTCTGTACTCTGTATCTCTTTTTGGTCCAGGAAGGCCCTTTATATATAATACCACTAACTTACAAAAAAAAAAAAAAAAAAAAATTTAATTCTCATGAGTTAAAAGAAGATGGAGTTCTCATGTACAAAGGAAAGGTATATGTGTCAAATTGCAATGAGATATAAAATGTAGTGTTGAAGGAAATGAATAATGTTCCATATGTCGGGTACCCAAGATGTCAGAAAACAATTGTAGTTGTAAGAAGCCAATAATTTTGGCCAGGAATGAAGGAATAAGTGGCTAATTAGATAGACAAATGTATAGAATGCAAAAATGTGAAGATTATACATAAGCATCCACCAGGTTTGCTACAACCATTTTCCATTCCCGCATGGAAGTGGGAAGTTATTACAGTGGATTTCATTACTAAGCTTCTCAGAACAATGAAGCAACATGATTCCATCATGGTGGTGGTGGATAAATTTACTAAGGAAACACATTTTATTTTGGTTAAGACTACACAAAAGGAAATAAATATTGCATATATCTACATGAATGAAGTTTCTAGGCTACAGAGGGTGCCTAAAGAATTAGTTTCAAATAAATATCTAAAGTTTACTTCCAATTTTTGGAAGGGTTTGTTCAAAGGATTTGTGACAAATTTAAATGTTAGTACAATATATCATCCAGAGTCAGATGGGAACACAAAAAGGACTAATAAGATAATTGAGGACATTCTTAGAATGTATTTTATGGACCAACCATCAAAGTGGGAAGATTATATCCATTTAGTGTAAATTTCGTACAATAATGGGTATCAAGACTCATTGAAGATGAGTCTGTTTGAAACATTGTATGGAAGAAAATGTAACACACCTGTAAGTTGGGATAATCCAACAGATAGAGAAGTTTTTGGTACATACTTGTTAAAGGAAATAGAAGAGTAGAAGGAAATGATGAAACATAATTTAAAGGTTGCCCAAGATAGGAAAAAACGTTATGCAGAAAAAAACATAGTGTTTAGATATTTAAAAGTGGGAGAACATTTGTTTTTGAAAGTGAAGAAAAAGAGAAGTTTTCTAAGATTAGGAAGGTGCCAAAAGTTGCAACAATATATTGTAAACCCTATGAAATATTAGAAAATATATGGCTAGTTTCATACATGCTAGCATTGCATGCATCCGTGAAAGTGAATAATGTATTTCATGTGTCATTATTAAAAAAATATGTGCATGACCCTAAGCACATAATTGATTTGAATGTGATCTAGGTGGAGCACGAAGTGGATTTACGGGGGGAACGAATATTCATCCTCGACCAGAAAATCAAAGTGCTCAGGAACAAGGCCATAGGGATAGTAAAGATTCAATGGACCTACTACAGTCTTGAATATGATACATGGGAGCATGAAGAAAACATGCGGGAAGATTACCCACAAATGTTTGACAATTTTGAAGAAGATAGAATGCACGACTCCATTTTAAGAAACTAGACTTCTAGAACCACATCTTAGAGTCCTAGACAACTACATTGGATACCTTGATAAAATAATGGCTCATTACTTGGGTTATCCTTGAAAAAAAGATGGTACATCCCTTAGGTTAACCCTGACAAACGAATGGTGAATTCCTTGGGTCGTCGAGTTGAGAGGAACATGAGATTTTGGTTGGAGTTGTTGTTGGAGCTGTAAAATTGCATAATTTTATTTTCTAAGAGTTGTGATGTAAATTTCCATATATGTATATAAACATAGTGTGCACTGAGGATGAATCCTAATTTTAGTTGAGGGGTAATGTAACATACCTACTATAATCCCATGTTTAATTAATGATTATGTAGATATAATGTGTTGCTACGGCCAAATGGATGTAATATGTAAATTGTATTTCTATGTTTTGATAATAAAATGTGATGTCATATGCTAAGGGGACATGAACAAGAGATGCGGACTGAATTAATCCACAAGAGAGGGGAGTGTCTAGGACAATGGACAAGAGGGGTCCAAGAGGGAAATACCCATGTATATTAATCTAACCCATTTTCCTAAATTTGCTAATTGTAAATGAACCTTCTAGTTTCTAATTGAGTGTTCCTAATGCCAATCATTCAATACATCTAATAGGGTGGGTGTCAGTAGTCACATCCCAAAGTTATTGGGTGTATAGGGGTTGCATACAATCAACTTGGGGATGAGTGTGATTCAAGAAAGGCAATCCAAAGAGAGGAAATTCATATCATTTAGAAGAACATATTTTAGACATTGAGTTTTAGTGCATGAGGAGAAAGTAGAGAGAAATAAAGAGATTTTGGAGTTGGTGCAGCTATGGAGGGAAAATTATAGAGCAAGATGGAGTGTATTGGAGAATATTTGGTGCTGTAAATTGAAGAACCAGGTTGTCAGGCCTGATGAGTGAATTCATATGTGAGTTTCACTAAAACAACAATTGTTTTCTATTGGTTTATTAGTAGTTTCCTGGCTACATGTGGCAAAGAGACCCTGATAAATGAATGGGATGATCAAGATCAATGAAGGGTTCCATTCCTTAGGTTAGATAGGTCAAGAGGAAGAGAGATGGTGGAAAATGAGGATAGATGTAGGAAGATATCAGTGGGTTGTGAGTTTTATGAGTTGTGAGTGGATTGTGAGAGACCAAACTCTTTTTTTGATTACTAACCTCAACTCAGGGGTGATTTGATGTTGATATATGGAAAATAAAGTCTATGGTTGGGTGGAACATCCATCACAAGCAGTTGGTTGCACAACTCTTGTTTAAAGATAAGTGTTTTATCTTATTGTTGTGTTAATTACATGTGTTATTGTTGTGCATGAACTTTGTATAAATGTGAATAATTTATATGTTGTTGTAATGAGTTGTTTATATGCATATTATGTTGATCATTAGAATGTTGTAGATGCTTATATTTTATGGTTGTAGACAGTAGCTAAATCTATTTTAATTCATATTTGTAAGCTAAAGAAAATGGGTTAATTGTAAATTAATTAAATTAGTTCGCAACAATTTCGTTTTTATGTATATTCTGCACTGTAATGTTGGGTATGTGTTATATTCTTTGCATGTGTGTGTGTGGACACGTCCAATTCGAGAATCGTGTCTGACGATCCCTAGGATGATCCTAGGGGGTCCCA
>ML796917.1:282051-298413 GCA_009831015.1 Picea engelmannii | reverse complement strand
GATTAAGTCAACCATGTTAATTTAATTTACCATAAAGAACGATATAATTTAAGGATTAACAAACTATAGACATCGATACCAATTCCATTATAACAATATATTCAACACTATTAGCAACATTAGTTTACAATGCACTAACTTATCATATTAGCCACATTAAAGCAAACATGCTCACTGTTACACTTGTTGTCCAAAAATAAAATGCCTTCCCAATCCTAACTCGCTGTCATTACCTTACTGCCAGCTCAATAACTAACTTTTAATAAGTTGTTGTCATTCGATCTGTCTCTTAATTAATTTCTGTCAAGTTTAAAATATTACTGCCAGTTCATTTTCTAGCACTTCCATCAAAATAAAAGGGACATCAGTGAGGTTTGAATAATCCTTTCTGTAATGAAAAAAAAATTAAAGCTGAGAGCCCGAAAGGGGACATTTTTAAACAAATCAACTGCACGATGGTCCACCTTGGTCCACGTTGGCCTTCTGTTAGTGTTGTTCACACGCTCCATGCAAATCCCGCTCACTGACCGTCGAGACTACACCGGTACCTCCCAGCCAACACTAGGGGTACTCTTCTTCCCCCTTACCCCCTGAGCCACAAATGGGCCACACACACTATCCAGAGGTTTCATCTAGATCCCATCTTGCCCTGCAAGGCCAAGCTACCACTCCTCTCAGAGCTGGGTGTCCCAACTCCCCACAAGTAAATCAGTCAAGTCGATATTTCTACAGCGTAACGTTATGCAAACAAAATATCATCCTTCCTCCGTCTCCTCCCGTTCTTTTATAGAGTTTCAAACTTCCTTTCTTTCCTAAAATCTCATTTAATTAAAGTTTTTAAAAATAATTTCCTAAAATTTCTTCTCCATACAAGTGTCCCTCATCCCCTACATTCCTCCATTAATTAATTTCTTTAATTAAATAAATATCTTTATTTCCCTCASCCACCTAGAGTTACTCCTAGAATCACTCCTAGGTGTCCCTAGATTCCCTTACAGGTTTTAAAGGCTTTCCCTATTATGAAATTGCTAATTCAATTTAAAATTAGAAAGCTCTTAAATGTGGATTCCTTACTAAGTTGACTTCCCGTTTTTTCCCTTAAGTTCCCCTTTTTTCTTTTTATGTTACCTCCTTTCGCTGGTTTCCTATTTTTTTTTCTTTTCCTCTTTCCCCTTTTTATTAGAGGTCAAAATGACAATTGCGGAATTTAACCCTTTTTCCCCTTTTTATCCTTAAATTAATATTTTAAAATTATATAAAAATAAAACCATTCATTCCCCCTTTTTCTTTTAAATTTTAATCCACACACACACACACACACACACACACACACACACACACACACACACACATATATATATATATATATATATATATATATATTTGTGAATAACTTAAATTTCTTATCCCCCCTTTTTATTACAAGATTTTAACTAAGGTTATAATTATTAATTATGTGGTTTTTATTTTTTTAAATATTATTATCTTATTTTAATTTATCTTTTTATTTTACCCCTTTTTTTTATTTTATTTTTATTTTTTATTTTTTTAAAGGTAGACAAAATTTACCCCTAGTGAAATTTTAGACTTAGAACTTAGATTTTGTACTAGGCGACATTTAATTAGGGAAATTGTTTTAAAATTTCTTAACATGTTATTTGTCTTAGGGCCATGTAGGTTCATCCTTTATCATCATCAATGAGACGTGCCCTTCAGGACACACTAGGTGCTCCAAGGGTGCCACTTACCTCATCTATTCCCTTACAAGACGTGCCCTTTAGGACGCACTACGTGCTCCAAGGGTGCCACTCGCCTCTTAACTGATTGGTAGACATCAATAACCCCTAGAGTCAACACTCCGCCAGGTGAAATTGTGGGAGACTAAGGTATTCTAAGGAATAAGGCCCCCACCTTATTGAACGCCCCTTAGAATCATTGTGAGCAACTGTCACAGTCTTCCCTCACGACATCGTGGGTCCTCTTGAACTAGGTAATCGTTAACCTACAGTTTGAGCCACGGCAGGAGTGGTAGTAGGCTGTGGTAGGGTTGTTGTCCACACCTCTCCCTCAACATCTCTGGTAGTCGTGTGAGACCCCTTTACTCCGTAAGTGAGTCTGGTGGGCAAGCTATTGTCATCCTGCATCATCAACAAATCATGTTAGAACATATCCATATCATATCATCTATTCAGATGCACTAATATCATAGTAAAACAATCAAACCCCAATGGCACACTCCCTAACTTGATTCAGAATCCAAGGGGTTCCATTGATGCCTCTGCATCCTCAAGGTCCAAAACTCTGCACACTTAGTAAAACTGAGTCAATAGCACCTGTCTATGTCAATTTAGTAAAACAACATGTCATCTACCCATAACGCATCATAATCAAAGTCAAATGTTTTAATATCATAATAATCCAAATCACTTGCGAGCAAGTGTCCTCAAAGAATAAGTTTGCTTAGTGCGCCAGAGCGGGATGTTACATGGGGAAAACCATCGACTCAAATATATTTATCCATGTTGAGTATACATAGGTTAAAGACAAATACGTAACATGAACTTAGATGAGAGAAAGGCACATATTCTGTATCTATCACAACATTTATTAGTACGTATTCCTTGCACTGTTACAAAATAGATTGCAAAGCCTGATTATCTGTAATCATGGCTAACTTCACAATTGCCTACTGTACTTTATAAAAAACATCATATTCATTACTCCTTTGGGGTTGCTACCATACCCAACCGACAATATATACTGTGGACTGTTGTGGGCCAACGTGGACCAAGGTGGACCATCGTGTGGTTGATTTGTTTAAAAACCTCCCCTTTCGGGCTCTCATCTTTAATTTTTTTTTCATTACAAAAAGGACTATTCAAACCTCACTGATGTCCCTTTTATTTTGATGGAAGTGCTGGAAAATGAACTAGCAGTAATCTTTTAAACTTGACAGAAAGTAATTAAGAGATAGATCAAATGACAATAGTTTATTAAAAATTAGTTATTGAGCCGGCAGTAAGGTAATGACAGCGAGTTAGGATTGGGAAGGCAATTTATTTTTGGACAGCAAGTGTAATAGTCAACATGTTTTCTTTAATGTGGCTAATATGATAAGTTAGCGCATTTCAAACTAATGTTGCTAATAGTGTTGAATATATTGTTATAATGGAATTGGTATCAATGTCTATAGTTTGTTAATCCTTAAATTAGATTGTTCTTAATGGTTAATTAAATTAACATGGTTGACTTAATCGCAATTTAAATTGTTGAATTCATACCAGTACAAAATTGTAATTGGTGACCACTTGGAATTGGCTTACCATTGGATTGTAAATCCTTGTTAACAACCTTGATGAAGGTTTTCAAGGAGTTGAAATTTAGTAATCTTAGGATTTAGGTTAACAATAATATGTGAGTTTACATTTGAGGATTCTTCCTTTATTAGAATACTTAGTAAATGAGTGAAGAAATATAGAAGAGTTTTTGTGATGGAATTCTTGAGGATTAGATGAATTGAACTGTATTACTAACTATCTCTTAAGGGTCTTAATTGAAGTTTTTGGTGACCTTAGTAATCGACTATTGAATTTTAATGATAGGTAACACCTTATATCTCACATTTTTGTACGTACTTCTTATATCTGCACCAATATGTGACTTCTTATTATTTATTTCATGAATGAATTTAGTAGTTTCATATAATGGATGCATAATGTAAAAGTGTGGTTAAAATTCATGTATAGCTTAAGAAGATGGAGCTTCTTATGGGTTCTCATAATGAACATAATTATAGCTTCTCCTTACATTCTCCTAGAAGACATTCCTTAAAACAAGATGTATAGTTAAGCTGTAGGAGATTAAATTGGTATTACCGCTCTTGAGTTATGATTCCTTATGAGATGTCTTCTTACTCATTTACACTCCTTGTTGCTTGAAAAATGATATGTATAGAAGAATATCTCCCTGTGCCATGAATAACTGATGATTAGGTGAGATTGATGATCAAAGTTGGGGTTGTGGTTTATTTTGGATTAGTGGGATGTAGACACCTCCTTGTTCCTCAGAACAATCTCTAGCCATGAGACCTTAAATGGTCAAAATCGATGGGAACCTGAGCTTGAGAATTGCTTATGTGTCTTGGAGGTCCTAACCATTGCAGGGTAGGATGAGCGAGTAGTCAGTCTTATTTTTTTCATCGGTTGATTGTCGTTCATTTCTTCTAGATGCTTGATGTGTGTCTAAGGTCGTTTTGTTGTTGTCATAGTTGCATGTGTCATGTTTGTCATCGTGTTGCAACGCAAAGTGTAATGTCTTTATTACCCTTGTACACACACATAAAAAAATAAAAATAAAAAAAATTTCACTTGTTATGAGAGGTTGTTGTCGTGACGAACGGGGTTCATTACAGAACTAAACTACAATGATCCTAATGGTAATAAGGTTGTCCACAATTGAATGATAGATCTTAAATGTGGTTTGGTCTTTAGCTCTTTCTTCGGTCTTTCTATCCATATGATAATATTGTTTTCTAAAATAATTTCATACATCTTGGATAAAACAAGGATAATCATAATGGTCATATAGCTATAGGGATTGGTCTTATCCCCACTTTTAAAAATAGGCACATTGACAATTTACATCTAGGGTCTAGAGAATCCTTTATTAACTACTAAATTGAGGAGCCTACTTATGTGAGGGATGAGGATAGGCCCTCTAATTTTTAACATTTCATATTGGTAACCTTAAATTTCCTTTGATTTCGCATTTGCAAGCCTCTTAAGCCTAGAATTCATGGCTTTCGTAGAAAAAAATTCTTCCTTCATAGGAACATTTGGAATGGTATCCATGGCATTAGGGGATTTGTAAATATGTTTTAAGGTAGGAATTCTAGTCCTTTGAGGGAATCATACTATTTTCTTTAGTTTTATGTAAACAAAAAATTTCATATAATTTCTATGAATTTCACAAAGCTTTTATATCTTCTTATGGACCTAGTACATCGATATTATCTTTGGAGGATGCATATTTCTTAGCTTGGAAAGGAATTGTTGAAGCTATGAAAACTTTTAGTATTATCATACTCTATTTGTCACATCAAAAAACTTCATTCCCAATCTACTTTTTTTATGATATGTAACATCCCCATTTAAATTAATTCTTATGCAAATATAATTGTGGCTACAACCAAAGCGATGTAATATGCAACTTGTATTTATATGTTTTAATAATAAAATGTTATTCCAACTGCTAAGGGGAAATGGACAAGAGATGGGGGATGAATTAATCCAAAAGAGAGGAGAGTGTTTAGGATAATGTCCAAGAGGGGTCCAAGGACTAAATATCCATGTATATTAATTTAACCCATTTTCCTAAATTTGTTAATCGTATACGAACCATCCAATTTTTTATTGTGTATTCCCAAATCCAATCATTGAATAAATGTAAGAGGTTGGGTGTGAGTAGTCACATCCCAAAGTTATTGGGAACATGGGGGTTGAGTACAATCATCTTGGGAAGAGTTTGATTCAAGAAGGTCAAGCCAAAGAGAGGAAATTCATATGGGTTGGAAAAAAAAAATTACACATTGAGTTTTAGTGCATTAGGAGCAAGTAGAGAGAAAGAAAGATAATTTGGAGCTGGTGCAGCCATGGAGGGAGAATTATAGAAAACGTTGGAGCATATTGGAACATATTTGGAGATGGAAATTGACGAACTAGGTTGTCAATCCTGAAGAGTGAATTCGTGTGTAAGTTTCACTAAAACAACAACTGTTTGTTTTTTGTTTGCTAGTAGTTTTCCTAGAAGCAAGTTCCCTTGAGTTCCCAGCTAATAGATTGCTAGTAACATGTGCTAGAGAGACCCTTATAAATTAATGGGATGCTCGAGGAACTGAGATCAATGAATGGGTCCATTCATTGGGTTATATAGGTCAGGAGGAAGAGAGATGGTGTAAAATCGAGATAGTTGTAGGAAGATATCAGTGGATTGTGAGTTTTATGAGCTGTGAATGGAAAATGAGAGACCACCTTCTTTTGTGGATTACTAGCCTCAACTTGAGGGTTATTTTTTGTTGAGATATGGAACAACAAGTCTATAGTTGGGTGGAATTTTCATCCCAAGTAGATGGTTGCAAAACTCTTGTTTAAAGACAAGTGTTTTTATCTTATTGTTGTGTTATTGTTGTGCATGAACTCTATTTAAATGAGAATTATTTATATGTTGTTGTAATGAGTTGTTTAGTTTCATTTCATGTTGATCATTATCATGTTATAGAAGATTTTATTTTATGGTTGTAGATAATAGCTAAATTTGTTTTAATTAATAGTTGTAAGCTATAGAGAATGAGCTAACTATAAATGAGATAAATTAATTAGCATAAATTTCCTTTTTATGTATATTATGCACCGTAATGTCCCTCGGTTGGGTTGGGGGATGTTACATTATGGTATCAGAGCTTTTGGTTCATATATCGGGCCTGTATGGGCTCAAACCATAGTGAATTGGTGAAATTCATTGTTGCATATTTTATGTGTGACCAATTTGGGGGAAAATGGAGAATTTAGAGAGAAATCCCCAAATCTATGGGAAAAATATGAGTTTGAATGACTCTGGATGGTTTAAAAAGGTTAATGGAGTAGAGAGGTGAAGTTGCAGATTGAAATTTGACCTAGAATGGTTGAAATTCGAGTTTTAATGGTTGTCTGTAGAGTTTCAAATAGTTTGGTGAATTGACGGTCGAGATCGCATTTGATCTCAAGATCAATGACCAAGATTCTCTATGAAAAATTTAAAAAACTCGTAATGTTTCATTCATTTGGAAGTTGTAATAAATCAATGGGCATGATTAATTTTCAGTGGATAAGGAAATATATCAGATCAATGGTCCAGATTCTTATGGACTATTATATAAATTTTCTAAGTGCGAGGTTCAACAGCAGAATCCGTCGACGACTGATGGTTAGATCGACGAGTTTGGAGAAGTGTTGGAAATTCACCAAGATAAAATGTTGATGACTGATAGTTGATGGAAGCGCGTCGATAGAGTTGGACATTTTTGATACAATCAATGACCAATATTCATTTTGGGGGTTGTGAAATGGATGAGATCGACGGTCTAGATCAATTAGAGAGAATTCAAATTTTTTCTAAGTGTTAAAGTTCACCAAGAGAAATCGTCGACGGCCAATGGAAGGATCGACTAAAATGAAGAAGATTTTGGGTCATCCATAAGAAATATCTTACCACCAATGGTCAATAGTCGAGGGTTAACTGAATCTGAAGAAGTATTTTCAATCACCAACAAACATCATCAATGGTCGATGCATCAATGGTCGAGGAGTTGGGATGATGTTCAATGGTCAGGTCGATAGTTTGGGGAAGTATTGTGTGCACAAAATGAGAACATTGGTTGTCAATGGATGATAGAGAGTAGATAAATGGTTCATATTTCTTCCGACCTGATATCGATCGAAAAGATTGCACATAGGAAAAATTGGTCCACGGTTTAGCAAAGTCTGGAGCCATTTTCTAATTTTGGCCATAAATAGAGAAAATTAAATCATATTGGGATGAAACATATGGGTTTTTTCTGTAGATAGTAACTCTATAAAATCACCATAGAGGGCCCTTGTCCAATTCTTCTTGAATTTGACATAAATTGCAAAATAGTGGTTTGTAAAGATCTGGGTCAAGATCATTGACAAAACTCCAAATTAAGTTGAAAATATTGGGGAGAGTCCATAAATTAGAAACAAAAATAACCCATGAAGGAACTGAATAAATCCTATGGGGATTAGAATGGGAACACTGAAATAGACCAAAATCCACTATTTTGGGCCACTTTTTGGGGATGTTTGAGATTTTCAAAGAAGGAAAAGTAACCCTAGATCACAAAACTGGAAACTTTTATATAGTCAACTTTTTATATACTCATCAAGACAAACAAATTTTGTGTAGTGAAATTTTTCCATAAGCTCGGAGATTGAGAGATAGCGAGTTCTGCTAAAAATTCCAAGTCTTGAAAAATGAGTGAATGTTATAGCAAGATTTTCCTCACACCATGCAACTTGCTCAGAAGGCATTTTCCATTTCCTTGTGAAGAATTGAATTCCTCGTTTTTGCAATTTCCATAGCTAAAAAAATAAAATTTTCCACACATATGCACCCTAACAACTATACATCATGTGTATACATAGGTTGCACCATTACAACCTGCGTACATCGGGTTTTGTGCTAAAACTTAAAAAATGGTGTCGGTTTTCCATTTCAAGTCACGAGATCCATCATCCTTGACCTTCTATATACTGGAAAAGTTTTGAATCGTCCCTTCAGTTCCATTTGAAGGATATAAATGGACCATATCCAAGCTGTGGGGAAAAAGTTGAAGAATTCAACTTTGAGAGAAAAGTTACTCTGGAGAAATTATTCACTTCATATTGAGTTTGCATCCCTTTGTCCTTTTAAATCTGAATACATTATTCATCCCCCAAGATCTTCCCTATGTGATGGAGAACCTCATTGTCTCTCTTATATGAGCTTGCCTTTGGTCGAGGAGTGAAGTAGTGGAGGACCAGCTGGAAGGGACTTAGTTTCTTGGTTCCGAATGTGCCGACATGGAAGTTTGTCATTCATACACTTCGGTTGATTAAATTTTAATAGAAATACTCTTTTCTCATCCAATTAATGTCTCACAAATATTTGAATTGTTATTCCATGGGAATATTTGTTATGAATATTGATGAATTATGCTATCATATGTGCTAACTTTATTGATTATCACCATATTCTTGAATATCTTGGTTATTGAGGAAAAGATGCAGGTATATAGATTTGAGTCAAGTGCTCAATGGTGGACTTCATTGGACGTCTTGAAGATGTAGGATATTTATCTTATCTTGTTAGCATATTTTTTTATATCTCATACTTGATATTAGAGTTGAATTCTACAGTCATTTCTGTCTGTTTTGGTTTACCCCATTCCATAGAGTGATTTTCCTTGTAATAGAATTGGTGATAATACTGGGGATGGAATCTTCATTTTAGGGCTTGGAGTGTTTTTCTCCTTTGATTGCTCTCAGTTATATTGAGCTTCTCATCATTTGATTGCTTCACAGCCTATTTTCATTTTGAGTCTGAGTTTCTTTGCCTTATCCCTAACCTAGCAGTGTTTCAATACATATACGTGGGTTTTCCCTTGACAGTCACATACATACGCGAGCTTTCATTCTGCACAGGGTGTGTATAATTGGGTTTCTCCTGAATAGTCATGTACATCGTCATTGTTTGCTTGATTTCCAAGTTTGGTGTTTGTTGGGTAAGTTTTGATGGTTGTTGAGTCTTCTTGGGTCTCTTTCATGACTGTTAAGTGCCTACAAAGTGCTAGGAAACCTTTCTTTGGTTGAATTTTTGGGTGGTCTTTCTTTCTCATCATTTTTGTTTCATTATTTGTCCTTCCATATTGGGCTAGGTGTTTTCTTCTTGATATCCTTCTTGGTTTGTCTCTTTTTTCTTACAGTAGGTTTTTTATATCAAGTTGTTTTTCAATCCGTGCATTTTCATTTTCTTTATATTGAAAATACAAAAAAATATACATTTTTCATCATGGCATTTTATATTTTGGGTTCTTATCATTGATTTTGATATATGTATGGAAATATTTCATCTTATTTGAAATCACAGAGTTGAATTGAAAAAACATTTTTGAAAAAGCTTATCATTTGTTGAGAATTGAAGTTAGGAATTTGCATTATATTCATATTCATTTCTTTTACTTGTTGAGTCATAGCATCATGATTTTCATGACCACATCTTTGGAGTAAAAAAATCCACTAAAATTAATGCTGATAAATTTAAAATTGATTATAAACGATTTTATTTTTCAGGCTGCACAAACTAGCTTAAGATTTAGAGCCTTGGGATAGGATTTTGTGAGTAAACTTATCCAAGGATATTAAAATCAACATATGTGTCTGAGTAAGGGAGTGGTGAAATCCATTGTATAATTTTTGATGTCAGGAGGCTCCACTGACACCAGATTTAAGAATGAGGTCGCGCAAAGTCGGTTGAGGAGATATCCCTCCAAAACCTTCTTAGCATTAGAGATATTTCTGGGGATCTATTCATAAATGGGGGTATTGCTAGTACCTTTACCTCTGTGAGAGGAAATTCTTTCTAGATTTAGAGATTTGTTACCCTTCTTATACAATGGACCTGACTTATGGATGTTCACCTACGCATTAGTTATATTGTGGTGGCTTACTTTATTGGCATAGGTAGCCACATAGGTTACTTGCAGGGGTTATTCTGCAGGTACCCTATGTCAGATAAGGTTCATACAACACACAAACTTTATGGAGGATTACCTCTCCAAGGGGATCTGACCTATTGGTTGTTAATCCCATGAAGAACCTTATCACTGATTCTGATACCTCCAATCTTTTGAAGGGAGTCTCAGACCCCTCTTGGGCAAGGTATACCTACTTTAGGGAGGGAGGCCCATTTCAGCCACTTCATCCTGTTTGTGTTCATATTTCCCTTTTATTTTATTTTGGTTTTCTTTTTTATTGTTAGGTGGCCTTAGGATTTGTTTTTATATCTCAAGTGTTGAGTCATCATGCATCAAGACCATCTTCCTCGCACGTCTCGTTGTTTGTTGAAATTACCACCTCATCTTGAGTATTTTCCTTCTAAAAGGAGTAAATTTATCAAATGTTGTACACACACCTACACCTACCAGACTTGTGGACATACAAATATGAGTACTAAGTTGATTCAGAAAGATACTGGGAGTCCTTTGACTCCCACACCTACCATAGTTAATGGAACTCCTTCTACATCTTCGACCACTATGGTTGTAGTGTCGAAGGTTCCTGTCATCACTCTTGTCTGGCCTATAGTTAATACTCAACCTATAGTCACAAACCTTTTTAGGCCTCTTCTTCATTCACTGAGCTACAATACTCATTCCATCCCTATGGCCTCTATCCCTTTTTCTTATGGTATGTCGAATTTCACATTGCAATTTTCATCCTCCATTCCGGCATATAATCTGAATACTAGTATTGGACATGGGGGCATGGCTCCTCCACATATTCCATTCTCATTTGGTGGTGCTCACATTCCTAAAATAACTCCTACAGTTAGAAGCCTAACTCCTTTTCACCCTGGGTCTAATACTAGTCTTAATACTCATGGATGGAGTATTCAACCAAAAGGACAAGTTATTGCTTATGTCCCGTCCTTTACACCTACCTCTTCCACAAACATTCCAACCAACACATGTGGCATGATGAATCCACCTCTATCCTCCATATTAGCACCTGGAGGAGGTCAGTTTCACACTTTGGGAAATCCCCAACCTGGAGCTACTCCACCTGGGGGAAATATTTACAATCCTCATCATAAAATTCCTGCTGGAATGGTGCCCAATAAACCCTTTATTAATTAGTTTGGAGGGGGATTTTACAATCTGGGATAGGGCCATGGTACATACTAGAACCCTGGATGGGTTGTGATTCCTCAAAAACAGTCTTTCCCAGGAGCTTGGGGCTAGATGTCTCAACCTCGTCTCCCTTTTCTAGCCATGCTCAATTTTCTATACTTATTGAGATTAATGAATGCCCTGATATGTCATGACTTGACATTTCCCCCCATCCCCAACAAGCTTCCTTCCGATATTCCAAAATTTGAGGGAAAGAATAGTGAGGATCTTGGCGATCACATCACTACTTTTCATCTTTGGTGCTCTTCTAATTCTCCTAACAATGATTCTATTTGTTTATTATTGTTTCAACACACCCTCATGGGGGTCGCAGTGAAATGGTATATAGAGCTACCATGGGGGATGTACGAGACTTTTAATAAGATGGATTTTGTCTTCCTCAACCAATTCCAATTGTCAGTTCATTACGATGCCGACATAGAAATTTTATCATCCTTCAACCAAGACAAAGCCACTCATATCTTAGATCATATCCAAGAGTGGCATATACGGAAGAGGTTGATCAAGGTCTACATTCCTACAAATTTTTTGTTGGAATAGTTTCTCAAATATTTATAGCCTTACATTTCAAAGGATGTTTCTACATTTAGAGTAACATCTAAGGAAGAAGCAATTTTTAAAGCCCAAAAATTATATCTTATAGATGCTCAGTCTGGGATGTTATACCAAATTATTCTAGACACATCGAGGTGAAGGTATGACCCTAGACAAAATATTGGGCCTCGTGTGGATGGAATTGTAGGCTCCACAAATGTCAAATCTATAGACTAGGGGAAAATCTATTTGAAAGAGTTTTCTATAAGCCATTCTATATCAAGACAAGTTTCATCTGTTTCCTCCACTCCAACTCAGTCGGAGGATGTACATTTTGTGCAGTCATCAACTAACCCGAATGGTAACTAGCAACCATGAGGGAATAAAAGGAAAGGATGTGGTAATAACTGTAACGATGGGAGGAATAATGATAATAAACCCAAGGAAAATGCTAATAATGATAGATTGAAATTTAATGTTGGTGAGGCCAAGGAAGAGAAGAAGAAGGTGAAATTCCCTTGTAAGATTTGTAGTGATGATCACCTTACCCACTTGTACCCCAAAATCAAGGAAGTTGCGAGGAGTTTATCTCTATCGCTTTCTATGATAACAAATTCTTTTCCACATAATCAACACATGGCCTTGAGCTCCTCTAATGAAGGAAATGCAGTGAGTGGGAGTAAAAACCCACTGACGCAAGACAGTGACCTTCTATGCATCAATATGGTCAAGTATCAAGTTAATTTATCCACTCATTCTCACAATTACAGTTCTTCATAGGATGTTTCAGGTCTAGAGTCTCCCCCTCCTCTGGAGATGCCTTTATAAATAGAAAAACCAGAGCCTCCACCTCGTATTCTGAAAGGAGTACTCAAATGCTCTACGCACAACCCTAACACTAGAGCTACCCAAAATTACTCTATTGTTGAGGATCTAGGTCAAACCCCTTGGACGATGTCATCTTTGGAGGTACTCGAAATGTGTCCTTCACAAAGGAATGCCATTTTATCTACATTGGGATATCTAGACCCATGTGGCTCTAAGTTTATCAAGTTTGAAATCATGGATGTGAATCCTCACCTTCCTTACCATGTGGCCTTCCAAATCTATCTGGATTACTCAAAGTATACCATCAAACATACTATTATTGATGAAGGCACTGCAACGTGTGTGATGTCCCTACTCTGTTGGAAATCCATTGGATCTCCAACCCTATCTCAGTATCTGACCATGTTGAACTCATTTGATGATCGTTCTTTCCATCCCCACAGTATTCTTCCTACCTTTCTAGTCCATTTAGGTGGGAATACAGTGGAGGTGGATGTCGAGGTGGCTGATGTGCCCCTTGAATATAACTTATTACTAGGGAATAACTAGACTTATAATATGACTACGGTTGTATCGCTCATTTTCCATACTTTATTTTTTCCTCATAATGGGAAAATTGTGACGATTGATCAGTTTTCCTTTTCACATGCTATCCCCAATGCATTATTTGGACCTTCGATCCCTATGATAAAAATTTATCATCCGACAAATAAGGATATTATTTTCAAAATGTATTAATCCCTTATGTCTACCTTTGACTTCGTGGCACTGATTCATCATATCTATGGCATGTCTAGTAGGTTTGCTTCATCAATGAGGTATGTTCCTTTCTGCACTTCATATTTTAATGATACTTGGACCCTAAATTCCTCAACCTTGTCCTGTGAAGGTCAATCACATAATGGAATGGAAATGCCATCGTCGACGAAAGAGATAATGTATCAGGTTGTTCTTGACTCTGCTGCCGACTTAGATCATGTTTCCTCGCAGACGAACAAGGATGATTATGTTCTTAAGCCCATATGGGCCACTTCATCGTCTTTCTATCATGATTAACTTGATGAAACTTTACCTTTGGATGAAGCAATATTAGAATCCATGAATGGTTTTGATAGGCCATGGGATGATATGCATCATCACTCTTACTTCCTCCTGGAGGTTGCTAGAATTGAACAAGACGATTTTAGATCTACCTTGAGTGAGACAGTCGGTCACGCTGTAGTTCCACTTGATATACATGAAATTTATGTTGAAGGAAACATGGCGAGTATTTATCCTACCGTCACAATTGATATCTCTCATATTCCTGGTAAAGTTGAAAAATGTATATATCGGTGCAGATTGTTTTCCTAAAGAAATTCAGATCTACACTAAACTCTTCAAAGAATTAAGTGATGTATTCTCCTGGTCATATGAAGAGATGCCAGGAATTGACCCTCATATTTTCAAACATGATATTAAAACCTACCCAGATGCTAAACCTATTCGAAAATGACTTAGAGTTGTCAATCCTATGAATACCCCTGCTATTAAGGTAGAGGTGGAGAAGATGCGTAATGATTTTTTTATCTATTGGAATTACTTCACACACACATAGGATTTTATTTTCCTAAGGTTTTTCCTTGCTTATTAGTCATTATTCAATCTCCTATATTTTAGGAAGAATATTCCTCTAGGGAGAATATTCTCTTCAGTTTTAATTGGGATAATCACCACATAATGCGAATTTTCTTTGGTATAATCACCAGACTAGCGCATTACTCATGATTCCTTGATCTCTTCCTCATTTCACTTTGTTTCAGTTAGTTAACTAAAGACTAATAGACTAGTTAACCCAACTAGGTGGTAGTTCACTCCCACAACTGCTTGAGAGACTAGACTAGGTGGAAGTATACTCCCGTAACTATTGGTGTGTGTCCAGATCACTCTATACCACCACTATGGCACATTGGATTTCCCTCTAGTGCACATTGGTTGAGTTATACATAGCATATCATGTGTAAATTATTCATTATTCATTTGTTTAATGAGAATTATTCCATTCTTTCTCTCTTGCTTCTTCTTTCTCAATATATCTATGCAAATGTGTGTGTTATTTTATAGCTAGATATATAATGTGTAGGTTCAAAAAATTTACATGGTATCAGAGATGAAAAACTTCTAAGCAAAAGACACACCGAATATGTTTTACTGGTACAAAAGATTGAAGATAGCGGAAAAATGGAATTCACAAAAGAATTCGATCTTACAATTAATTTGCAAGGAAGGAGATGATAATAATTCATATTTGAAACAGAGGATTATATAGGTTAATAGTGAACATGAAAATAGAACCAACATCAGCCATAGAAGAATCCAAGTATTTAAATCGAATGGATGAAGCATTCAGAACAATTTGTAGTCTCATTTCTCCTAATCTCCTTTTTCACATATCTTCCTGTAAAACCCCCAATGAATCCTAGACCACCATGGAAGGGCTCTTTGGAAAATAGGATGAGATGAGGGGACACATTCTTGAGGTGGAATTTCTCATATTGGATAGAAACATCTTTGACAATCTCCAATATTTCTTTCCAAAATTGAAGGATTTACTGTCACAACTCAATGCTTACGAGGTTGATAAATATAAGGAGGAGAAACAAATGGTTCTCACCATTCTCTCCAAACTTGGTCCTGAATTCTCAGTGTTCATATCTACATTCCATTCAGTTACATTCTCCTCTGGAGCCATCTAGAATATGCCTTCTCTTGAGGAATTTATTGAATCTTTGACACAAGAGTAGAGAAAGATCATCAACATGGGAAAAATCAAAGCCCCAAAGGTACATGCACTTAATGTGAAATATGGAAGTGGTCATAAATATCAACAATCTAAATATAAAGACATAAAGAAATCACATTCAAATCTGAAGAAGGAATGGTACTCAAAACCCTTCACTGAGTAAGTGCTTATAATCAGAGGTTATGGGCGAGGATTTTAAAAAATATCAACTTAATCCGATTGGGGAGGATGAATGTTGAAGCTCACATCCCCCTACACCCCACTCTTGTTGTCACATGGGCCACCAAATATGATCATAGTTAGGGGATCAACCCTGGGGTTCTTATTTGGGAAATCCCGCATAGTGTTGACTGCAGGGTTTTCGATAGCCGGCATCACAAGTCGTCAGGTGGCCAGGAGACTTTTAGTTAATCATACAGAGGTGCATATCTTCCTTTATGGAAAAATATGATGAAGTGGTGAAATATTCGCCCAATCCGGGTGAACTATTTCCATCGATGGGGACAGTTGGCAGCCCCACTCACCCCCTCACGGTCCAACTACAGGAGGAAATTTTGTCAGAAGTGCAAGGTGACTTATTTTCTCAGTTCTCAAGGGTTTCTAGTCTCTACCCTGGGAAATATATTGAATATTTTTCTTGGCTTAGTGGATTTTTTGAATCTGGTGTGTTGTCATCGTTGGGTAGTTCTGCATACAACAATCCTCTTCCTGGCAC
>ML796917.1:139069-162576 GCA_009831015.1 Picea engelmannii | reverse complement strand
AGATTGGCTCAGATTATTTCTTGAGCAGTGGGGTGAATTGAAGAGAAGGAGGGAATTTTTGAGATCCATATCTAGTCCGTGTAGAGGGGTTACACTTCATAGCTAACCCTAATACTTCACCTAGTGAATTGTAGTGTCCTGATCTATATTTGTGGAGAGTTTTAGAGCATTTGGAGGCCTCCTTCAGCAAGGCCGAATTATCAATGGTTTCAGTCATCTAGTAGGGCACACCATTCAGTGGGGGATTTCAGATCTATAGAGATTGAGAGGAATATTGGAGATTCAGTCACCTTGGTTGTTCTTACCATCACCCTATCTATCCATTGGCATATTTCTTAGGTTGATTGGACACTTTTGGTAGCAGGGTCGAGTTATTAAGGGTTTCAACCTTCTATTGGAACATTGCATTCTTCAGTTGGAGAGTTTGGCATTCAGATCTTCCTGTATTGAGCTTCATTTCTTATTCATCCTTTGGAGTCATATTTTGTATTAGCAGGAGAATTTTGTAGCATCTCTTTCTATTGTCTATCTTATGGGCCATCTGTTGAGCATTCCAGATCGACATCTTCATTGCAGCAGGTTTCTCTATTTTATGAATAAAGAAGAATTGAGATGTGTTGGCTTGTCTATCTTATTGCATATGGTTGAGTTATGTCCATGGTTGTATATTCTTGTTAGTTTTTGTAAACCTTCATATAAACACACCTAAACAAGTAATTCAGCAAAGTGTTTGACAAAATACCACAACTAGTAAAATTTTTAAAAAGACACCAAAACAATGATGATCCTTGCATAATGGCTTGGGATCATTACAAAATGGAGTTGGAATTGTTCTTTTGAGTCCAAATAATACCATGTATCCCCGTGATATAAGACTGAAGTTTTTATGCACAAATACCGAGGAAGAATATGAATCTTTGATCCAGGGGATGATCCTTTCACAAGAAATCAAAATAGAACATCTTGTTGTGACTGGAGACTTAGATTTGTTCATCAATCATGTTACCCAAAGCTATAAAATAATAAATGAAAGACTTAAGTTGTATTTCAAAAGAGTTAATGAATTGATGGAATCTTTTATCTCCCTCAACATTGCTTTCATTCCAAGGGACAAGAATCACACGATCGATTCACTAGCCTTGGTGAGCTCATTATCAAACCCAAATGATGTCCAAATAAAAATGTCTTTCTAGGTAGAAATATCTTTTCGACCATCCGTGCCCGATAATGTTGAGTACTTACAAGTATTTGGGAATGATGAATAGTTGGAATTTTTTTTCTTAAATGATGTTGATGAAGAAGACAATAGATCATTTGTCATCGCAAAATAATATATACAAGTTGAATCTTTGTTTACAAAATATGATCATGCCAAGAATTTCCTTGAAGAAGTTTTAGTTCGAAAAGTGCAAGAAATGAGAAAAGTCAATATTGGAACAGACAAGTCCCCGAAATATGTCAGCTTGGGAGTTGATTGCACCACTAAAGAGGTTGAACAATATGTTTCCTTATTCAAATAATATATTGATATGTTCACTTGGATCTATGATGATTTGAAATCCTATGATAAAACTATATTCCAACATATCATTCCTTTGAGAGATGAATCGAAACTAGTGAAACAAAAAATAAGGATGATGAATCCCAAGCTGAAACCTCTGGTAAACATCGAATTGGAGAAGTTGAAGAAGGAAGGGATAATTTATTCCATCATAAATTCATACTGGCTTTCAAATCTAGTTATTTTAAGGAAAACGATTGAGGAAATATGGATGTGTGTTGACTTCAGAGACCTTAACAAAGCAATCATAAAAGATAATTTTCATTTTCCTAACATGGAGTTTCTTCTACAACAAGTTACTGGATCAGCATGCATGTCCATGTTCGATGGTTTCTCTGGATATAACCAGGTGTTGGTGGTTGAGGAAGATAGGGAAAAGATAGCATTTATCACACCATGGGAGACATATGCATATGCTAGAATGCCTTTTAGTTTGAACAATGTTGGAGACACATTCCAAAGGGCCATGGATCATGCATTCAACAAGTTGATAGGAAATTTTATGGAAGACTACCAAGATGACTTGACAGTGCAATCAAATAAAAGGGGGGATCATATCCATCATTTAAGAAATGTTTTTGAAAGATGTAGATTATACAACGTTTCTCTAAATCTAAATAAATACTTATTCGATGTGACTCAAGGAATTTTTTTGGGACATATTGTATGCAAGGAAGGGATTTACATAGATCTAGAAAGAGTTAAATCAATAAAGAATATCAACCCCATGACATCCAATAAGGGATTCCATTCATTCTTCAGAAAAATCAATTTTGTGCCAAGATTTGTTCCTGAATACGCACGCATCGTAAAGGTGATCAATTTGTTGTTGAAAAAGGAGCAAAGGTTCGAATGGATAGCAGATACTCAGGAAGCATTCAACAATATCAAAGGAGAAATCACCACCACTCCTACCTCATCATTTTTTACTTCCAAAGAGACTTCATTATCTATTCATTTTCTACAGAGACAGTTGTTGCATCCATTCTCACTCAAAAATATAGAAATGAAGAAGAAATTGCGATAAGTTTCATGAGAAAAATCATACACAACCATAAGTTGAGGTATTCAAACCACGAGAAGCAAGCCTTGTATCTTGTAAAAGCAGTAGCACACTTTCAGACATATATATTAAAATCCTATGTTATAGCTTATGTTCCCTCGTCACCAATGAAGATGCTTCTAAATCAACAGTTGAGAGAAGGAAAATGGGTTAACTGGTTGGAAAATATACAATAATATGATATCGAGATTAAACCTCTAAATGAAATCAAAGGAAAATGTTTATGAAAGCTCATCACGAATGGGAACTCAGTCAATGGGATGATTTCAATCTCGATTGGAGAACCATTAGATGATTCAGAATGGTATGAAGATATTATATTCTACTTAAGGTCTGAGAAATTTCCCGTCACCATGAAATCCAAGGAGTGAAGGACACTGAAGATGAAGGTGAACCAATATGTGTTGATTACTTACATACTTTTCAGAAGAAATTTTGATGGTATACTTCTAATATGTGTCAACGAAAATCAAGCCCAAGAACTAATCAAAGAATTCCATGAGGGAATATGTGGTGGAAAATTTTCACCTACTGTAACCACCCACAAAATAATCAGAGCAGGATTTTACTTTCCAACAATATTCAAAGATTTTTATGCCACAATAAGTAAGTGTTTGTCATCCCAACAGTTTTTCAAGAAAAATGAAGAAATCAACGATGCCTTTGCATCCTATTGTGGTAGAACAATCATTTTTCCAATGGGGACTCGATGTTGTTGGGACAATTAATCCAAAATATAGCAAGGGGCATATGTACATTCTAACAACTACCAATTATTTCACGAAATGGCTAGAAGCAGTGGGACTAAAGAAGGTTGATGCTGAAGAACTGATCAAATTCCTCAAATACAACATTCTTTCAATATTTGGTGTCACTGATAAATTTATCACAGACAATGGTTTGATCTTCATTGGGTCAAAGTTTATGGAGTTTTGTGGACAAAATGGAATCATCATGGGTTAGTCATCAAATTATTATCCACAAGGTAATGGCCTTGTTGAATCCACAAACAAAACAGTTGTGCATATACTGAAGAATATCATTGATAGAAACTAGAGGAATTGGCATCTGAAGTTGGAGGATGCATTATGGGAAAGTAGAACAACCCTGAAGGATATCACAGGGATGTCTCTATATCTATTGGTTTATGGAAAAGAGGAAAAAAATTTGATTAATCTTGAGCTCCTGCATTATCTCTATGGTTAATAACGAGGATACAAAATACAGTTCACCCATCCAGAGGAGAATCAACCAATTGTTGAAGTTGGAAGAGGAACGAAGCAAAGCCATGGATCGAACTTCTTAGAGGCAAAAAAGTGTCAAAATATATTTTGATCAGAACACAACTGTGAAGAAATTCCAGAAGGGATATCTAGTGTTACTTTGGAACAAGGCCAAGGAGAAGTCATCCGTGCATACAAAGTTCGAAGCACTCTAGATCAGACCATATGTCATCGAGAAGATATTGGGTTTTGACTCCTCTATGCTCCAAGACATTAAAGGAAAAATATTAATGTTTCATGTAAACATGAAACATTTGAAAGGTTTCTTCTCCTAAGACTTTATCATTCTCATTGTACATAATTTTATTTTTTGTTTAGTTTGTATATTCTTACTCTGAATCCATAGCCCAATGGGTGGAAGCACTTGGTCATGAGAGATTCTAGGCTCTTGAAAACCCATAGGGGGTTATCATCCCACATTTGGATCATTTTGTTGAGATCAATTCTCACTTCCGAAATTTCTCTCCCCTTTTCTATTTTCCCAAATTCTTTTATCCCTTTCTTTTCCCCCTTCTATACTTACTTGTTTTCCGCTTTTCCTTTTCCCCTTCTACTCTCACTTTATTGTTCTATACTTAGAATTTTTTTTTAGAACAGAGGGTTCTCGGGTTGGTGGACTTGCGGATCCTCATATCATTCCACACCCTTGCATAATGAGTCCGACCGACCATCGTGATATCCTATACTTAGCCAATTTTACAATCACGGGTTCCCCAGTTGGCTGGGTTGAATTCTCGCACCCCATGTTCCATGATATACATTTTGCATCAAAACAATCTATGATCTACTCTTTGACCATTGGACCCCCCCATATCCTCAGTATCTCATCTCTTCTTTGTTAGTCCCAACCAACTGCGTTATAACACTTAGTCATTTTTAGACCTCACATAGTCACGGGTTTCAAGTTCACAAAATCCTTAAATCCTATTTTTCTCTCGTTCATCCCTGCCACCTTCATGTTCTTCCCAATACACATTTAGTATGATTTAGCTAACAACATATCATGTAGGATTCGTAAATATATCCATTAATGACCAAAGGGATCGAGGATATCTCCTATTAAAATGCATTAAACCATTATTTGCAAAGGAATATATTATCCCTCTCAAGCATTCATTTTAAACATTATCTGGAGCAACATAACATTTCTGTCAACTTATGGCAAAAACTCCTCAATAGTTATGTGGAGATACATTGAACATTTTATGGCATGAGGACTAGAAATTTCAGTGCTCCATAGCATATTCTTATTACTCATCCCCTTATGCCCAAAAGGAAGTAATCTAAATGCCTGGAATTACTTGTTCAGGATGCGTCCTAGAGGTTTTCGACTGTAAGGATTTGGTTTCCTAGTGCACCGAGAGATACAGTCCAAACCAACATATCATTCAATTGTGAGACCATTCCCTTGTCTCTTTGTTGCCTCATGTATTTAGTAAGATGTTGAAACTTCCCAAAGAAACACTTACCTTCAAGGGTGAACATTGCAGAGAGTTCTTAAAAAAGCATGACCATGGGTTGGACCTCTTACCTGAGTTCCTAGATAACCCAGCAGTTACCTCCAAGGACATCACGAGATTGCAGGTTGGTGCATTTAAAAATCCTTTCCAGGAATTTATTTTCTTTTCACGAGGGTAACAGGACAATAAACTACAGCCAACATTTCCTGCATGATTCTTTACATTTTATACTTCACGGTCAAGAAACATGACATATTCTATTGGGGAAAGTTGATTTCCATTGAAATCTCTTCCCAATTGTCACAATACAAGAAGGATAATAAATTATTTATGTTATTTGGTCTTCACGATAACACATTGTTGTCAGTTTCCAATATTATCTATGTGTAAAAAGGTAAACTATGAATTCGACCAGGTAACCTTCTGGTATAAAAAATTATGGAGGCACAAAGCCTCCCAACATTTTTATGAATTTTTCAATTAATTTGTCTCAGTTTTTGAAGGCTTGTTGTTTGTAAATAACACCCCCCAGATGTCTAACCAGGAGAGTAAATTCCTAAATAAGAAGGGGACATTAGAACAAATGGAGAATTATAATGTCATACGGATTTTTGGTTCTAAGAAAAATCCTTCCTTCCTTCCATGCCACATAGTTGGAAAAAAATTTGTTACTGAAATAGAAAGGAGGTACCTCTTCCTTGGAAATTTGGGGAATTCATATTCAGAAATATGAACAAGAATGATGAATTTGCAAGCTACTTCCACAACCTAAATCTAATATATGTTGAAAGGGTAAAAGGGTTCGACCCTAGCGAAATGTTTCTAGAATATATACTAGGAATTGGATTCAACAATTATTTTATTAATACAATTCTAAATGAAGATGGATATAATGACTTGGGCACTCTTGCTTGTGACACTAGAGACCTGGAAACAATACTCAACACCAATGAGTCATACAAATAGAAAGGGAAAGTTGCAGGTGAGAAGAGTTCCCAATCCCCAACTGTCACTCCAAAGAGTATAATATCTTGGACAAGTACTCCAATCGCACACCAAATTAATAAATTGACCCACATTTCTTCAGGCGGAGGAGGAGATAAGAACTTGTTGAGCACTCAACACACCCTAAAAATCCTATGACAAATTTTTCCTTTCTGGGTACCACTTGATCTTCTCCACTGTTTGATTCTACTTCAGTATGGAAAATGTTTCCTTTACTCATCATTTTGTTTTCCATTTAATTCTTTCAAGGTTTTCTTGATCATGCGAAAACCCATAAATTAGAAGACTAACATCTTAATTAAAGAATCGACAGTCAATACTTTTCCCAGACACACTTAAGTCGATCGGCGTCGGAGGATTATGTATGAAAGGAAATAACCCAAGATAACTGAGGTCGTCGAGCGTCGATCTTTATCAGCATCATCTAATAGAAGTTGTTCTTCCACAACAAACGTCACTCAAGGATATCACTAACGGTCGATCCCTTTTGACGTCGGTAAAAGGTGAAAAGAGTAAGCGTTGAATGAAAATGATATGATATCAATGATCACCAACTTACAAAACATTGTCAGTATCGGGGAATTTTCAAGGATGATAATCTGCAAGGAAACCACATGTTAGATTTATTTATGAAGGTTGGTCCTCGATACTTTTTGGAATCGACAGTCCTAAGTTACACATAAATCACTCGAATTGAACAAAGTCTCGAGTCCAACCATCACCCGCAAGCTGAGTTACCGATTTTCATTACCATGTATCTTGAGTTAGTGGTGCCATGCTATCGCCATACGATGAATTTGAATGACATCATAGATTTTGCAGAAGGATATCAATAAAAATACAAAACAACTCAGAGAAACACTAAGCACAAAATTGGGGTTAAATTACTAGAATTTTGGACAAAGAAAATTACGATGCATTCAACTACTATCCTTCAATTACGATGCATTCAACTACTATGACCAGAATCCTTTCGTCAAAATTTTGAGACTTTATATATTAGACTCCCATTGGGCTCAGGTTACATACAGTAGACACTGTCTACACCTTTTGGCCAACCAACCCATTTACATTAAGAACATCAAAATTTTCACAAATAAGAAGGGGAAGACTATCAAAATTTTGTGCCACATCTGAGAATACAAAACAGAGTCTATCCATCATGCCTCTTCTAGACGTAGAATTTCTCTTTGGTTTCCCTGCACTCCTAGAGGTGTTGTCATATTTTGTTCTTCCAACACCCTTTTCACTTCACGCAACTACACGATCGTATCTTGTGCTTCCCAAAGTTGTCACTTGATCCAGGTTGCATTCCCTTCATGACCTTGTGGCACTGACACCTCAATATTCTTTTCCACCAATTTTTGACGTAATTATCTATTCTCCTGGTAAAGTTCAGCTATGGAGATTTGTGCCTTCTCTAGCTGCATATTAGGTCCTCGGACGTTAGAACCTGATGCTTCTGTCTTTATCACTCAGCTCCCACTCCCTTGACTTGTGGTTCTGACAGGACTTAGCTGGATGGCACACATTAGGAGCTCCTCGGAGGTTGATCGTGCACACAACTTAGTCGATATTTGGCTTTCCCCTCCGACTTCCTTATTTTTTCTAGGCCTTCCTATCCTCCATGGTATATGTTGTTGAGGAAGCGTGGCTTCCAACTTTTTCCCTTATGAAGTAACTTCTTCCACTTTGGCTTCCATACAAGGTGATACTATCATTTTTGTGTGAAGGTAGGAATCTCCCTTTTAAGCCTTGGGAACACCCGCTGCAAACAAGAATGAGTCCTAGGCATTTTGTGGCTCAATCCTGGTGCTTTGGCTGCCTCGCAAGCCCTGTCTTGAGTTTTGAGGAATTCCCATGGTGCGAAAACATATATAACTTATGTGTGGGTGACTTGAAAAAGGCCCAAAGAAAATAATTTGATAGAGATAGGCTCACGAGATGATTCAATGCATCACCTTGACTGGTAAGTAGAACACATACAGAACATCTAGAATTTATAATGGAGTAGGTAGTGAGATGAAACATGCCAGGGAATAATGAATGCCTTGCGATGGGATGTTTTAGAGGATTTGTGTGTCATTTTCATGTGACATGTATGATCTGGAGCATGTGATATGCAACCGAGAGGAGTTGCAGAAGACATGTGGTACAATCACATCGGTTTTTTTTAATTCCACAACCTCCATAATGAGCTAATGATGGTTGATGCACTTGTTGATGTGACTCATGTTTGAGAAAATTTCCTTGACTTGAAGCATTTAACGACTTCCCTTATGAAAATATCCATCTCTTTTGGAACTTACTTGTACTTTCAACACATGTTCATCTCTGACATCCTTTCGCGACCCCAAGGGCCAGCTGACCGCTAGCGTCACTTTGACTCTCATGTTTTTCTGTACCTGATATTTCATGCTATGACGCACATATGTAACCCACCCTAAATGAAGGAAAATGATGATGCTAACTGAGACGATGCAGGTAATTTGAAGGGTTGCAAAGATCATGTAAGTATTAAACAATCAGGATTAGTGAGCTTTGCAGGTATGGACCAGTCTAGACTCTTCAAGCGTACGTATTTATATATATTTTGTTGGGTATGGTTCTATAAGCAATTTCTAAATGATTTTAATTATGATTGTAGGAAATATCCCTCCGACTGTTGAGAAACATTGGCTCCACAACCTCCCTAAGGAATTCGAGAGAAACTGGGTCCAAAGATCAACAAGGTGATGAAGGATATCAAACTGCCTGAGTTCGACACATCCAGCGATTTCGTCGACTTGCACAACATAGTCGAATCACATGCAAATAAATATTCTTCATGGGATGAAATACTAGCAAAGTTGATCGACACAACACCAGGACAGGTAAAACAATTTCTGGAACATCCGATCAGCACTCGGGTTGTCCTTCAACAGTTAAGTGCTAGTTTGATCAAGTATTGGACCCATGCAGTGGAGATCAGATAAGTTTACAAACTCTTGATGGAACAACACAAATTTCCATATGTCCAAACCTATGAGGAGTTTTTCATCAGTTGGTCAGATTATGAGAAAAGTCACCCTTTTAAAGGGACATCCTGAGATGACTGTTGAAAAACTGTTAGAAGAAAATTCCACATGGCGAATTTTGTTTACTTATCTGCACTTAGCTATTATTTTCAGTTGAATTTTATGCTATAAATAAGAACATCGACCTCTTAGTTAGAGGTCGATGGTTGTTGCAAGAAACTCTCTTTTTGGTTTGTTAAGAACTATTTCTGAGCTAGATTTAATTGATCAGTCCTTCTGGACCAGAGACAAAGTTATATTTTCATCAAATGCATGTGTGATTGGACATGGAGAAGATCTATTTCCTATCTTGTTTCATGAACGAATGTTGTAATGAGTAATATAAATTAAATCTATTGTCAAGTTATCTAATGCAATGTTTTGTTGTTCTTTTCTTTATAATGAAGATGAATCGGTGTGTTATCATGTGATGGATGATTAGTGTAGGTGAATTATTTTTCTTGCCATTATCTTATCGCATATGTGTTTTCCTTCTGATAATTAGTATCTCAGACAGTAATTGGATGTTCACATGGTTAACGTATTAGTACTAGTCCTGTAGTATATAATTGTCATCTGCATGCTTGAGTAGCAGGTTATCCCAAGCCCAACCTCTTCTCCGGTATTTTAGAGCCTTTTCCTGTTTTGTTGCCAAGTTGGTTTATACTGGCTTACAATCTTATATATGTCCCATCTAAGAGAAAATAAAAAAAGAGAATGTCCAAACTGAAGGAGACACCTTTGCAAGAAAACATAAATCCCATCGATTAATTGGTCGGATCGCAAGATTTAGAGAACCATTCCACCATTAAACGCTGCATAGTCTAATTGGACCTCGGTGGTAGGTTTGGTTCCTACTATTGAACTAAATGGATTTAGGACCCATAAACATAATTGGCACTAGAAAGAGGGCCTGAAGAATGAATGGTTGAATACATATTTCATATAATTTTTTAGACAGTCGTTAGATTCAAAATAGCCCACATGAATGGCTAGTCATTCCCAAGACAACCCACACATGATGTGTACTCCTAAAATGATTAAATCACCCCATCTTGAGGAAGACCCTTTGCACCCTGACATACCTTACTCTCTTCCTCATGAGGAATCAAATCAATTTGGAAGGATCACAGGAGAATACGCTCGACAGATCGGTGCATTGTCCTTAGCTCCGATACTTCCTCGAAAAAAATAACAAAGAATACCAATGGTTAATACTCCTCGTGAGGTTTTCCTGCACATGATATAATACTTAATATATTTCACAATCACTGAAATCCAATATCTTCTTGATATGATACCCGAAACACCAGTCGACGACGTCTCTGGACCAGACGATTTTTCGGAAGAGAAGGATTTTAACTTAGAATATGAAGATATGGAAGGAAACAAAAACCATAATGAAGAAATGGGAAACCCACCACTAAATAATAAACCATGGTTGGCCAAATATTATTTGGCTCTCCCAAGACTAGTCGATAACCTTCCCCGAAATCCAGAGAAGTTACTTCCTAAGTTTGACCCAGAAACCTCAAGATTGCTTGAAGATCATATCAAGAAATTTATACTAGCAATCAGACTTATGAACATCCTTCATGAATACATAGTTTGTAGGTTGTTCCCCTACACTTTTGATAATTCAGCCTCCACATGGTATTTTAACCTACCTGTAGGATCCATAACTAGTTGGACAAAGTTTCAAAAGGATGTTTTAGATAAATTTGTCGAAGAAACCATTACATGAGCTCTGATGGATGAAGTGTTCACAGCCACCATGAGTTTGAAAGAGAAGGTTAAAGATTTCAATAAAATATTCACAACCATATAAAATAAATTCCAGCCCGAATTCAAACCAACTCAGGATTTGCAAATCGAAGTATATGCTAATGCGCTCCTAGCTTCTATTTCCATGTTTGTGAAGAAGTCTTCCAAACAAAGCTTAGCTGAGAATTTTAAAGAAGCTAAAATGGTATAATTCCATATGAAAGGTTGTAAATAAGGTCAGGTTTCTTTAGTTAAAAAACAAGTTCCACCTCCTCCCAGGATAGGACTCCTTCTGACTAGACCGCCAGGGAAACAATAAGAACAGACTCCCGACAAGTGTAATGGAGACATAGAATATCTACAACGCATGGTTAATAAATTATGAAACAAGATCATAGACATGAAGAGAAAAGAAGGCGAAGGAAACCAAGGCCAAAGGCCCTATAAGCCTTTCTTTAAAAGGAACCCGTCGTTCAAAGAAATCGAACCTCCCCCATCTAACTTGAATATCGATCTAGGGAATGTCGCATCTGATTCTTTCTATACTTATCACCAAGAAAACCATTTTGAAAGATTCTTCCCTCAATGGGTGCATGCCATGAATTTCATGGCCAACTAGTTTTTAGATGAGGTTTCCCTAACCGAACAACCAAGCAGTTTGGTTATGAATGTTGCTGACTAGAAAGAGATTGAACCACCAGAAGATACATCCATGATGATATGGGATCCTGACCTAATTATGCCTTTCGAAGACCTATTTTAGGTTCAAGAACCACCCACAGAGGTCTCAATTGTGCAAACTAGAAGTAAAGGTCCTCGTGTCTAAAGTATCCTACTACCACTCAAACTTCAGGGGAAAGGTCAACTCTCGATCGCTCGAAAGAACCTTTTTCTCCTCGTAAGAACCCTATTATCATTCATACCCGAGAATATCCCAAACTGGAGTACAACGTAGTTGAAGATCTGAAGAATTTGAAGGCTAATATATTGGTCATGGTCATATTTAGAATCCCTCAGCAAAAATATTTCCTGCTACAAGCTTTGAAATCAGTAGAAAACCTCATGTCAAGCAATGAACAACAAAGAAATATAACTTCCACAGATCAAGTAAATAAACCAACTATGAATACATGCTTGGAACATAATAAGGGAAAACCTTTTGTCCCACCATTTCTCTTAACGTTTGAAGTCTTCAACAAGAACCTCCACAATTGTTTGGTAGATTCAGGAGCATCTTCCAACATGATTCCCTTGTCTATTTGCAAAAAATCAAATTTTGTTCCTCTCAAGCGTGATAAACATGTAATAAAAATAGACAGAATCCAGTTGAAAGTCACGGGGGAACTCAGAGATGTAATTATTAGAATAACGACACATCCTAAGTTTGTACAAGTGATTGACATCATTGTAGTAGACATACTAGAGGCCTATGGGTTATTACTAAGTCGAGATTAGTCTGAGAAGTTAAATGGGTACTTTAGTACAAACTGGGCACACCTTTGGCTACCACTGAAGGGATTCAAGAATATGACCAGAATCGATAGGGAGAGATACCTGAAACATACGGTCAGTGATCTAGAAACCCTGAACGAAACCTCATGCACATATTTCCCCATGCTAGGCAATTATTCCTGTGATTCCTATTTCATGAAATTCTCCTCGCTTCCATATGATGTACCTCTCACTCAGAAATCCGAAATGGTTTTTCAAGAGGAATCACCAATACCAATAGAGGAAACCCTCCTCTGTCAAGAACCTGTGCTAGAAATCATCAGACAAAAGATAGAAGGGAAATAAAGTAATAAGAAGGAAGAAAGGTTAAATTTCTCTCACAAATTTGGACCATATATTTCGATGGATCTAAATCATAGGAATGATCAGGGACAGGGTGCATACTCATTCATCCAAAAGTTAAACATCATTTCCTGTCCTGTAGACTAGAATTTGAATGCACAAATAACACCACTGAGTATGAAGTTATAATACAAGGGTTAAAGAAAGCCATAGACTTAAACGTCAAATAATTAAAGGCTTTCAGAGACTCAAATATTATCGTTATACAAGTAAGGAATAATATACATTGCAATTCCCCACACCTAAAAAATTATTAATAGGAAGTGCATAGGTTAATAGATCATTTTGAAGATTTAAATATTATAGCTATCCCCAAAGCAAAGAACATTCTTGTTGATTCCTTGGACACAACTTCTTCAAGTCTGTCACCTCTAGAATATTATGAAGCCTCTCAATTCAATGTAGAACTACTCTACAAACCATCGGTGCCCAACACTATTTCTAATTGAAAAGTCTTTGAAGGGGATGAACATATCATCAACTTTCTGACTAACCAAGAAAATTTCAAAGACTTAGCTATTAACTATGAAGTATTCTAGGAACAATCAGTAGGAACTAATCCTCGAATAAGTCAACCTATTGACAAATCAAATTCTCAAACAATCCCAAAAGGGATAGCTAACTTGGAGAATCTTTTTGACCCGAAGGAACAGTTTAAGGGGCCTAAAAATGCAAATACCGATAGCTCATGTCCCCTGCATGAAACTTTAAATATTGGAACCATGGAAAAACTAAAGAATGTGAATCTCAGCATGGCTATATCTAAGGAGGAAAGGAAGGATTATCTTAAAATTTCCAGACAATATCAAAATTTCTTTGAGTGGTCCTATCAAGATATGAAAACTTATGATACATGGATCATTCAACACACTATCCCATTAAGACTTGAAGTGAAACCCTTCCAACAGAAGATATGAAAGTATCACCCATTCCTAGAACCTCTCATGTATCAGGAATTAAAGAAACTTTTAGATGCCAAAATCATCTTCCAGGTTAGGCATTCCGCGTGGGTAGAAAATCTGGTTCCTATGAGAAAAACGTCTAGAGAAATCTGCTTATGCGTAGATTTTAGGAACCTCAACAAATCTTTAGAAAAGGAAAATTACCCAATCCAACAAATGAAGCAACTTTTGTAAAACGTATCTGGTTCGGAGATCTTCTCTCTACTAGACGGTTTCTCAGGTTACAACCAAGTCCTAGTTTCAAAGGAAGATCATTTGAAAACTACCTTACGAACCAAGTGGGGAACCTTCACTTATAAACGCATGCCTTTTGGGTTAATAAACGCAGGGGTGACCTTCCAAATCAATATGGATGTATAATTTTGGGGACTAATCAACAAGTGTGTGGTAGTGTATCTGGACGACGTAACTATGTATTCAAAGAACAGATAAGAGCACATCCAACACGTAACTCAGATTTTTGAAAGGTGTAGGAGATATGGTATATCCTTAAATCATAAGAAAACTATTTTGTCAAGGAAGGTAAGCTGATAGGCCACATTATATCTCAAGAAGATATTCACATAGACCCAAAAAGAATTAAGGCCATAGCTCAACTCTTGCATCCCCACATCAAGAAAGCTATGCAGTCTTTTTTCGGACAAATCAATTTCGTGAGGAAATTCACTCCCAAATTTGCAGAAACTATAAAACCATTACAAAATATGATTCATAAAGATGCCAAATTTAAATGGGATGATGAACTGAAGGAGGTTTTAAGCAACATCAAAACTTCTATATCTCAAGCCCCCGTGTTCTGAAGTCCCGATTTCAATAGATATTTCTTCCTCTATACTTTTTCCTCCGACCAATCATTATCTATGGAATTGACTCAGAAGGATGATGAAAACAATGAGGCCCCAGTGTCGTTCATGAGCACTAACCTAAAAGGAGCTGAACTAAATTATCCTACCATAGATAAACAGGCTTATGCATTTTATAAGGCAGTAAAACATTTCAGAGATTACATCCTCAAGAATCACACCAAAGTAATCGTGCCTCACCCAACAGTTCGATCTTTATTTAATAAATAGGATATGGGGGAAAGAAGAGGAAACTAGATGGTGGTAGTTTAGTAATTTAATCTGGACATAAAACCTACCAAACTAGTTAAAGGGAAAGGGTTATGCAAACTCATGGTCGAATCCCAGGACCAAGTAAATGAAGATTTCGGGTGGGAGAATGAAATGGCATTATGGTGTGGTGAAGTTCCATACATCTCCCTAGGATAGTAGAATTTGTACAGGAAGCTAACTTATCTCCTACATGATGCAGGAGCATCGCTCACTCATCAAGCGAGCCAGCGCGTGGAGCAGGGAAAGACAGCTGGACAAGCCAACAAACTTATTTTTGAATTTTACCTTGATATTTGTTGTGCCAAACATTAATGAGTTGATGTAATGAAGCGCACTTGTACATTGTAATGGACCTTGAGTATATAATCTCACGTCCTTAGATAGATGAGGCATTTAATAGTTTTAATGTTGTTAGATAGGAATTTATTGTAGATTTGATAGTTGTAAAATTCAAGAGGGAAAACGGAATATAGGCACCCTCCTTTGTATTATTGTATAAATCATTATCATTGAGAGCAAGAGAAGAGCAGAGTAGAGAACCTGTGAAGAACACCCATGTATAGATTGAATTAATAGAAGGAAGTCTTTGATTCACTTTCATGGTTTGTGTTGTTTCTCTGTATTGATATTATGCTCATGTATGCTTGCTTTCTGTCATGCATTTGCTTTGATATGCTGTGTATGGGATTTCATAGTTGATTTGGAATCTGTGAGAGAGAGGAGAATGAGTTTCAATTGTTTCTCTGTTTGAGCCAGGAGATTCCTGCATAGAGTGGAGTCGAATTCATCCGCATAGAGTGCGTTGATGAGGCTCAACAGTTAATCTCTCATTCTCACTCATCCAGGAGTTTAATTTGGTTATTAGAGCCATGCAGGAGAAGGGCAGGCCAGATTTGAAGTCTCAGTGGTGAGCCTGAGCTTAGGTTGACAGAGGCTACTGTTGCTGGAAGCGCACAGAGTCCAGAAGACCCAACACTTAGAGAGTGATTGGATGTCGAGCGCAAGGAGTGCGCCAACCTTCAGTTGAAGGAGTGGGAGAAATTAAGCTCAGGAAGGATAGTTCCTTACCGTTACTACGGGAACTGACCTGGGTGAAGAATTCGAGCAGAGCGAGCTTGGGAGCGGAAGAAATCTTCAAAGCAGAGAATTGATGGCCAGGGGTCGCTGGGGAAAATTGCGAAGTCCCGCTGACCGTCAGATCATGGAGAAGTTGTGGAGAGATCAACCCAGGAGCCATCGCATGTCGGCATTCAGTGCTTGACGAGGTGAGCCGCAGACTCGTTGAAACCACGAGTCGCGATTTCCCAAGTTATTCGGAATTGTTGATCTCTACAGGATAGGTGGCACGCGATCCCGGAAGATCGGGGTTTGGCATTCGGGGTTTTCAACACCAAAGAAAACTTACATCATGGATTCACAATCCGTGAAATCCCGACGTCGACGTGGAAGTTTGGGACCACGAGATTTAGTGGATTCCAGGTGGCATTGTATCGGAAGATCGACACCTTGGAGCTCGGGGTTTGGAAAGTCAGATTGCTGACATTGCAAGCAGCGATTTTCCGATAGGGAAATCCTCGACGGAAGAGGAACCGTTGACCTTGACTCATCGGGGTTCGGGTTTTAAATTGCATGTGAACAGTGCTCACGTGAACAGTGAATTCCTGAATCACGATTTCCCGAACTGCACGAGTGGGGAGATCGCCGAAGAAGATAGTTGTGGGTATTAAGGACTCCCGAGAGGAGTTGGAAGAGTTCTTTGACTCTTCGGGCCTAAGAAGAAGAAGGTCCTGGTGAGAGCGGCTTGATCATCCGCATCGCTACACCATGGAACTTGTCTAGAAAATATCAACCCTAAGGAAAGGAGAGCTCTCAAGTTAAAATATTCACAATATCGCCTCATAAATATGGTACTCTTCTAGGTTAATTATGATGGGGTACTATTGAGATGTCGCGAGCGTGAATATGAAGACAAAGTTTTGAAGGAGCTCCATGATGGATCTGTTGGTGGGCATTTCACAAGAAACACCACCACTCATAAGATATTGAGAGCTGGTTATTATTGGCCCACCTTGTTCAAAGACTCTCACACTTACACTAGAAACTGCAAAACCTATCAAATAACCATTGGGAGGGAGAAGAAAGCGACAATACCACTCCAACCAGTGACTGTTTCAAGGCCTTTTGAGCAATGGGGGTTAGATATCATAGGATAAATCACACCCATTTCTTCAAAACAACATAAGTATATACTTAACACCATCGATTATTTCACTAAATGGGTAGAGTCCATCCCTCTGACCCATGTAAACAAGAAGGTGGTAATCGAATTCATAGAAAAACAACTGATGAAAAGGTTAGGGGTTTGTTCTATCCTAGTTTTCGATAATGAAGATTATTTTTCTTCCACACTATTGACAAAGTTCTCTCTGGATAAAGGAATCATAATTAGGTACTCTGTGAATTATTATCCACAAGGAAACGAGGTGGGAAAATCAACCAATAAGAACCTACTAAGAATATTAAAGAAGAAGGTTGTAGAGAACCAAAGGAATTGGCATAATTTACTCCATAAAGCTCTATGGTACAATAGAGTCACACCTAAGGAAGCTATATTAAATTCCCCATACTTTCTAGTGTACGGGCACGAAGTCATTCTCCTGAACGAGATTTATCTCCCATCTCTTCAACTATCCCAAGATTCCAAAGGAAAACCTTCATCCGTCATACAACAAATAATTGACACTTTGTTCATGATAGAGGAAGAAAGGGAAAAGGCTAATTCAAAGTTAATGTCCCACCAATAGATCRTTAAAATATTATTTGACAAGCATAAAGATAAAGAGAAGAACTCTGAAGTAGGGGACTTGGTCCTAAAATGGGACAAAGCAAATGAGCCTAAAGGAAAACAGTCTAAGTTTCAGAATCTATGGCTAGAGCCTTTCCATGTGGATGAGAATATTGGGGAAGGTACTTATCGGTTACAGAATTTGAGCCCCAAACCAATATTTCCATTAAAAAAAAAAAATAGTTTTATGTTTTGTTTGTGTATTTCATGAGTTGTTACAGCTAGGTTGAATACATATTACTTTCATTATTTATTTTATTTTGTTGTTTGATTTCCACACTTTTGAAGGTTGTGTTTGGCAATACAATGGTTGACCTCAAATCATGTGACATAGCGAATTATGTTCCTAACTCATTTCTCACATACAACGCAAGGAAGCACTGAGGAACCTGCTATAACATAAACTTGTCAGAGTATTATGAATCTGGGGTTTTTAGCTAAGTTTGTAATTTTGTCCGTCTCTCCTCCTTTTGTAGACCCAATCATAAGTTTTTTCCTTTCATATTATGGTTTTTTTCTTTTGCCTGCCTGAGAGGTGTCGGCCCTAAGCCTTTATGTTTTCTCTGAGGTCAATCACTTCTCTCCCCTTGTCTCTATCACTAATCCTTTTTTCCTTCCCGAGCCCTCAGTAAGTCATCCAAGTTTTTTTTTATAGAGGCCACAACCATAAGTACAAGCATAGTATGTAGAGTAGTCTAATATGGACTTGAATCAAGCGAGTGAGAAAGTTCAGTTTGGTGGAGGAAATTTCATTTCGAATTTCAGAGATCAACGACAACTTTTAAATGTGGGAATCGAGAGTTCAAAACGTTATTGAAGTTGTTTGTAAAATATCTGAATCCTTGAAACCCGAAATCAACAGGATCCATCCAATCCAACAAGATGCATGGCACTAGATCTGAACCATGGAGAAAATCATTTCGAGAATGTCGAAGTAAGGAGTGCGCAAATTTCCTGAGTCTCGATATGTCGAGGTCTTGGAATTTTGATATTCATCTGGGTCATACGATCCAGTGGGTATGCATGGCACTTGACCCGAGAAATTGCGATTTCACGACTTAGAGGTTTGAGCATGGAGTACGAAACAAAGTTGCAAAAAGTGAAATCGCGAAGGGACTGAAAATTGGGCCCATGATCATGGCCCATAGTCATATGGAAGCAGGGTCATGAAGAAAGGTAAAGCACTTGTCAAGCAATGAGCAGCTGAGATTGTTCAAGGAAATGATCATGGTCATTAGATTTAAAGTAGATATGACCGTCAATCTAGATGGTTCGTTTCACAGGATTGAGCGTGAAATTATTTGAAATTGAGTGGAGTGAATTTTTTTGAAATGAGAAGTCCCAGAATTTCACTAAAAGAATCCCCAGGCCATGACTCGAGGTAACATGAAGCAATGTAAAGGAGCCACTCCAAAAGCCGAGGGCTTCTGTATTTACACAAGGGAATATCTATATGGTCTCAAGGTACCAGGATTGACTTGAAGGAGTCATGAACATCTCCTAGGGAATTCATCGGTGTCAAGCTCCATCCCGATCCCAATAAAAGTAGTTAATGGAAATGGGGGAGGTTGTTGAAACCTCATCTCACCCCATAAATGGAAAGCATGGAAAGATGGCCATGTAGACATACTGTCAGCTGAAGGTTCCCCTGTCAATGGATTCTCTTACAAATCACATATTGATCTAAGAGAATGCATGATAAAAGAATGAAAGTGCAGACTGACAAAATAAGATGCAAACGCAAAGTTTTGAATGTAATAGCCAGGTCACATCTCTCATGGTAGATAATTATTATGAGTATAAACACTTGATTTTGATATTTTGTTATGGTCTATGGTTGATCTAAGCTCTCGTATTGTAAATTTTTAATGAAGCCTCTAGTTCCCTGGTTATGGGTGGCTATTTGAGACTTCTTGTTTCATTACAGTCAACTTTCCTATCATTTATTTTGCTTCTAATATTGAAGACTCAGGCATGGGTGATCTAGTTGAGTTTTTGTGACTGTATTGTAATGTATGTTTGATTGCAATATTGTTATGAAGTTTTTGGTTTCCTGAATGTTTGGGTTCAAGAGGACCTTGTATTCAAATATTTTCCTCCTTAGACTGATAGAAGAACCGATGTCCATAGAAGACCTCTGCATTTCCTCACTAGTTCTCCCCCCTACTCACCCTTTACTACAACTTACTGACTGAAGTTAAATCAAGAACTCACTTGCTCATGCATTGCCTAGTCTGGATTTCTGAGTTAAAGAGATATTTTCTTGAGTCTGTGCCCATTTGAACCCCTTTAACTTATTCATTGTTACATACAAATTGATGGGTATTGGGCTTACCTTTGTTAGAATCCAGAGGTGACTTCTGGTGCTAACGTTTCTGGCACCATTGTCGGGGACAAATTGAATATTTTCCCTGGGATTGAATGACAAAGCTTACTGGTTATGAAGGTGCATTAGAACTTGGAACATTGAATATTGCAACGATGCACTTGGTGAATCCACTGTTACGACTTCACGGTTTCAGTTGTGGCTTCCAGAGGTAGACACACGATTTCTACTCCACAACTTCCTTTAGCAACACCTGAAGCTAACCCATAGAAAATTATCAGATGATGCTCGACCCTTTAGGAAGGCACTTCATCTACTGAACCAGGTATTTCTGATTATTTTCACTATCCTCCTATAACAACTCCAATAGTTGTTTCTCATTTTCCTATTACACCATCTGTTGGAGCTTATAGAAGTTTAAATTTTGGGAACTCTCCTGCTGATTTCCCCTCTTCGAGTTTCACTACTCCTCATCCTATTATAGTTTATGCTTTAACATAGAGGGAAACCTTTTTTCCCTCAAGCCCTATGGTGTTTTCTCTAGATCCTCAGTTGTTTCCTTTTGTTCCCAGAAGCACAACTCCAAGATCCCCTGCCCGAACTCCATCTCCACTTGCTTCTCCTCCAGCTCATGTCCAAATGGAAGGTGCTAATCCTCCTAGGAATAGGATGGTTGAGATATTGACTACTAGATACGCCCCTCTGGTTTTACCTCAACCTATGAATTTTCTCCCAGCCACAGACTACCTTAAGCGCATGCCCCAATTCACAGGAGAGGGAGACGTGACTACAGAAGAGCACCTTGCATCCTTTTATAGATTTGCAAAAATTCAGGCCATCGAAAATGAAGATGTGTGGATGCAATTTTTTTTACAGAGCCTGAATGGTGATGGTAGGGATTGGTTTAAGGAATTGCCTCCTAGATCTATTGACGGGATTTTCACTCTGGATGATTCATTCTTATTAAATTGGGGGAATAAAAAAGATCTCCTTTATTAAATTACAGAATTTGAGGCACTTAAAAGAGAAGAAAGGGAATCTATTTCAAACTTCTCAAAGATATTTAATAAGATGCATAAAAATATTCCTGCTGAAGTTAAAACCACATAAACCTCTCCCAAAATGACTTATGCTAATGCTTTTGACCCTGATTTTTTCCTCCTATTGAGAGAAATAAGAGCTACATCCTTAGCTCATATGCAAGACACATCCATTGAAGTAGAATCTAATATATTGGTAGTTAATAAGCTTAGGAGTAAGGTTGATAGGGACATAAGAAAAGGTAAGTCTGAAGGTTCAACTTCTAGTTCTTTTTCCACCCCCCCTCAAATGGATGAAGTAACCAAACTACTAAAGTCTCTTTCTAATAGAATGGAAAGGGCTGAATTAGAAGGAAGGCATGGCTATAGGAATCCTCCAAATACTAATAACAGAGGTAACTTTAGGAAACCCACTAATTCCCCTCAGACCATCAAAAGAGATCAAAGAAACAAAGATAGAGATGACCAAAAAGTTTAGTCTCCTCTCCAAAATAACCTTGTTACTGACGAACAAGGAGAGGAGGAAGAGCTTGAACTTGAAATTCATTATCTTGGGAACACCTCCTCATTTCCTCATTTAACCCAAACTGCATATGAAGAGACTCCCATGGATAGTCAATTAAATGAGTTGATAAAAGGGGAAAAGACCAACAACAACCCAAATAAGTATATCCTCAGATCCAAGAAGAAAGAAGGAAAGCTTGTGTTTTCCAATCATCCTACGAGAGAAAAGAAGCTTGCTAAAGATGTGGTAGGTAGCAGCGAAGAAAAGGAGGTACAAAAACCCCCACCAATGGCCAAAGGTCTTGTCCCGAAAGTGAAGGAAATTATGAATCCCTCTCCCTTTTTCAATTTTGAAGATGAAATCCAAAATCTTAGAATCCTTGTACCTCTTTCTGAATTGGTCAAGCTTGAATATTTAAAAAAGAGCCTATCTAAATTATTGCAATCTAAACCTACATCTCATCCCACAAACTCAATCAATTTGTGAGATGAAAAGCCAGTTGTCATATTAGGACATTTGGTAGAATATAGAGATGATTCCTCCTCTCCCTTCTACACTTCATTGAAAATCCATGATAAGGTGTTTCATAATTTCTTAATGGATTCAAGAGCATCCCACAATCTTATGCCTAATATTTTCATGGAATAACTCTGTTTGGAAGTCACAAAAACCTACCACGACCTATATTCTTTCGATTCGAGGAAGGTGAAGTGCCTTGGGGCTATCAAATACCTAGTCGTTTCCTTTTTCTGGCTTCTGATGAAGAGCGTAGTCATGGATATTGTAGTGGTTGATTTTCCCCCTAAGTTTGGAATGCTCCTTTCTAGATCTTGGATAAAGAGACTGGGGGGAACCTTGCAGATGGAACTTTCATATGCCACCATTCCTATGTTCGGGGGTGAACAAAGGAGACTTTATAGGGAAGCACAACTCATGTACATCATCAGTGATGAAGAAAACCCCATAAACCATCCTATTTTTTCTTTGTACATTGACTTAGGATCCAGTATATTCTAGCTTGCAGTTGCTTCTAAAGATCCTCTTGAAATAAAAAGAAACCCATTTATTTTCGTGAAATACCTCCCCCAACTATTTCTGTGTGGAAGATGTTATTCAACGAAGCCTCTTCTAAGAAAGGGGATGGTGCTAGAGTGGTTTTTATGCCATCTTGTCAAGAGGCTATACCTTTGTCCTATATGTTGGACACACCTACCACACTTAGAGGGGGGGGGGTGAATGAGTGTGGGGTTCTTTTTCCCAAAACTTCCCTCTTGCACAAAAACTCATCAATTATCATTCAACATTTATTCATTACCCATTGTTTTCATTTATAACCATTTATATGTGAGAACATATCAACAACATATATCAGCAATATATCATCAACAAGTCATCACCACAATGAACATAAAGAACACAAGATGTATGTACAATTTTCTTTTTATTACGGACTACAATCCTTGGGGTTTATCAACAACAACTGAATAGAGTACAACTCTACAAGAGCACCAGCTCTATATGCAATACTTAGCTTGCATTCTCAACACCAACTGAGATGAGGCAACAATCCTCAACAGATATCAATCTGTACCATAAACAAGAGCATCAACCATGCACCAACCTGTGCCAAACAACCTGTAATCAACCTGTACCATAAACAAGTGCATC
>ML796917.1:109009-133016 GCA_009831015.1 Picea engelmannii | reverse complement strand
GGCTTTCACCATAAGGGGACCACTTTGGAGTTCATCCATTTGTTTACCTTTGCATCGATTGGTTTCCACTTGGACATATAACATTCTCATCAAGGGAATCATATCAATCAATTACTTGACATCAACCAATGACATCAATCAAAGAAAACCATTTACATCAATGACATATGATCCAACAATCTCCCAAGTAATCAAACCATTGGCATCAATGACAACATGATCCAACACTATAAACTATAATTTGAAGCTACCAACAATGTGGCAGAGTATGAGACTATTTTTTTGGGTTTAAGGGTTTTGAAAGACATGGGGATTGAAGAGATAGCGATATTTAGAGATGCTGAACTAATTTTTCATCAGATCAAAAATATTTATCAAGACAAGAACCCTAGTCTTAAGACTTACAGAAATGAGGTGTCGGACCTAATTGACAATTTCTTCTTATCTTTCAACATTTTAGTTATTCCAAGAGAGGATAATACTATGGCTGATTCTTTGGCTATCTCAGGGAGCCATTTCAAAATCCCACTGCCACCGAAGCTCAGGTATGAGGTTGAGGTAAGATATAGGTCCTTTGTACCTAACAATATCAAGCATTGGAAGTTGTTCGAGTACGATCTTGAGATTAGAAATTTTTTTGAATTTGTTGATAAGTTCTCTGCATTACACATTGATCAGGATCAAGATTTTGAAGGTGGCCCTCATGCTGATGTATTTTTAAATAAAATTGCTAATCACCATATTGTTCAACTACTTAGCAACCACATTCCAAAAGAACTATTTCCTTTAGAAATATTTTTCGATGGGAATGATGTGGCAATAAAGTTTGAAGGCCCAACTAAGGATGTTGATGTAGTTGAATTCAATATTTGTACAAAGGAGGATCCAAATTTTGTCAAGTTGTCAAGCAGCCTGTCAAGGGACCAGAGAGCTGAGTATACTGAGTTATTAAAATAATTTTCTAATGTTTTTTCCTGGACCTATGAGGATCTCAGAACATATGGCACAAGCATCATTGAGCATAAGATCCCATTGAAAGAGGAGGCCAAACCATTTAGGAAAAAATTAAGAAAAATAAATCCTATGTTGTTGCCTATTATGGAAAGGGAGGTAAAGAAGTTGTTGGTCGCCGAAATCATTGTCCCTTTGAGATATTCAGAATGGGTGGCCAACTTGGTTCCAATAATAAAAAATAATGGAGAAATCAGAATCTGTGCTGATTTCAGGAATCTAAACAGAAGATCTAAGAAGGACAATTACCCTTTTCCAAAGATGGAACACATATTGCAGAGGGTGATAGGAACATCTAGGATATACATGATTGATGTATTTTCTATATATAACCAGATATCTGTCCTACCTAAATAAAGAGAAAAGACAACCTTCACCACTCCTTCGGGCACATTCATGTATGCCAAAATTCCCTTTGGATTGATGAACACATGAGCAACCTTCCAATGATCCATGGACATCGCCTTTAGTGGAGAAAGAGACAAATTTGTGGTCATCTATATGGATGAAATAATAGTCTTCTCAAAATTTGATAAAGAACAGTGTCAACATCTGAGAAAGGTCTTCTTGAAATGCAGAAGGTTTAGTCTCTCCCTAAATCCTAAGAAGTCTTTATTTTCCATGCAGGAAGGAAAATTGTTGGGACACATTGTATCAGCTGAGGGGGTCAAGATTGATTCAAGCAAGGTAGAAGCTATTCAAGAATTATCACTTCCCATATCCAAGAAGGAAGTTCAGTCCTTCATGGGAAAAATCAATTTTCTGAAAAGGTTTGTTTCAAATTTTGTTGAATTAGTGAAGCATATCATTTCCATGCTCAGGAAAGGGACGGAAGTAAAATGGATTGTTGATTCCATAGAATCATTCAACCAAATCAAGAAGTCACTGACTGAAGCACCTATGCTTATCAGTCCTAATTGTTCCAAGGATTTTCTGATTTTTTTCCTCTGCTTCATTTGATATAGTGGTCGTTGTTTTACTACAAAAGAATGATGTAGGATTGGAGCAACCTATTTCTTTTTTCAGCAAATCACTAAGAGACTCATAGGTCAGATATGAAATCATGGAGAAGTAGGCCTATGTCTTGGTGAAAGATCTTAAATATTTCAGAGTCTATGTTTTTCATTCAAAGATCATTGCATATGTTCCTTTAGCTTTTGTGAAGGAAATTCTCATTCATCCTGACATAGACAAGAGAAGGTGCAAGTGGATTGCCAAAATCCTTGAATTTGATCTGGAAATAAAACCCACCAAACTAGTTAAAGGCCAAGGTTTAGCCAAGTTGTTTGTTGAATTTAACTGTAAATCTTTGGGGGTTAACTTCATCAACACTTTCTCAGAAAATCAACAAGATAAGTTTTCTAATAAAAGTTCTCAGGACAACCCTCTATTGGTAGAATGTGCCTAGTACAAAGACATTGTATATTTCCTACAAGAGTTAAATCCCCCTGATGGTATGGGAAAAAGCAAGGCCGGAGATTTAAATCTCAAAGTGATTAGATATTGCCTTATTGACCAGGCTTTGTATTGGAAAGACCCTCTAGGAGTTCTTTTGAGATGTTTAGACCCATAGGAGGCCCAAAATATTATGTTTTATTTTCATGATAGCCTATGTGGGGGAAATCACTTCTAGAGAACTACAACCTACAAAATTATCAGGGTTGTGTAATTATGGCCTACTCTGTTCATTGATGTCTGTGTGAAAATTAGAGTTTGTATTAAATGTCCAAAATTTGTTGGGAAGCAACTACTAAATTACCTTCCATTGAAACATGTGGTTGCTTCAGGGCCCTTCCAGCAATGGGACCTATACTTCATTGGGGAAATTCATCCTGCACCAAGTGGTCAACACAAATGGATCATGAATGCCACAAATTATTTTACCAAGTGGATAGAAGTTATCCCCACAAGGAGTGCTTCTCATAAAGTGATCATTAGTTTTCTGGAGGATATTATAGTAAGGTTTGGTTGTCTGAACAGAATTATCACTGATAATGTTGTATCCTTCAAGGATGAACCACTGATCAATTTTTGTGAGTAGTTTGGAATTTCATTGATCCACTCTACCCCTTACTATCCACAAGGCAATGGATTAGAAGAGTCCTCTAACAAAATCCTGATAAATATCATGAAAAGACAGTTAGAAGACAACAAGAAAGCATGGGAATCAAAGCTCAAGTTTTCTCTATGGGCTTATAGGGTGACAAAAAAGAGGTCCCTAGGCTTCTCTCCTTTCCAACTTGTATATGTAACTGAAGTAGTTTTTCCTTCTCATCTTTCCCTGCCTATGGAAAAATTATTCAAAGACTATCATGGAGAACTTGACGATATGATCAGAAGAATTCATCAACTGGTAGAAGTCCAACAGACTAGAGAGTAGATGATGAACAAAGCGCATGACCATCAATAGAAAATCAAGTAGGCCTTCGACAAGGAAATAAGTAAGGATAGTTTCCAGCTGAGGAATCTAGTGCTCAAATGGGATGCACCTATACAGGACAAGGGAACGTATGGTAAAATTGAAGCCCTTTGTATTGGACCCTTCAAAATTTATGAGACATTTTCAAATAATACTTGCAGGTTGAAAAATTTGGAGGGTGACGAAGTTTTTAGTGGCCCTGTAAATGGGCACTTCCTGAAAACATTTTTTGTTTAAAGCTACAGATTGCCATCCCACCATTGTAAATATCCTTCTTGTTTTATGTTTTTTTTTTTTTAATAGGAGACTCCGTAGCCCAAAGCTAAGGCATTGGAACTGCTTGTTCTTGGCAGCTCACAGGGAGCATGCCATCTCTTGTGGAGCCAAATGTTATTACATAAACTTGTTAGAGTCTTGTGAATTTTGGATTTTTTCCTAAGTCTATAATTTTTCATGTCTCTCCTCCTTTTGTAGACCCAACCGTAAGGTTTTTCCTTTGATCTTATGGTTTTCTTATTTTTCCTGCCTGAGAGGTGTCAGCCCTAAGACTTTCTATTTTCTCTGAGGTCGATCACTTCTCTCTCCTTGTCTTTGTCACTGATCCTTTTTCCTTTCTGAGCCTTTAGTCAGTCATCCAAGTATCTATTTACAGAGGTCGCATCCATAAGCACACATGCATCACTTGGATCGTTTTGATATGGACTTGAATCAAGCGAGCGAGCAAGTTTAGTTTAAAGGAGGAAATTTCATTTTGAAGTTCAGAGATAAATGAGAAATTATAAATGTGGGAATCGAGAGTTCAGAACGTTATTGAAGTTGATTGTAAAAGAGATAGATCCCTGAAACCCAAAATCGACAAGAGTCATTCGATCCAACAAGATGCTTGGCACCAGATCTGAACCATAGAGAAAGTCATTTTGGGAAAGCCGAAGTAAGGAGTGCGCATATTTCCTGAGTCCCAAAGTGTTGAGGTCCCAAAATGTCGATATTCATCTGGGTTGTCCAATTCAGTGGGGATGTATGGCACCTGATCCGAGAAATCATGATTTTGTGACTCAGAGGTTTGAGCATGGAGCACAACATGAAGTCGTGAAATGCGAAATCATGAAGCACCTGGGAGTTGGGCCCACAATCATGGCCCATGGTCATATGGAAGCAATGCCATGAAGAAAGGGAAAGTTCCTGTCGAGTAACAGGCGACTAGTATTGTTCAAGGAAATGATCATGGTCATCAAATTCAAAGTAGATCTGACCATTGATCTAGATGGGTCATTTTGCGGGATCGAGCATCAGATTATTTGAAATTGAGTGGAGTGAAGATTCCCAAAATGTGAAGTCCTGAAATTTCACAAAATGAAGCCCCGGGTCATGAACAAAGGTCACATGAAGTGATGGAAAGGAGCTACTCCAGAAGCCGAGGGAAGCCATATTTTCACAGGGGAATATCTACATGGTCTCAAGGCATCAGGATTGACTTGAACGAGTCGTGAACATCTCCTGGAGCATTCATGGTTGTCAGGCTCCATACCGATCCCAATAAAAGTAGTTAATTGAAATGGGGGAGGTTGTTGAAACCTCATCTCACCCCATAAATGGAAAGCATGGAAAGACGGCCGTGTAGGCAGACTATCAACCGAAAGTTCCCCTGTCAATGGATTCTCCTACAAATCCCATATTGATCTGAGATCACGTCTGACAGAAGAATGAAAATGCATACTGATAGAATGATATGCAGACGCAAAGTTTTGAATGTAATAGCCAGGTCACATCTCTCATGGTTGTGAGTTGTTCTGAGTATAAATACTCAATTTTGATATTTTGTTATGGTTGATGGTTGAGCTAAGCTCCCGTATTGTAGAGTTTTAATGAAGCCTCTGGTTCTCTAGTTATGGGTGGCCATTTGAGACTTATTGTTTAATGATAGTCAACTTTCTTATCATTTATTTTGATTATGATATTGAAGACTCGAGCATGGGTGATCCAGTCCAGTTGGTGTGACTGTATTGTAATGTATGTTTGATTTCAATATTGTTATGACGTTTTTGGTTTCCTGACGTTTTGGGTTCAAGAGGGCCTTGTATTCAAAGATTTTCCTCCTTAGAGTGTTGGAAGACTTGATGTCCATAGTAGACCTCTACATTTCCTCACCAATTTTTCTCCCTACTCACCCTTTACTACAAATTAGTGACTTAAGTTAAATAAATACCTCACTTGCTCATGCATTTCCTAGTCCATATTTTTAAGTTAAAGTGATATTTTCTTGAGTCTACAACCATTTGACCCCCTTTAATTTATTCATTGTGAAATACAAACTAATGGGTAATGGCCTTACCTCTACCGGAATCTAGAGGTGACTTCTGGTGCTAAAATAACCTATGGTTTCTTTGAAGAGTCCTCTATTTAACCCGTGCAGATGAACAACTCTAGAGAAATGCATAAAGGTCTACCCGATGGTCTAGTGAAACCTTATGGGAAAGTTGGAAAGTTGAAAAGGATTGCATGAACCTTGAAGATAAATCTAGAAAAGGATTCACTTTAAACCATCTCACTTTGCAAATTAAATAGATGTCATCCTCTCCCACTCGATCAGGGCATTCTACTAAAATCAAAGTTAATTATACCAAATGAGTGAACAGTGAGAGATGATATGAAGATATCTCCATCGAGGCTATGGATGCTCCTTGGCATCAGAGAAAGGCCTATGATATTGGGGTGACTCCGTTGGGGCTATGGACACTCGATGGCAGTGGATAAACACCATAGAAAGTGAGTAAAGGTAACTAAAATCTCCATGACAATGAATAATTTACAAGAATTTGTACAAAAGGGAATGAGTCAAGGTTACAGGAAATGGAGGAATAAAGGTAAAAAACCCCACAAGCAGACCTAGAAGCATCAACCAAGGAGTTTCAAATGCAAGGGTAAACGAAGATCTAATTTAAAGCCAATAAGGTTGTCCACCAGCTTTCGTATCAACCTAACATGAAGGAGGAAAAGAGATTCTTCTTTCTCCTAGTAAGTCACCATTTGTTGAGCAATCAACAAACCCTAAAAAGCCTATGAATTTTTTTACCTTTTTGGGTACCACTTGATCTTTTGCACTGTCTGATTCTACTTCAGTATGAAAACTGTTTCCTTTAATCATCATTTTTTTTTCAATTTAAGTCTTTCAAGGTTTTCTTGATAATGTGAAAACCCATAACTTAGAAGACTAACATCTTAATCAAAGTATCGAGAGTTAAGAATTTTCCCCAATGTGCTTAATTCRATCAGTGTTGAAGGATTAATTATGAAAGGAAATAACCCAAKAGAATCGAGGTCACCAAGCACCGATCTTCGTCGATGTCAGCTAACAAAATTTTTTCTTCCATGACAAGCAACACTCAAGGATATTGCCGAYGTCTGATCCCTTTCGGCGTCGGTAAAAGGTGAAAAGAGTAAGCATTGAATGAAAATGAAATGATATCACTGATAGTCGATGTCTGAAATGTTTTCAGTRTCGTGAAATTTTGGAGGATGATAATCCGCAAGGAAACTACACGTTAGGTTTATTTGTGAAGGTCATTCCCTGATACTTTTCAACATCAAAAGACCTAAGTTACGCATAAAGCGCTCAAATTGAACAAAGTCCCAAGTCYGACCATCACCTACAAGATGAGTTCCCAGTTTTCATTACCATGTATCTCGCATCAGTTGTGCCATGCCAGTGCTATATGATGAATTYGATCGACGTCGAAGGTTTTTCATAAGGATATCAATAAAAATACAAAACAACTCGGAGCAAGAGTAAGCACAAAATCGGGGTTAACTTACAAGAATTTTAGACAAAGAAAACAATAGATTCACATGCAAAGAGAAAACAATGATGCATTCAACTACTATGACCATAATCCTTTCATCAAAATTTAGAGACTTTATATATTAGACTCCCATCGGGCTCAGGTTACATACAGTAGACACTATCTACACCTTCTGTCCAACCAAACCAGTTACATTGAGAACATGAAAATTTCCAAAAATAAGAAGGGGAAGATTATCAAAATTATGTGCCACATCTGAGAATACAAAACAAATTCTGCCCATCATGCTTCTTCTACACCAAACTTTCTCTTCGGTTGCCTCACACTCCCAGAGGTGTTGTCATATTTTGTTCTTCCAGCACCCTTTGCACTTCATGCATCTACATGATCATATCTTATGCTTCCCAAATCTATCGCTTGTGCCAGGTTGTGTTCCCTTCACGTCCTTGCAACAATAACACCTCAAGGTTCTTTGCCACCAATTTCTGACATAATTCTCTATTTTCCTTGTAAATTTCATATATGGCAAGTTGTGCCTGCTCCATTTGTAGATTAGGTCCTGGGATGTTAGAACTCAATGATTATGTCTTTCTCTCTCAGCTCCTGCTCCCTTGACTTGGGGTTCCGATAGGATCTATCTAGATGGTGTGCATTAGGAGCTCCTTGGCAGTTGATTGTGTGCATGACTCAGTCAGGATTTGTCTTTCCCCCCTGACTTCCTTATTTTTTCTGGGATTTCTCTCCTCCATGGTATATGTTGTTGAGGAAGCATGGATTTCAAATTTTTCCCTTCCGACATAACTTCTTCGACTTTGAACTACGTACAAGGTGATACTATCATTTCTACATGAAGTTCAGAATCTCCCTTTGAAGCCTCGAGAACACCCACTACAAACAAGAACAAGTCTAGGCATTTTGTAACTCAAGCCTTGTGCTTTGGCTGTCTGGTAGGACCCTTCTTGAGTTTTGAGGAGTTCCCATCATGTGACATCATATCTACCTTATGCATGGGTGACTTTAAAAAGGACCAAAGAAAATAATTTGATCGAGTTGGGCTCACGAGACGAGTCAGTGCATAACCTCAACTGGTAAGTAGAACACATACATAACATCTATAATTTATAACAGAGTGGGAAGTGAGATGAAACATGTCAGGGAACATTGAATTCCTTGCAACAGGATGTTTTAGAGGATTTTTGTGTCACATATGCATGATGGTTATGATCTAGAGTGTGTGAGATGCAGTCGAGAGGAGTTGTAGAGGATGTGTGGTAAAATCACATCAATTTTTTTTTTAATTCCCCAACATCCATAATGATTTGATGATTTTTGATGCACTTGCTAATGCGACTCCTGTTTGAGGAAATTTCCTTGACCTAAATAATTTAACAAATTCCCTTATGACAATATCCATCTCTTTTGGAACTTACTCATACTTTCAGCACATGTTCAACTCTGACATCCTTTCTCAACCCCAAGGGCCAACCAACCACTGGCGTGACTTTGAATCTCATGTTTTTTCATACCTAATATTTCATGCTATGGCACATAGATGTAACCCACCCTAACTGAAGGAAAATGACAGTGATAACGGAGATGGTGCAGGTAATTACGTAAGTATCAAACAATTGGGCTTAGCAAGCTTTGCAGGTATGCACCAGTCTGGACTCTTCACGCTTACGTATTTACATATATTTTGTTGGCTATGGTTCTATAAGAAATTTCTAAAATATTTTAGTTGTGATTGTAGGAAAGATCCCTATGACTATCGAGAAAAAATGGATTTGTAATAGAGTTGAGGAATCTGAGAGAAATTGGGTCTAAAGATCAACAAGGTGATGAAGGATATCAAACTGCCTAAGTTCGTTACATCCGATGTTTTCATCGACTTGCGCGACATAGTCAAATCGCACGCCAAAAAATATTCTTCATGGGAAGAAATACTATCAAAGGAGATCGACATAGTGCCAAAACAAGTACAACAATTTATGGAACATCCGATTAGCACTTGGGCTGTGATTCGGTAGTTAAGTGCTAGTCTGATCAAGTATCAGATGCATGCATTGGAGATCAAAGAATTTTATGCACTCCCGATGGAACAACATGGATTTCCATATGCCCAATCCTGTGAGGAGTTGTTCATTAGTTGGTCAGAGTATGAGAAAAATCACCCTTTCAAAGGGACATCCTAAGATGACTGTTGGAAAATTGTTAGAAGAGAATGCCACATGGTGAATTTTGTTCACTTATCTACATGTTGTTGTTATTTTTAGTTGAATTTTATGTTATAAATAATAACATCAACCTCTTAGTTAGAGGTCAATGGTTGTTTCAAGAAACTCTCTTTTTGGTTTGTTAAGAACTATTTCCGAGCTAGCTTTAATTGAGAAGTCCTTCTGGACCAAAGACAAAGTTATAATTTCATCAAACACATGTGTAATTAGACGTGGACAAGAACTATTTCCTATCTTGTTTCATGAACAGATGTTGTCATGGGTAAGAGAAATTAAATCTATTGTCAAGTTATCTGGTGCAATTTTTTGTTGTTCTTTTCTTTATGATGAAGATGAATCATTGTGTTATCATTTGATGGATGATTAGTGTAGGTGAATTATTTTGCTTGCCATTATCTTATTGCATATGTGTTTTCTTTCTGATAGTTAGTATGTCATACAATAATTGGATGCTCACATGGTTAACGTATTAGTACTAGGCCTATGGTATAGAATTATCGTCTGCATGCTTGAGTAGCGGGTTATCCAAAGCTCAGCCTCTTCTCCAATATTTTAGAGACTTTTCTCGTTTTGTTGCCAAGTTGGTTTATACCGGATTACAATCTTATATATGTCCCACCTAAGAGAAAATACAAAAAGAGAAAGTCCAAACTAAAGGAGAAATTGAAAACGTGTTCCCCAATGTTGATCAGCTAGAGGACATGGCTCACTAGAATCATCTAATGGATATAATTGAGAGTGAGACCTTTGATTAAGAAGAGTCTTTTATATTTCAGAGAATTGTTTTTGTCATTGAATCCAAAAATTTAATTATTGAGAAAAGAGATGTAAAGAATAAAAAGGAGAAATCTCATTCAGAGGTTAACCTATAGAACATGAGGCCTTCCCAAATTTCCCAAATTCATCGATAAAATGGATATTCTTTGGACGATTCTATTGGAGGCATTGAAGCAAAGAAAACCAAGTTAAAGGAGAGAGTCAAATAATTGGAAGAAGCTGCAATGCCTCTTCCAGTACCTTCTAGTCCTTTAGTAATGATCACACCTACCACACTTGTAGCTAAAATGAAAGGATCTTCAAGCCTTCTCACATCATCCAGGGGCTATGTGGAGAAAAACATTAAGAAAATAATGGAATTAATTACAGAGGCTTGGTAGATGTCAAAGAACATGGTCTCTTTTGGAACGAGGGCACATGCCTTCCATGAATATTTATAGGAAGATTTGAAAAATGAATAAGGTTTTTACCTTTACAAGATAGTACCCTTTGGTTTTAAAGCTACCAATATGATAGACTTGAGAAGAAGAGAGGAGGATATCCCTTCTCTGAATTGGATAAACCAACTGAACGCATTATGGAAGGAAAAGGTTAAAAACTTGAATATCATTGTCCAAGCATGCAGCCAAGCCATAACAAGGAGAGAATAATAATTCAAAGGGATGATTGAGATAGACCTAGCTGGGAGCACTAATGAGGTTCAAGACCCCAAATTTATTCTCAACTCTTTTTTCTTAACCAAGCAAGCCTTTGACGAACAAGTTGAGATATTTATAGGGTTATCATTTGAAAATTTCTATGGCATTCTTGAGTATAATAAAGATGACGTCGATAACTGGCTAGTGGATTATTCAGTAAAAAATCAATATATTGAAGAAGCTTTGCATAATATTTACATTGATATAAGGGACTTGGAGAGTGAGATTTTCAATATAAAAATATGGCATGAAATCAACATTGCACCAATGAGAAGCTATATCGAAGAGTGTCTTAAATAAGCTATTGACAAATTGACCGATGAAGGGAAAAAGACAATTGAGATGGCTCATGTAACTGTCGATGGAAGAAATAAAATGACATCAACAAGAAAGTGACAGAGGAGATATGCAATCATAGTAAGTCCATACTGATCAAATCATTATTTCTTTATCAAGTCCTTCATCTAGCTACTCCACCTCTTTAAATAGAAAGGTTTAACCGAAGACTGATAATTAATTTTTTTCTTCTTACTAGGTCTTGTTGTCTTCTGCCACCCACTTTATTCCTTTTACAAACTTCATTTTTATATATATTTTATTTATAGTCCGTGGGAGCCCCAATCCCAGTCTTTATGACAAATGCATTTAAATTTCAGAGAATATGTAATAAACTATATATTTTTTAGAAATTTCAAGACAACTATTTTGGGAACAATCTTGACTGTACTTTGTAACCCAATTTGATGGATATAAATCATTTGAGGTCGATCTATCATTATATTTGTTTGATATTCCCACGTATCGCTCTGTCAAAGTTATCTTATGCATGCAAATCATTTTCTTTTATTTTTTATGTGATCATAAATCTTTAGCCCAACTATGATGGATGTAAGGAAATTTTGTTTATTTATTTTAAATGTGTGAATGTGTGTGGTTCTTGGTCCATTCTGAAGAAATTTCTTTAAAGAAAATAAACATTTTCCATTTTTGCATCTTTATCTTTTCTTTGATTACCATGATGAACTTCTCTAAAAGCCCCACATTCTGAATACCTAGAGTCCTGTGAAATTCATAATAGAGGAGTACCACCTCTATAAAAATGCAGGGGAATTTTTATCCTCATGAGGTTTCTATTATGGTCCTAACGGATTCAAGCATCAACATCCCTATAACACGTAATGAGTATAAACTCTATCCAACCCATTCATACCCCAACCTCTATGAATACATTATGACCACTAACAAGTATAACCCCTATAAACCCTAAGCATTAAAACATATAATACCTAATCCCTAACATTTCTAATGAATATCTCTTATAATCATTATCACCCTAAATAAATACAACCCCTAACCTCTATTATACCTTACCTTTATAATCATAAACCTTATAATTTCCATAATCATATAAATTGTAGTCCTTGTAATCCCCAAGTCATTCAAACCATAACCCTTATAACCATTATCACCTCAACTCTTGACCTATATAAACTTTAACTCGAAAAACCTATAACTGGTATTCTTTATAACCTATAACCCTTATCATCTATAATGATGAATACTTACAACCACTACAACACTAACATGTGACCCCTAACAATTATAAACATTAAACTTAAAGAAATCTCTAATTATTAATGCTATTAATAAATATCATCAATAATATTTAAATTGAATCACAACAACCACCCCTACCCACTAACCATTGTCACTATTAAAATTCCTAGAACATACAAACCTAAAATCCTAGAACCCATAACAAGAATAAACATTATCTAACCCTTGTAACCCCCAACCTTTATAATTCATGTAAGGTTGAACTCCCTTAACTTTTAATGAATATAACCCTTGACCCCTAACCAATTAATAATCCATATAATCCCTATTATGCCAAACAACTAACATTTACAAATCCTATTCTATAATCCCTATAATTATTGAACACTTAACCTCTCAACCTTATCCCTTGTTTAAACTAACACCTAAATCCTATAATTCCTATAAAACGTAACACCTAAACCCTCTAATACCTATTAAAAATAACACCTAACCCCTATAATACCTATTAAAAGTAATATCTAACCCCTCTAATACCTATTAAAACTAACAACTAAACCCTCTAAAACCTATTAAATCTAACATCTAACCCCTATACTAGCTATTATAAGTAATCCCTAATCTTTATAACAACTAACTACTACACTAAATAAAACCTTATTACACACGGACCCTATCTCCTAACCAATATAATATCTAACTAACCCCTATAATACTTATCTCATGTAATCCTTGCAATCCCTATTGACCAAAACTACTAGACCATAACACCTATATCCCATAATCCTGATAGTATTCCACCCATATCACTTCTATATCCCAGAAGGTCTTCACTTTGTAAACCTGTGGAATAGCATGTGCATTCATGGTATATAAAATAATATACCTAATTTTAGAATAAACTGATAAATACCTCCCAAAATCCTTTGGTTGGACCACCTTCCAATACATATTTCCAATAAAAAGAACCTTTTTTTTACTAGATACCAATTTTTATACCCCCCAATAACTATAAACCTCCTCATACCTCACATCCCCCCCAAGAATACTTACAATATATTGACCTTATTTTTCACAATTTAAAAACCCTTAGTATGAATGAACGTGAAAAGATATTGTTCAGCAAGGTGAATCCCCCATGCTATAGCTCCTATCCCTTAGAATCCACAACAACTATAACCATCATAACACTTTATTTCTATAATGTTAAACCACTATTTTCTAATCCATGTTCCCTTTTAGACTTAACTCCTAATGTATGACCCTTATAAACCCTAACATATATTTCCCCTATAACCAATAATTAATAACCCTTCTAACCCATAATTCTTAATAGTTAAAACCTAAAACCTCTTTATCTCCCAATGCCTAACCCCTATAACTCATGATTTATAGAATCATTTACACCTAATCCCTAGAGCCTTCTGTGCAGTATTTAATGGAATAAAATGTGCAACCTTAGTCAATTTTTCCACCATCACCATGTTGGAGTCATGATTCTTCACTCTTATAGGAAGATTTGTAATAAAATAAACAATAAATTCCTCCCACTTCCATTCTGGAATGGGAAATGGTTTACTATCCCCATTGGATGTCTATGTTCAACCTTCACTTTCTAAAATTCTAGGCATCTAGCTATATAATTAGCCACTTATTTCTTCATTCCTGGACAAAATTATTGGCTTCTTAGAACTGCAATTGATTTCTAATATGCTGGGTTCCCATCATATGGCACATTGTGCATTACCCTCATCACTGAAATTTTTAGCTCACTTTAATTTGGAACATATATACTGCCTATGTACATGAGAATTCCATCTTCCTTCAGCTCATAATATTTAAATTTTTGTTGTAAATTTCCTTTTTGTATTGTTTCTTTTATTTTAACATAGCATTGATATGAATTTGTCATTGCAATAATTTTTTCTTTTAGATTAGTCCTATACATTTTGATGGTTGCAGTATGCATCTCATGTACTCTCTTATTGACTGCATCAACCACTTGATTATATTTTCCCTTGATATGTTTAATTTCAAATTCATATTCACTAAGGAATTATAACCACCTAGTTTGTTTGGTATTTAATATGGGTTTTCCAAAAAACTGTTTCATGCCATAGTGGTATGTCCTTAACTCAATTTTCCTCCCCATTTGGTAATGTCTTGACATTTTTAGTTCATTAATAATGGTTGTTAAATCTATATCATGGGTAGCATAATTCAACTCATGCTCTTTTCATTTTCTGTATTCATAGCATACTAAATGATCCTTTTGAGTGAGGACTCCACCAATCCCTTCCTTGCATGCATCAATGCACACAACAAAAAATTTATATAGTTATGAAATCTTCAATATTGATGCAATTGTCATTATGTCTTTCATTTTTTGAAAACTTTATTCATATTTGGGAGTCCATTCAAATTTCACTCCCTTCTTCTGTAAATAAGTAATTGGGCTTGCAATATTTAAAAATCCTTTTATGAATCTTCTGTAATAACCAACAAGGCCCATGAATGATCTAACCTCTGCAACATTTTTTGACACTGGACATCCTTTAATGGCCACTATATTCTCGAGGTCAATTACTATCCCATATAATGAAATAATATTCCCCAAGTAGTGAATCTTATTTTTATTAAAGATGCACTTACTTTGCTTGGTATACAACTTATTCTCTCTTAAAAATTGTAGCACCATTCTTCAATTCTACTCATGTTCCTCCTCTATCTTTGAGTAGATGATTATCTCATCTAGGAACACGATTGAAAACTTATCCAGGTATTCATTGAACAATCCATTCATTAATAACATGAAAACAAATAGGTCATTTGATAGCCCAAATGGCACTACCATAAATTCATAATCCTCGTATATTGTTCTGAATGTTGTGTTAATGATATATTCTTCCTTTATTCTCACTTTATGATATCCTGATCTCAAGTCAATCTTGGAAAATATTCTTTCACCTTTCAGTGGATAAAATAAATCATAAATCCTTGGAAAAGAATATTTTTTCTTTATGGTGACCTTATTCAATTGTCTGAAATCAAATACATGGCCTTAAGGTTCCATCTTTGCTCTTCACAAAAAGAACTAGGGCATCCCAAGGTGACAGACTTCGGCATATATACCCCTTTCTTAACAACTTTTCAAGATGCATATGTAACTCCTTCAACTCTGATTTTCCCATTTTGTAAGGTGTCTTGGACATTGGGGTAATTCCTGGCACCAAATAAATATAGGAATCAATGTATCTCTTTGGTGGAAATCTTGGGTTTTCCCTAAAAAACATATTCAAAATCCATCAAGACCAGATGGTATTCAACGTCTTCCACTTTATCTCTACCTCCCTCTTCCATATGGGCTGCAAAAATATGACATCCCTTCCTGAAACTCTTTTTCAACTACATAGCTTAAATTTATCTAACATCTAAAACTCTTGGAATGCCTTGGACCTTTCCTTGTTTCACTTCTTCCTTTGTAGATGTGATTGTATTATTGTAACAGTCTAAGACAACATGATGTTTTTCTAGCCAGATCTCCTTCCAGTGGTTAAACTGTTTCCTGAAGGAACTGACTTTGATACCAATTGTTGGATTACTGAGAGGGGGGGTGAATCAATAATAGAGAAATTCAATCATTTTTAACCAAAAAATGCAAGTGTTATATCAATGTAGCATTATCATCCAACAGTTGCAGAGTAAATAAACAATGAACAAATGATAAATCATACACATACACAGTGCACTAGTGTTTTTACGTGGAAACCCAAAGAGAGAGAAAACCATAGAATTATTTTTATTACATGTATTTAAGAATTATGTTCATTGGAAGCAATAGATTCCTTTGTTTTCCAGCTGCAACTGGAAGGAGGCTCCAACCCCCTATATTCTCAGGCTACAACCTGAGGGAAGCTCCAACTCCCCAATTCTTTGGCTGCAACCAGAAGGAGGATACAACCCCCTATGTTCTTTAGGTACAACCAGAAGGTGGATACAACCACTTGTCCTTGTCCCATCCAACTGCCCCGACATAGAAGTAGAATTATGGAACCACTGTCACACTATCATTGTGAGATATATTGTTGTAAACATGTACCAATAAACCTGTACCAAACAACCTGCACCAAAAAACCTATAACAACCTGTACCAATAACTTGTGCCAACATGTATCATACATCAACCTCTACCTCAACCTGTACCATAAACAAGTGCATCAACCCTGCACCAAACCTGTACAAATAACCTATCACAATAACATGTACAAACAACCTATCACAACAACCTATTTCATCATTATTATCAACCAAATCAAATCTACTCACCAATATCAATCACCAAGATAGCTCTCGACCCTATGCACAATATCACCAAGATGTGCATCAACCAAGAACATAACAAAACAACTCATAATCATCACCAAGGTTAATACGTGCTTCTAATAATATACCAAGACAAGTATGCTACATCATCCATAAACCATGTGTCAACAATACTACTAACAATTGCCTCCAACCATGTACCAAGTATCTACCAATCATGCATCATCTATGACTCATCAATATGTACCAACATCATCAACTATACACCTCATGTATGCGCCAACTCATCAACTACTTGTCTAAACCATGTACCCAACATGTACCTCAACCAAAATCCCTCATCAATTTCATCATCCAAATATCATTTGTAACTCTATAATAGACCTGGTGTATATGATCACATACATGCAAACCTTCCTTAACTTTAACAACAAGAGACTATCATTTTCATCAAACTTTACTTTAGTCTCACATGACTAATTTTGGATTAGTCAAAAACCCTAAGTTGCAATAATCATAACTATGTACCTGAAATGAATAAAGATTTGAAAATGGTACACAATTTTCTTCAGTGTCTTTTATGCAATTCCTCCACATTTCACTACTTGGAACCTCTCATAAAAGTAGTTATAGAAAAAATTCATACCTTGTTGAATTTTGGCTTATTCTAGAGAGCGAACTTGTAGAGCATGCCCCACATGGAATATTTGTTTTATGGATTAGAAAATTGTACACAGAATACTACAAACTGTACTCTAACCAATGCATTTATTATTACTGAATTGGTATCTGTTATGAATAAGCTATGATGGTTTTACCCGAAACACATGTTTTAGACTAGTTTTAGGATTAGCCACAAACCCTATTTTTCACGGAGTGTAACTCCAAAAATACAACAAACCACAAGAGGAAATTTGTATTAAAACTACTTGGATATGTTTCCTCGATGTCCTTCCAATTTCATTGTCTGAATCATTCTAGAAAAACATTTATTGTGAAAATGGTGAGATTACTTGTAAATAACATACCCTAGAAAGCATCATCAAAAGAATTTATCCTCCCTTGCATTTCATCCTTCTTTACTTCACCTTCCATCTGAAATTCAGCTTAAATATCCTTTGGTTACCTCAGTCACTTGTATATATTCAATATACTCAAGTATGATTAAAAATGAGAGACCCTTGCCTCTTATTTATACTTTTATGTAGCTTCCTCAAGGGGTTACCTTCTAACCATCTTAACCCACTTTCCTTATTTTAGGGCTAACCCACTTCTAACTACTTGTCCACTTAGTAATTTCTCCATTAAATTTATTATTTAAATAATTTATTTTGTATCCACTTTGAATTATAGTACACTCATCACTTCACTTTATTATTTAAATTACCTTCTAACCATCTTAACTCACTTTCCTTAGTTTAGGGCTAACCCACTTCTAACAACTTGCCCACTTAGTAATTTATCCATTAACTTTATTATTTAAATAATTTATTTTATATCCACTTTGACTAATAGTAAACTCATCGCTTAACTTTATTATTTAAATAATTTCTTCTTTGCAACCACTTTGACTACTTTGAACTTTTCGAGCTTCTACATGACTCATGAGGGTTCTCCAACTTCACATGGACAAAACTCTCTAATAATGAGGAGTTATGCGGCATTCCAGATACCACCGGAAATGGAATGATATGTATTATCCATATAGAATATTATTACCTAAAAATATATCAAAACTCATATCATTATCCATCAAACAAGCTTGGGTCCATTACCCAAACCTTTATGCTACCAGAATTCGCTACCGAAATTTCATCAAGGATTGACATCAATCACAACCAACCCAAATAATCAACACATATCTCTTATTAGTGTTTATGAGTCTCTTCATTTGTCCTGCACTAACAAGTGATGTGTTTACCCTAATGTTGTGATCTCTAACAATATATTCCACTCCCCTCTTAGTAAGGTGGTATTTTTTCTCATGATGAAAGAAGATTGTTTTTCTATCATAAAGATAAGGACTCCCCAACACTATGCCACATATATCAACTAATACAACATCCAAATCCACTTCATGAATCAACTCTGAAGCAATAGAAAATATGAACCTACATTGTTTGGTGACATTAAGTTTTTATTTATCACATACCCAACCAAGAGGATAAGTCTTCGGATGTGGTTTCATTTCAAGACCCATATTTTTGACAAGTGCTTCAGATATCAAGTTTACTTGGGAACCTGGATCAAATAATGTATCTATATTAGTGTGTTCAAATACAAATCTTATGTGAAATAATTAATTCATCTTTCATTCATCATCATGAGATTCATTATTGGAATTTGATCAAGCATGAAGAGAATGTTTACCTTGTACTCCAATCGTTGGGATATTTTCTTTGTCTCCTGAATCAAAACCAATATCTTGTTGCACTGTAGCAACGGTTTTTGTCTTCCCCTTTCCAACGACTTGTTTGGTCTCTTCTCTGGATGTAGTTTCTAACAATTTTCATCATCATGACCATTTTTCTTGTAATGAGTGAAATATGGCTTTCCTTCTTCTCTCTTTACTGTGGTGGTCTTCTTTTCCTTCCTTTTAAACTTCTTAAATGGATTATGTGGGATATTGGAAGGTTTCTTTGTGGGATCTTATTGAACATGCTTTCCCCTATTCTCAGGGTGAGTGGCTTGCACACAAACTTCATCAAGACCGGTGGGGTTAAAAAATATAAGTATGACGAATATAAATGTGAAGTGAACCAATATACTTCATTAAAGTTTCATAAGAATCCAAAGGAATGTTTAATGCAAGATCTTTCTTCCTAAATTCTTCTGTGAAACTTTGTATAGTTTTATCTTTACTTTGTCTTAAATTTTTCCATTCCATCATTTCTTTATGTAAATAACCCAATGGATAAAATTGCTTCCTTATCACTAATTTAAATCCTGACCATTAGGAAAGAATATTACCACACTTATGTCCTAAATTTTTCTCTCCCACCATATGAGAGCAGTGCCTAGAAGCCAAATGCACTTTAACTTCATCTTCATCAATCTCTTGAACATAACAATATACTTCAACATGTCGGATCCAATTATCTAGATTTTTAGGATTAGCATCTCCATTAAACATAGGTAAAAAAATTTTTACATCAAGCTTTAATAATGGCTTCTTAAAAGAGGATTTATGGCTAGAATTATGAGAATGCTCAGAGGAAGAATAAATAGAACTCGATGGTGAAGATGGAGGATCATGAGGGTCTCCTCTAGCCCCTTGATTTACTAAAGAATCGTCATCAGCCTGTTCTTCCTTTTTCTTCCTTTTCTTCTTCATCCTCTTCTAGTAATCTCCATACATTCATTCAAACATTTCTGACATGCGATAAAAGACCATATGGAAGTTTTTCTCCTGTTCATCACACTTGTCCTCTTCTGCCATTTTCTTCCTTTGGGATGCACGACCAACTTCGAGATTCAAAGTCTTAAGAGTTCCTTCAACCTGCTTATGCTTGGCCCTAGTAAGAATTCACACTCAACAATTCACGTCAAATATGACTCATCTGATACCAACATGATACATGGTCTTTTCATCAAAGTGACTTCTAAAGAATTGTATTGAATGAGCATAAATTAAATTGCACCATTAAAGAAGGAAAATATCAATAATAAGGAGACATAAGCATCAAATCTGAAAATAAAAATTGATCACGTAATTCATCCCTGGTGGACTACATCTCTGGGTCCTTCTCTCAAATGGGTAGGCCTTTTTATTAACTCAAAAAAAACATTTGGAAAAATATGTAAGTATACCTCATTCTAGAATTAAGATGCAGCAAATTTTCCCAAATCATAAAACAACCATCATCATTGAATTGGTGGCATCGAATTACCCACAAATGGCTATCTCTATGCCTCAATTTGACTCTGGCACTCCCAAGCCCAAGAGAAATTTTGTCTCTATTTCTGTGCCCTGCAACCTACAATTAATTCCAATAAAATGCCTCGTAAACCATGCTTATTCTTATCGTCATGCGCCTCCTCCCCATGCACTGGTGGATTCAAAATTTAAATAATGTTTTTGGGCGTTGTAAACAATAGGGTTGTTTGTCCTAGTGGTTGGAGGAGCTATGGTTAAGGCGTAACAATGGGAGAGGTCTCGGGGTCGAGCCTGCGGGCCTCCCCTTTTGGGTGTTTGTTATAACTTATATGCAATATATATATGGTGGTGGTTCTACCAAATTGGAGGTAGTTCGGATATATCTTTTGGGCACCAGATCTAGCGGGGTTCCACCGAATTTGGTGGACCCGCCCCTTTTTTTATTTTTGGAATTTGGTTCTTGGGCCCTCATTGGGAATTTTCCCACTGCCACATGGTAGCCAAACATTAGGCTACACCAACCACCTATACACTCACCTACTATGTCAGCATACGATCTTCCACCTCATTTTCCACATCATCCTTCCATGTCACTCTACAGTCTGCCACATGGTTGCATAGACTACCACATGGCACTTTTTCATTGGTCCACAGATCGACCAGAAAAATCCAAAAATGAGTGACACGTGGCATCCTCTGGTGATTCCACATCACCATGATGATGTCATTATGATATGTTTCACCTCCTATGTGTGCCATGTACACTGTACAGATGTTGATGTCATCCATACTGATGTTGATGCCAACAATACAGATGTTGACTCATACCCTACTGATTGGGCTAGATTGAACAAACTTTGACAATGAATATATTTCGATATGTAACTCTGTTTGACAATTCATTTTCATCGTTGGAAATATTGTGAGGCTCTCTTCGCAATGATTCCACTTTCACTGAGTTTTGAGGACTTTGAATTTTTCTCCTTTCTTTGTCTGTTGAGGCCATTCTAAGCTTCTTGAGTTTCTTCTACGAATTATGAGTTGTCCTTAGTCTTCTATAGATCCTTTTTGGATCTACCAACATCACCAAGAGGAGGGACTACATTGAACAACATGGATGGGGTGGATAATACTCTTAGGCCACCTCAGTTCCAAGGAATTGGGTCAAAGGACCTAGAACAACACTTGTTTGTGTACGTGACAATTTGGGCCACAAAGAACGTATCGGATGAAGTTGTGAATATTTTACAGTTAGTGACAACATTTATAGGCCATGTGCTAGTATGGCATATGAATTTATAGAGAACCACTCCTACATGACAGGCTAGTATATTGGTAGATATTAAGCAAACAATGTTGAAGGAGTTCAAGAAGCCAAAGTCAGAGTCATAGTACATCACAGAACTGAAGGAAATAAAAAAAGTACAAACAAAGTTGGTATGAGATTACAACTAGAGATTTAAGGATGTGATGGGTAGATTAACTTCTGTATCCCATATCAATAAAACCAAGAATGGTTTATTACAGGTCTTCTACCACACATTCATATACCATTGATCCTGTAGAAGGTTGTTTCATATCCCGAGGCACTAGATATTGCGATGAAACTAGAGTCATATTTGATGGGAGATAGTGGACGAATGACATAATTTCAGACACAGTTGGCTGCATTGACAATTCAATTGGAAGAAATTACAAATGGAAATGATAGGATGAGCTATGAGCCAATTGAGTACCCAAACAAGAAAATAATTCTGTCCAAAAATGTCTAGTGAAGATGGGATCTCTGTCACTTACAATAATCTTTGGGTTTCCATGTAGATTTTGAACTGTATCCATGAATGCGGTGGCAATTGTACTAGCTTTGAAGGGATGAGAGAGTGCACAAAAGCGTGCGTACTTGGTCAATCTATCAACAATCACCATGATGACACTCTTTCCTTCAGACTTTGGTAACCCTATGATGAAATCCATGGAAACCTCCTCCCAATGCTAACTTGGGATGGATAATGGTTGTAAAAGACCTGGGATCTTAATTGTTTCCACCTTATTTTGTTGGCAAACCAAACATTCTTCCACAAACATTTGAACATCAATTTTAAGGCCATCCCAAAAAAAAACCTTCTTGACTCTATGGTAGGTTTTCAAAAATCCTGAGTGCCCTCCTAATGGAGAGGTGTGCAATTCCAATAGTACCTTTTGTTTGAGTTGGGATTTCTTACATAAATATAAGCAATATATGTACCACTATGAATCATTTTTCCATGTAAATGTATCTGATGCACTCAAATCCTACTGCAACCTTTGAATGAGAGTCCACACTTTTTCGTCATTCTTCCATTCATCCCTTGCTTATATTATCCAATTGGGTTGGATGATCGAGATAGCACAGAGAAAGGCCTCAACATATTCATCCTTTCTTGAGAGTGCATCTGCCACAACATTTTTCTTCCCCTTTTTATGGATGATTTCAAAATCATAACCCAATATCTTGGTTACCCATTTTTGTTGTTCTTCTAAATATAGTCTTTGTTCCAAGAAGTATTTAAGAATATCATGATCTGTTTTAACCTTGAAGTGCCTACCTATTAGGTAAGGACGCCATTTATTCAATGCATGTTGTATTTCCATCATTTACTTCTCATAAATGGGTTTGTGTAAGTTTTGTCCCTAGAGTGCTCGACTTTCAAAAGCTAGGGGTCTTCCCTCTTGGACTAGGACAAAACCAATTCCATTTCCTGAGGCATCACATTCCACAATAAAGGTTTTTGTGAAGTCTGGAGTGGTCAAGAAAAGAGCTTTTCACAACACCTCTTTAAGTTGTTCAAAAGCTTTAGTTTCCTCTGGAGTCCATGAAAATGCATCCTTCTTAGTTAGTGTCATTAAAGGTTCTTCTATTCTTCCATAGTTTCGAACAAACTTGCGGTAGTAACTTTTCAAACCCAAAAATCCTCTAAGATTCTTCAATGTTTTTGGAATTGGACAGTCCATCATGGCCTTAATCTTGTTAGGGTCTACCTTGACACCTTCATGAGATACAATATGACCCAAATACTCTACCTCCTTTACTCCAAAGAAAAATTTGGATGGCTTGGCATATAGTTATTTCTCCTTTAGTATTTGTAGCACCTTGTCAACATGTCACACATGATCCTCCCAAGACTTGCCATAGATTAGTATATCATCAAAAAATACTAACACAAATTTTCGAAGGAAGGGCTTGAAAATGGAATTCATCAACCCTTGGAATGCGGAAGGTGCATTTGTAAGGCCAAAAGGCATGACCAAAAATTCATAATGGCCTTCATGAG
>ML796917.1:53321-92557 GCA_009831015.1 Picea engelmannii | reverse complement strand
AGACCCCCCTCCACTTTAAAGGTAGAATGGCGGGGGGGATCCAGAATCCAACCCTGACCATAGATCTGGGTGCGCAAATTCTGGCTGCCCATATTTTCCTATCGCTTAACGAAACACACATTTTCACCCCAAACTTAGGGTAAGTGGGTTTTTACCCCACTTCTTGCCATCTTTTCGCCAAAGGAGGTCGCCTATTAGGAAAAATACCCCCCTACATGCTTACATTCTAACATTAGGCTCCATGGGGGATAATGTCATCCCTGTGATGCTCTAAGAACTCATTCTATAGTTCCAGTGCCTTGTTGTTGGGCTATGGAGTCATTTATTAAGTTGGAGATAAAGAGAAAACAATATTTACAAAAACAGAGGAGTCGTTTACGGCTAAGAAAAAAATTTCTTCAGGAAATTCCCATTTACTGGGCCATTAAAAACTTCTTCGCCCTCCAAATAATGTAACCTGTAAGTGTTATTCGAGAATACTTCAAATATTCTAAAGGGCCTAATCCAGAGGGCATCAAACTTGTTGTGTTTGCCTCTATCCTGTTTGGGTGCATCCCACTTAAGCACCAAATTTCTCAGCTCGAATTCCTTCTTCCTGACCTTCCTATCAAAGGCCTATTTGATCTTCTGTTGATGACTGTAAGCTCTATCCATTACCTTCTCCCTGATCTATTGCACTTCCACCACTTGATGAATTCTTCTAACCATATGGTCTGGCTCTCCTTCATTACCTTGAAAGAATTTCACTACAGGTAAAGAGTGCTGAGTGGGAAAAACAACCTCTGTCCCATAAACAAGTTGAAAAGGTGAGGTGCCCAGGGACTTCTTTGTTGGCACTCGATTGGCCCATAGAGAGAATTTGAGCTTTGAATCCCAGGCCTTCTTATTGTCTTCCAATAATCTTTTAATGAGAATGATTAGGCTTTTATTGGAATATTTTGCCAATCCATTTCCTTTAGGATAATAGGGAGTGGAGTGAATCAGTGAAATCTCGAACTACTCACAGAACTTAACCAGAGGCTCAGACTTGAAAGAAGCAGCATTATCAGTGACAGTTCTGTCGGGACAACCAAATCTAGCTATGATATCCTCCAGGAAGATGATAATTACTTTGTGTGAAGCACTCCTGGTGGGGGCGGCTTCTATCCACTTGGTGAAATAGTCTGTTGCAGTCAATATCCATCTATGCTAGCCACTTGAAGGAGGATGAATTTCTCTAATGAAGTCCAATCCCCACTGTTGGAAAGGTGTTAAAACTACTACAGGCTTTAGTGGAAGAGATTTGAGTTGTTTCTTCCCTGAGAATCTTTGGCATTTGATGCAATATCTGACTTCTCTGTAGACATCAGTGAATAAGGTGGGCCAGTAGTATCCATCTCTGAGAATTTTGTGGGTTATGATATTCTAGAAGTAATTCCCTCCACAAAGGCCACTATGGAAATCAAACATAACTTTCTGGGTTTCCTGTGGATTTAGACATATCAGGAACACCCCTAGAGGATCTCTCCAGTGCAAGACTTGGTCAATAAGGCAATATCTAACCGCCTTGAGATTTAAAGATATTGCCTTGCTTTTTCCCATTCCATCAAGAGGCTTCAACTCTTGCAGAAAGTACAAAATGTCTCTGTACCTGGTGCATTATTATAGTGATAAGCCACCCCAAGAGCTTTTGCTGGGTGAATCAGCTTGCTAATTTCCTGAGAAAGCATTGATGAAACTAACCCCCAAGGCCTTGCGATTGGATTCAGCCAACAGCTTGGCTAAACCTTGCCCTTTTAACAACTTGGTGGGCTTTATCTCCAGGTCAAACTCTAGGATCTTGGCAATCCATTTACCTCTTCTCCCATCTATGTTAGGATGTATAAGGATGTCCTTCACAGAGGCTGAAGGAATGTATGCAGAAAATCTTGAGTGCAATTCATAGACTCTGAAAGCCTTGAGAGCTTTCACCAAGGAATAGGCATGTTTCTCCATGATCTCATACCTGATCTCTTCATCTCTTAATGCCTTGTTGAAGAAGGAAATGGGTTTTTCTCATCCTTCCTCATTTTTATGCAATAAGACCATTGCTATTGTATCAAAATAATAATTAGGACTAATCATGACAAGTCCCTCAGTCAATGCCCTTTTTATTTGGACAAAAGATTTCCTAGGCTTAGCAGTCCATTTTACTTCATTTCCCTTTCTGAGAATGACTATTATGTGTTTCACCAACTCATCAAAATTTGAGACGAACCGCCTCAGAAATTTAATCTTCCCTAAAAAAGATTGAACTTCCTTTCTAGACCTGGGAAGTGATAGGGTCTGAATTTCCTCTACCCTGTTGGGATCAATTCTCACTCCTTCTGTTGATACTATATGGTCTTACAACTTCCCCTCCTTCATAGAAAACAAAGATTTCTTGGGATTTAAGGAAAGGCCAAACCTCTGACATTTCACGAAAACTTTCCTCAAGTGATAGAAGTGCTCTTTATCAGACCTGGAGAAGATTGTGATGTCATCCAGATAGATCACCACAAACTGATATTTCTCCCCAATGAAGGCTATGTCCATGGCTCGTTGAAATGTTGCTCCTACATTCATTAATCGAAAAGGCATTTTTGCATACATGAATGTTCCCCAAGGAGTGGTGAAGGTTGTATTTTCTCTGTCCTCAGGCATGACTAATATATGATTATAGCCAGAAAAAACATCAATCATGGATATCCTAGATGCACCGGTTACCCTCTGCAATATGTGTTTCATGTTGGGCAAGGGATAGTTTTCTTTTTTTGAGCTCATGTTTAGGTTCCTGAAATCGATACAGAGCCTGATTTCTCCACTTTTCTTCCTCACTAGGACCAAATTGGCCACCCACTTAGAATATATCAAGGGGATAATGATTTGGGAATCTAACAACTTCTTCACTTCTCTCTCCATGACAGGAAACAACATGGGATTTATCTGTCTTAGCTTCTGCCTAAATGGATTAGCCTCTTTCTTTAGTGGGATCTTGTGTTCAATGACAGATGTGTCATATGGCTTGAGGTCTTCATAGGTCCATGCAAACACATCAACAAATTTTCTTAATAACTCAGTATATTCATCCCTCTGTTCTTTTGTCAGGCTACTTGACAACTTGACAAACTTAGGCTCCTCCTGTGTGCCAATGTTGCATTCATCTGTATCAACATCTTCATTTGAAACCCTACCCTTTACTACCACATCATTCCCATCGAATTTCTTTTCTAAATGGACTAATCCCTTCGAGATTTGATTTCTAGGTAGCTTAACAATATGGTGATTAACAATTTTATTTAAAAATACCTCAGGGTGAGGGTCACCTTCGAGATCAGGATCCTGATCAATGTGCAATGCAGAAAATTCATCGAAGGACTGAAGAATTTTTTTGATTTCAATATCATCCTCGAATACCTTCCAATGCTTGATATTGTCTAGAACAGATGGCCTATATCTTATCTCGACCCCATATTTGATATTAGGTAGCAGAGGGATATTGAACAGACTAGCTAAGACAACTAAGGAAATAGCCAAAGTATTCTCCTCTCTTGGAATAAAAGAAATGTTGAAAGCTGAGAATAAATTATCAATCAGGTCCCACACCTCATTTATGTAACTCTTGAGCCAAGGATTCTTAGCTTGATAAGCATTCCTAACTTACTGGATTATCAAATAATCATCTTCGAACATTTCTACCTCCTCAATTCCCATTTGTTTTGTATCCCTCATACACAGAACAAGAGCTTCATATTTTGCCACATTATTGGAAGCTTCAAATTCAAGCTTGTATGACAGAGATATGGTTTCCTGCCAAGGGAACACAAGAACCACCCCAATGCCAGTGCCTTCACTAGAATAAGCTCTGTCGAAGAACATTTTCCAAACATAGGTGGTTGGAGGAGGTATCTAGTGATTAAATATGGGTTTCTTTCTGATTTGGAAAGGGGATTCAGGAGTCTCAGTGATTTGCAACAAACTAGACCCCAAATTAGTGTCAAGTGAAAAAATAGGATGATTGCTGGGGTCTGTATCATCACTAACAATGTAGGCCAGCTGATCTTCTCTATATAACCTTTTTTGTTCCCCTCCAAAGACTGGAATGGTGGCATATGTGAGATCCATCTGCAATGTTCCTCCAAGTTTTCTAATCCAAGATCTTGACAACAATGTGTCGAACTTTGGGGGAACATCAGCTACTACAATATCCATGACCACACTCTTCATTAGAAGCTAAAATAAAGAGACCACCAAGTCTTTGATGATTCCAAGGCATTGCACCCTCCTTGAATCAAAAGAGTACAAATCGTGATAAGCTTTTGTCACTTCCAGTCCCAATTCTTCCATGACTATTTTGGGCATAAGGTTGTGGGAAGCTCCTGAATCCATGAGGCAATTATGAAACACCTTATCATGTATGTTCAGGAATGTGTAGAAGGGAGGGGGTGAATCATCTATATCTTCTACCATGGGACCTAGGAAGACAATTGTATTTTCATCTTGAATATTTACTAAGTCTGAGAAAGGCTGGGGGGACTCATATTGTAGTAGCTTGGAGGGGGACCTTTTGAAATCTTCATTTTTAACTAGCTCTAAGAGGGGTACGAGAATTATAATCTTTTGAATTTCATGCTCAAAACTAAAGGAGGGAAAAGGCTTAGGAGCTTCCCTTACCTTAGGGACAGGTTCTTTGGTTGTTGGTGAAGTATTATAAGTTTTCTTCTCTTTAGTAGTGATTGTTACAGGCTTATGAGGTTTTTCCGCTATGAGAGGCTGATCATGGATATCAAAATTTCCTTCTTTCTTCTTTGACCTGAGATGATATCTGTTAGGAGTGTTGTTGGACTTTTCCCCTTTACCAAACTCATTGAATTGACTATTCATAATGGATTCTTCATATATAGATTGAGTCAAATATGGAAAAGGGAAGGTGTCTTCAATACAATGAATTTCAGGGTCAAGCTCATCTATCTCCTCCCCCCTCCTCATGAGAGACTAGGTTATTTTGGAGAGGGGTTTGAATCCTCTGCTCATCTCTATATTTTCTCCTTTGTTCCCTTGGAAAATATTATGGCATATTATTGTTGGGCCTCCTGAAGCCTTTATTATCAGTATTCTAGGGATTTATGTACATGGGATTCCCTTCCAACTCCCACCTTTCCATTCTATCCAAAAGAGACTTTATAATTTTAGTTTCCTCGTCCATCTGAAGGGGGAGGGGAGAGGAATTACATGGAGAGGCTTCAGGTCTCTTCCTTGATATGTCTCTATCATCCTTATTCCTGAGTCGGTCAATAGCCAATATGTTATATTCTACTTCCACGACTGCATCCTGCATGTGAGACAGAGTAGTAGCTCTCCTTTCCCTAAATAGAAGGTGGAAATCAGGATCAAAAGTGCTAGCAGAAGTGATCTTAGCAGAGGCTTCCGAGGGATTTATTTCGGTGGGGATCTTATTGTACATTTTATTGAATCTCTTGGAGAAGTCAGAGATAGACTCTCCTTCCTTTCTCTTCAAAGACCCAAAATCTGTCATGTAATACATGAAGTATTTTTTGTCTCCTCACTGTCTCAAAAGGGTATTATCCAAAGCCTCAATCCCATCAATAGATCCGAGAAGCAAGGCCCTAAACCATTTTCTAGCCTCGCCTTCAAGGTTATGGATGGAAATTCTCATCCATACATCTGCATGCATGATAACATGATCATATGTAAAACTATAAAAGGCTTCAAGGTGTTTTTTTGCAGCTATGTCCACTTCGCCTGTAAACTTGGGCACCTTCTTAAGGTATCCATTTGTTGGAAGGGCATTGAGAGGCTGAGGTAACACAAGGGGAGAATACCTAGCATCTATTATAGCCTCCATTCTGGTCATGGGGGGATTTTCTCCTCCCATAGGAATATTAGGGGGAGGATAACTCGGAAGAGAAGGAGCTCGAATATGGGATACTGGAAATGAACTTCCAGGTGGAAGGGGAAACAATGGGGGATTCATAGAGAAGGCTAAAGGGCTTGAGTCCACATATGCTTCTCTCTATGCAATAGCAACAATAGTAACAGGAGGAGGAGTCATAAAGCTAGGAGTGGGGAAATCTTCTGCGGTCCTGGGTCTAAGCTAAGGTACAACTTTAGGGGAGAGGGGAGTGACAATTATGTCTCCCTTCAATCCCAGACCAGGAGGGGAAGACTCAACAGGAACACTCCTAAAATTCATGAAACGGGAAACTTCAGAAAAAGGTTTGCTAGGAAGTTGAGAAGAAGAAAATGTAGTTCCTACAGAAGGAGATGGAAAATTACTTGGTTTGATGGTGGAAGATTATCCTTCAGAGGAATTTCCCTTTCTCATAATAACCTCTGGATCAGCTTCAGGCGTAACTAGAGGCAGTTGTGGATGGGACCGCGTGTGTCTACCTCTAGAAGCCACAACTAAAACAATAGGTTCACCACAGTGGATTCATCACAATGGATTCACTAGGTCCATAGTAGCAATATCGTAGGGCTATGATGCCTGATGCACCTTCAGAATCAAAGGCTCAATGTCATTCAATCCCAGGGAAAATTTTCAACTTCATCCCCAGAAAGGGTGATAGAAATGTTGGCATCAGAAGTCACTCTTGGATTTTAGCAGGAGTAAGCCCGAGGCCCATCAGTTTATGTCACAATTTGTTTATAAAGGGGGTGATCGAATGGAAGTAAACTCAGAACAATATCGCTCACTCAGAAAACTGGGTTGGAACATCAAGGACATGTGAGGTCTGGATTCAACTTAAGACAATAAATTTTCATAGTGGCGAGTAAGTGAAAGAAAATAAAGTGGAAAAGTATCAGATATGAGATCCTCTCAGACCAGAGAAACTTCAAAGTAAACCTCAACTGTTGCAGAACTAATACAATCAAACATACATCATATAGTTACAACAACACCTGATTGGATCATCCATACCCATGCTTTCAGATTCAGAAGAACAAGGAAAGGAGGAGGTTGGCCGCCATTAAACAAGAAATCCCAAAATATCATTCTATAACCAGAGAACCATAGGCTTTGTTAAAGCTTTACAGTCAAGACCTTAGCTCTACCATCGATACCTACAAAAATGGAAAAAATGCCTACATATACATGGAACTGACTCAAGCGTTGAAGGTACGATCACATCATGAGTTCAATGCTTCACGTCGAGGATCTTCTCTATCAGGATGTGCATCTAGACGTTGGGCAGACTGCCCATGCAGTCTTCTGTCAGACGTGATCCTTGTCAGGATAGACTGACAATCTACCTCTACACTTTTTCCTTTCCCGACCTTCTATTTATGGAAGGAGACGATGTTCAACCACCATCAACTGCCTCAATAACTTCTTTCTTGGGATCAGGCACGGCTTGGTCAACTTTGCATCTGCAGGATGCAATAGTCTCCCTTTGTCCTTATCTTCTTCATTGGACTACTGTGAGGGGACTCATATGGTGGATGTGGATGAAGGTCTAATGGGGGTGATGGCTTCAACACTATAAGGGTGAGACGAGAGGTGTTGAGGTGGAAGCACTAGGTGGAGAAGAAAATGACACTAGATGATGAGGTGATGTGTCGTGAGAAGGTGATAGGGAAGCTGAAATGTGATGGGTCGGGGAGTGGGGACATGACATAGGTGGAAGTGGCATGGATCAAGAGAGAGACACTTCATAGGAGCAGGAGGAATAAAGGGAAAAGGGATATGACATGGGGGGAAGTAGCAACCGAGGGAAGAATGTGGGGAGGAACACCTAGCAGGGGATGATAGGTGGGAGCGAGGAAATGGGAAAAAGGTAGGCCAGAATGGCACCGAGTGGAAGGAACATGTTGGAAGGTGGTAAGCAGAGGGATTCAGAGATGTCACAAGGGGATTTTATAGGGGCCCACATGAAACCACCCATTCCGGACCCCCCCCCTTTATTAAAGATAGAACGGTGGGTGGGGTTTGGAATTAATCCTCGGCCACAGATCTGGGCTTCCCAATCCAAGCCGCTGAGATTTGCATGACTAATTCCAGACCCCCCCTCCTGTTTAAAGGTATGATGCTCGGGGGGCTCTGGAATCCAACCCTAATCGTATATCTAGGTGTGCAGATTCTGGCCACCCAGATTTTCCTGCCGCTTAATGAAATGCGCGTTTGCGCCCCAAACTTAGGGTAAGTGGGTTTTTACCCCACTTCTTATCATGTTTTGGCCAAATGGGGTCACCTATTAGGAAAAATATCCCCCTACATTCTTAGGTGCTAACATGTGKAACTTCACATAACTCCTCATGGTTTGAGAGTTATGGCCTTACGAAGTTGGAGGACCCTCATATGTCATCTAGAAGCCCCAAAAGGTCAAAGTAGTCAAAGTGGTTTAAGAGATTTTAGAAGGTAAATAATAAAGTGAAGTGATGAGTGTAATATAACTCAAAGTTAATACAAAATAAATTATTTAAATAATAAATTTAATGGAGAAATTAGAAGTGGGATAACCCTAAAATAAGGAAAGTGGGCAAAGTGACCTAGAAGATGCTTCTAAGGAAGCTACTTGGAGAGTATAAATAAGAGACAAGGCTCTCCCATTTTATATAAAACTTGAGAATATTGAATATCTATAGGTGACTGAGGTAACCAAATGATATCTAAGCCTAATTTCAGAGGGAAGGTGAATCAAAGAACGATGGAATTCAAGGGAGGATAAATTATTTTGATGATGTTTTCTAAGGTATGTTATTTACAGGTCATCTCACCATTTTCACAATAATTTTTTTTATAGAATGATTTGGACTGTGAAATTGATAGGCCATTGAGGAAACATATTCAAGTATATGTGGTAAACATTTCAGATTGTAGTTCATTTTATTTTTGGAGTTACACTCCATGGAAAATAGGGTTTCTGGGTAGTCCTAAAACTAGTCTAAAACAAGTGTTTTGGGTAAAAACGTCATAAATTCTTCATAAAAGATCCAAATTCAGTATGAAAAAATGTGTTGGTTAGAGTATAGTTTGTAGTATTCTATGTAACATTTTCATATATATTCAACAAATATTCTATGCATGGCACGTTGTACAAGGTCGCTCTCTAGAATAAGCCATAATTCAACAAAGTATGCCATTTTTGCTATAACTCCTTTTCTGAGAGGTTCCAATTAGTGACACCTAGAGGAATTGCATAAACAAACTGAAGAAAATTGTGTTCTATTTTCATATTTTTATTGATTACAGGTACATAGTTATGATTGTTTCAAGTTAGGGTTGTTGACTAATCCCAAACTAGTCATGTGAGACTAAAGAAAAGTTTGATGAAAATGCTAGTCTCTTGTTGTAAGGTCATATAAGAAAAATAGTAACCTTTAGGGTTACTACCTTTGTCCCCAAAAAAATTCTAAATCAGAATCATACTCATCATTCCCATTGCTAACTAAATCTCATATCATTTCTCAAATTTCTTTTCTTGTCGTCGTAGTCGTTGCTAACCCAAATAAGATACTCTTACTCATTAGGATACGGCTTTAGCCGTGTACGTCTGTCTAATGTTGTATTAGTTGTTTCTTGAAAGTTAAGGAAGGTTTGAAGATATGTAATCATATACACCAGGTCTATTACAGAGTTACAAATCATATTTGGATGATGAAATTGATGAGGAATTTTGGTTAAGGTACATGTTGGGTACATGGTTGAGACAAGTAGTTGATGAATTGGCACATACATGAGTTGTATATTTGATGATGTTGGTACATATTGATGAGTCATAGTTGATGAGTAGTTGAAACATGATTGGTACATACTTGGTACATGGTTGGATTCACTTGTTTATGGTACATATTGATTACAGGTTGTTTGGTACAGGTTGATGCATGGTTGATGCACTTGTTTATGGTACAGGTTAATTATAGGTTGAGGTACAGGTTGATGCATGGTTTATGCATGATTCARGTYTATTGGTACATGTTTATAGTGGTATATCTCATAGTGATAGTGTGACAGTGGTTCCATCATTCTACTTCTGCTTCATGGAGGTTGGATGGGGCAAGGGCAAGTGGTTGTATCCACCTTATGGTTGTAGCTGGAGAACATAGGGGGTTGTATCCCCCTTTATGTTTATAGCCAGATGTTGGCATAGGGGAAGACCCAGGGTTCATCTCTAACAATGCACCAACAAGCCCTAACTACTATCCCTTTCGGCAACACCTGTGAAGCATATGCAGTCTCACCCAAAGTAGCAATAGGGGGTTGCAGGACATAGTTGTATACAACTAGAGGAAATGCAAAGTGGATTCAACACAATAATATAGAACAATCTAGTTATCATTTACCATCTCAACCCTACTTCACATATCTATATCTCAGATATAACACAATGGTGTAATCACAGAGTAACAGAATTAAAAATAACACAACATGAATCACACATCACAACAAGATATACGTGGCTCACCCTCTCCCTAGGGATACATCCACATAACTTTGTTTCTTGATATTATAGGAAAACATATAGTTCTATCTGTGCTCTTATTTTGTATATATCTCTCCTTATCTCTCTCTTTCTCTCCCCTCCCTGCACACCCAACTACAGGGTTGATCTTCGCACCCAGCTGAAGATCTTACAACATAAAATATCTCTCGACAAAATAATTCTCTCTATCAACAATTATAATTGCTCATTACATTCTCTCTGTAACCCAATCTAGGTCCTCTTGACCCTTATTTATACATTACAATGACTATCAGACAACCTTAGGCCGAAACCTTTGTTTCAAAACCCTAAAATTCCAAAACCCTCGTTCTCTAAAACTTTAGTTCAACTTGGCCCGAGTTTTCAGGCCTCACTAGCCCGACTGTCCTTATTTCTCATGAGGTGCTCCAAAGAATCTATTGGTGGATTTTTTTGCTTGTTGAGTTGTCCATGATCCCTCTTTCTTATTGATCTTTCTTCCTTAGTCTTCTCGTTCAATGAATCACTTTCTCTTACTTCGCTCCTTTTCTTTTTCTTTAACCACTTCGACCCAATATCAGTCAAGGTGCTTTCCACACAGTTTGTACTTCATGCTTATTTCCTTAATCTTCACTTCCTTCCATAACCAAGGGCCAACAGGTGCCCAAAAATCACATGTGACTTCTCCTGAGGCACTTCAGATATGAACCTTATGTTTTTCTTCGGCTTCAGACTGTGTGGGGAAGCCTGTTCTTTCTGCTTTGTGCCTTTCTTCCCTATGCAGACTGTATTTTCTGTGTCTGGTACCCATTTTCAACTACACCTGCTACCTAGACCCATCTCCTTATGCTTTTATTGAGAGTTGTAAGGTAGCTAGTTGTCATAGTACAATGTCAACCAACTCCCATTCACTAAACCCTCATTCCACTCTCCATTCAGTGTCTTCAACTGTGTAAGTCCTCCTTTTGTAACATAGGTGACCTCAAATGTCCCAAGCCAATGTGATTTGAACTTCCCTAGATTCTTCATGAACTTGTTTTCGTATACCAATACCAAATCTCCTCACTTAAAGGCTTTCTTCCTAATGTGTCTATCATGGTAAACCTTCTCTCGTTCCTTTTGTAGTTTCTGATGGAATCCTGCAATAAATTTGTCTTCCTCTAGCTCTACCAACTACACAAGCCTCTCTTAAACAGTTCCAGTGTCATCCATATCTGTGAATGCTTCAATTATAAGACTAGGAGCCAAATATTCCATAGGTACTACTGCTTCTAGACCATAAACCAACTTAAATGGAGTCTTCATTTTCATCTTCTTGCAAGTAGTTCTATAGGCCCATATCACTGCTGGTACTCTCAAATCCCAGACATCCATGTTCACACTGCAAATATTCATCAGCCTTGTCTCCAAGATCTTGTTGAAAGCTTCGACTATCCCATTCTCTTGTGGATGGTAAGGAGTACTCTTTTGATGGTGGACTTCAAATTCTTGATTCAAAGCTTTGATAGTCTTATTAATAAAGTGTGTACCTTGATCGCTCATTAGGGTCTTTGGGGATCCAAACCTAGTTATGATATTATCAAATATAAATCGCACAGTTGTAGTTGCACTACAGTCCTTCACCGCTCTTTGTTTTGGCCATATGGTCAAATACTTTGTTGCAGCGATGATGTATCTAGATCCTATGCGCTTTCCTGGTGGGCTAATAGGTCCCACAAAGTCAATGGCCCATTTCTCAAATTCCTTTAAATTTAGTTGTGGTGCTAAAGGCATCTCATCTATTTTGGAAGGTTTCCCAATTCTCTGGCATACATTGCAGGCTTTATAATATTTTTTAGCATCTTTATGTAAAGTAGGCCACCAGACGCCAGCTCTAAGAACCTTCTGCACTATTTCTTTTCTTGTGTAGTGTCCTCCTGTGATGCCTTCATGTGCTTCTGCTAGAATCAGTGGTTTTTATGCCTTCATAACACATCTCCTCAAGATCTCATCAGATCCCATCTTGTATAGATGTCTAACTATAAGTGAAAAATATGCAGCGCGTACTACCAGTTGTTTCTTCTATATGAGTGTATATTTGTGAGGTTCCATTCTTGTTGATAGGAACTGGACTATATTGGTGAAGTGATCATCAACCCTTTTGATGCCCAACAACTATGCATATGGTAGTGTATCCTCCAAACAAGTAGGTTCCTCTCCATGCTCCAACCTAGACAAGTGGTCAGATCCCTTGTTCATTTTCCCTAGATTGACCAATATTTCAATCATATTCTTGCAATAGAAGTAACCATCTACATATCCTTCACCCCAACACTGGATTGTTGACTAGGTATTTCAATGCAAAGTGATCAGTAAACATTTAAAATGTCCTCCCAACAAGTAGTGTTGAAACTTCTGCAGTGCGTACACCATGGCTAAACCTTCTCTCTCAGTGGTAGTGTAGTTTATCTTAGGTGTATATAGTTTCTTGCTAGAAAGGGCTAACGGATGGTCAATATATCTTGCTCTTCATTGTGCTAACACTTCTCCTAGTGCAATAGATGAAGCATTGACATGCACGTGAAATTCCTTGCTCCAATATGGGAAAACCAGAATAGGCACGGTAACCATTTTCTCTTTCATTGTGTTGAAGTTGTGTTGATATTATTCTATCCATTGAAACTGACAATCTTTCTTTAATATCTTCTGCATAGGTGTTGTGATATGTGCATAGCCCTTAATGAAATTTTTGTAGTATCCAGTATGTCCCAGCGTAGTGCGTAGTTTTCTGACTCAGGGAGAGTGGGGTATATCAACAATAATGATCATCTTGGATGGATCTACTAGAAACCCCTTCTTACACACAATATGCCCTAACAACACTCCAAAGGGTGAAAATAAGATGCACTTCTTGAGGTTCAGGGAAATCTGACATTGCCTGCACTTATCCAACATTAGTCTTAAACATTCAATATGGTTTTGTAATAAGCTAAAATTAGTCCAATCATCAAAATATACTTCCAAATATTTATGTAAAAACTCCTTGAATGCTTCAACCACCACCTTAGAAAAGTTGGTTGGTGCATTCTTCAATCCAAAAGGCATCACTATGTACTGGTAGGATCCCCATTTTGTTGCAAATGTGGTCTTGTGGTGATCTTCCTTGGCAATCCTGATCTGGTGATAACCTTAAAATCCATTTGTGAAGGAGTAAACTTCCTAACCTCCTACATTATCTAATGCTTCATCTTTAAACGGTATAGGGAATGGGTCATGAAAATAGGAATCATTCAACTTCCTGATATCTACACAGATCCTGATCTCTCCTCTCTTCTTATCTTGTACCAGCATACAAATAATCCATTATGACTCTTCCATAGGTTCTATTATTCTTGCTTCCAACATCCTGTCTAATTCAATCTTCACTTTCATCTTATATTTTGGATTCAATATGTAGGGTCTCTACTTAACTGGCCTGACATCTAGCTTCAAAGGGATTTTCATCTCTCCCATGGGCCCTTTTATGCCCTTCATATCAGTGAACTTGGTTGGAAACAAGTCATGATATTCATGTTGTAGTTATGAGATCTTATCAATGGTGGCATCATCCCAGTAATATCCGACATTAGCAAGCTTAGGTACTTGCTCTGTTCCAATATTAACTTTCTTGATTTTGATCGACTGGCCAATGATAGGTAGTTCGAATCCCAGTCCTTCTACATCTCTCTGTCCTTCTATTTTTGTGATTTTCACATTCTTAGGACTGACGCAAATGCCACCTCTACCTCAGCAGAGTCTCTGTGCGACCTCTCGGTCTTAAGGATCGTTCTTTCAATTCATGAGCCAGAGAAGCACTTTCGATTCCTTGCTGGAATCTCTGTTAAAACCTAATCCACATGTCCTTCTTTTACCTCCACAATCATATGCACATGACCACTACCCTTTCCTCAATAGGAAATGCAATTTTGGGCTTCGGGGTCTCTTAAATCCCAATGACAAAAATCCTTTGTCCTCTTTACCTCCCAATCACCGATTTTTTGATATGTCCAAAAACCTCTGTCGGCAACTAGCTCTTAGGGATAAGTCTTGGCCCACACAACCACTTCACATATGTCCCTAGCCTTATTTCGGGATTTCACAACCCAAGCGCTCGACCCCTTGTCCTCTAGACCCCCGAAATCCCGATACGTGAAATGTCGATATGACACTTGTCACAACTTGCCACTCGTGAGTTCGTGAGCTGAAACTCACAACTCTTGCTTCCAAATCTCGCAATACCCAAAATGTCGATAAGGGTATGCTCCTTCTCTTGTCAGCGCCCCTTGATGCATGACCACTGACTAGGCCTAACTCTAACACTTTTCGCTTCTCACGTCTTCATGAATTTCGATGTCAAACTCTCGACCCTTGTCTTGCTAATCCCCGAGACACGAGAGGTCAACAAGGTATTGACTTCTTTCAAAAGATGACATGCGTCTACCTATCTCTTCCATAGGCCCACCTCATGATTCTGCCATGTGTCCCTCGTGCTATCTTGACACCTTGCAATTTTTATCCTCAAGCGATGCCTCCTTGGTATCCCCAACACCCGAGTGCCGAGATCTCGAAACCCTCAATACTCCTTGTCACAAATCACGACTTCATGACTTGGAGCACCCAATTCTTGGGCTCTCATCCTACGAACTTCTGAGTTCGCAAGACCTGAATCCTGGATCTCTCGGCTCTTCGCCGACTCCAAGATTGCTACCACCTATCCTCCTCAGATGGACGGCTCCAATCTTCTCACAACTTCGGCTCTTGCAAGTTTAAGCAACCAATGCCTTGGCTCTTACCTTGTGAACCTCTGAGTTCGTGAGATACCTAGATCTCTGCCATGTGTCCCAAATGGATGGACAGTCTAGATCAAATCTTGGGACTTTGCCATTTGTGAAGTCAAAATGCACTCACCTCTGTGATTCCCATTGCCTGGATCTTTGAAACAGATGATCGCGTGACACGCGTCCACTCCCAGATGAATGGATTAGATTCCCTCTCACTACTTCGGGACTTTCGATGCTGAGTGCTCAAACTCTTGTCCCCGGGAACTCCAAAATCCTGAATGCCGATATCCCGATGCACCAATACCCTTCGAGACTTTCACCCTCCTGTCCACGAAGTTTAAACCTTGTGCAACTCCTATCATATCCAACGGTCCATATTCTTTCTCCTGTGCGCTCCTCTATTGCACTGCCTCCTGGACGTGAAAACTTTCAATGGTCTAGATCTTTTCGGCTGAATCCAATGGTAGCTGTTGCTCCTCCTGAGATTCCACATGTTCTTCCTAGACTTGGAAGAATTCCAATTCATCAAAGGCCTCAACATTTGTTCTTTATCTGTGAGCTCCACGGCCATGAGTTCTCGCCCACACGCATATGAAAATGTTGCCCCTCTTGAGCTTTGGGTACTTTGAACTCATCAAAGAGTTTTGTGGCTTCTGCACTCCTTGCAGTTACGCTTTGTGTGCTTAAATCACTAATCCTCCTAAGCTTTTATCTTTGAACCCTTGAAGGATTATTCAACTCTTGGGCCCCTACAGGTTCTCTATGCACATAAAGCGCTATCTCTTCTGAGCTTCTCTTCTTGAATCCTCAAAGGATTCTAACGTCTCGACTCCTGCAAAGTCTTCGCACACACACAATGGTGTTGTCTCTTCTGAGATTTCCTGCTCCTAAGACCTTAAGGGAATAAATATTCTTTCCTTCTCCTGCAGATGGAGAATTATGAGGCCCTCCTGGCACTCTTTCTACTGAAGCAACCTATTGCTGAGTATTTTTAGGTATTCAATAACCTTGTGAATATGCTCAATGCCCACCTACCAGAGCCTCTTAGAATCCTTAGTGATTCTAGTTCTCCTATTTGAACTCATAGTAGAGTTCTTCTCAATGCATCACTATGCATATGCTCAATTCCCACTTGGGAGAGCTCTTACAGAACTCCTCAGAGGTTCTGTCTTCTGTGCACTCCTTGCACCTACTCAATCCCCTCATGGCAGAGCTTTACAAAACTCCCAACATAAGTTTTGTCTGGAACTGTGTTTCATATATATAGCCTCACCTCCTGAGGTATTCAGCAACCTCACAACCTTCTTCGAGTTAGTGATTCCATATTTTGTGCCCACCTGGCATGCCTTTGTCTGAACCCACAGAATTCAGAAGTGCATCTATGCACCGGTATCTAGAGAGCATAGTACTCTGCCACGCCCTTCTGGCATGAAACCTCAAAGACCTCTCAATCATGAAACCAAACAAAACCCCTGCAAATGACTAACATACATCTACAACATACATTCATGTCATATAAAGAACACTCACAGAGATTCATTTAACACCAAAAATGTGCAGGAAAAACTGCGGTTTATATTAAAATGGAAAATGCATGTTTACAATGGTGTTCCTCAGCAGGGCTTGTAACAAGGTCTTGACTCTTCTCTTCTCTTCTCTCCAAGATCTATCTCTTCTCTTACTCAACTACTCAACTCCTCCCCTTTACTACAAAATGAGACCCATTTGGTCTTTTACCCGAGGGGCTCCTCGAGCTCTTCCCTCCAATCTACCTACCCTATTCAATTACATTGAATGGGTTGTCTAGTCCGAAATCTGGATCTAGATCTCATCCTTCAAAGCAATAAAGGACTACCTACTCTAATTCCTGCACAAAGGCACAACTTCATGTCTCAATAGCCTAAAACATTTAATTACATTCAAATTAAAAATTGAAGATGAGGGTTGCGCCTCTCTTCAGCCTTGAATGCATGCACTTGACGTGGTTGGCTAGATGGTTGGCTGACATGATATGATGCTCCTGCATCATACTCCTTAGCTGAAAAATTCATGAGCTCCTTCTCATGAGCTTCCCCTCTCAGCTAGGGAAATCCTCTCGGACTCCAAACAAATGTGTGGAGTTGTCTCTTCGCTCCATTCCCTTGTTGTTGCTGCTTCTTTTGCATTGTTGTTGTTGTTTCTGCTTCTTTTCTACTCATCTTCTCCTTGCTGGCAGTCCTTGCCGACATGATCATCAGTTCTTGGATCCCCTCCATCACTTCATCCAAATTCTCCTGTGGCTGGCTCTGCCCATTCAGGCTCCACAGCTGAATTTTTTTTTTGTAGTCGGGAAGATCGCAATGATATCCCATGTTTGCTTCATCAGTTGCTTCCAACTTTTCCTGTTGGATGTGCATGCCCTGCACTATCACCCTTGTCTCCAGGGCTTCAATCTATTTATACAGATCATCCAAACTAATGTTGTCCATTGCTTCTTCTTCTTCTTCTGAAAACTCCCAGGTTGTAGTCTTTTCAGTCTCCTGGATGAAAATATTGAGCCATTCATCAGAATGCTCATTCTCCTCTTCTTCTTGTACAGCTTCAGATATCTGCTCCAATTATTCTTCCTTGACTGTCTCATTTTCCTGCCTTTCTTCCACTGTATCATCGACAACACAGAATTTTGCCTCCCCTGGGTTAATTGGTAGGAATTTTTCAATTCCCCCAATCATCAGAATGATATTCTGATTTTTCTCTTCTATCGGCTGCATCTGTTGATCTAAATCCAACTTCGAGCTCATTTGCTCTGTCAACCCCTCTGGTTGATTCCAACTCACCTGCTCATCCCTACCTACTTGGAAATATGGGATTTTCCTGTTGTCCTCCTGGTAGTCCATGGAATAAACTAATTGCATCTCTATTCCCTTGCCCACCTGGCAAACTGAAAACCTTTCGCTGCCCTCCTGGCAGTTTGTGAGATCCCACAATGATATCGATCTGTTGCCCACCTGGCATTGTGAAATTCCTTGACTTTCCTTCTGATAGTCTATGAGATCTTCAGCTGATCTCAACTCCTTTCCCACCTGGTAGTTTGGAATTTCCTCTTTGCCCTCCTGGCAGTTCTTGAGATCTTCAACCAATCCCATTTCATCCTTACTACTGAGACTTCTCCCAGTCTCTGATTTACATATCTGAATTTCATTTTCTTCTCGGCCATTGAGGGTCTCTACATACCTCAACCGTCCTCTTATCAGCCTATGATGTCTTATGACCATCAACTGCTTGATTGGCCATTTTACCTTTGGCTCCCTCATGGGCCATTCATATACCCATATTGGCTTTGCTTTCTGCTACATCCACAATGCAATCTTTTCTATGTCCGCCCTTATATCAGCGAGCTCTTTATCTATTTCTACAAGATTTTCTTCTTTTCTCCTTCTCTCAGCATACCTATGACCTTCAATAGCCATGTTTCTATCTCTCTTACTTCCAGACAAATCTGCTTCTCAATCCTGCAAACCTGAGTGCTTCAGCCTCTTCCTACATTCCTGTTGACTACCTTCTCGATTTTTTCCTGCCCACGAACAATCACCAAAGAGTTTCAATACTCTATCTTCTTCTACCTTTTGCCTTCTCTTTCTGCTTGAAATATACAAACATAGTTCTCGCTCTGATACCAATTGACACAAATGCCACCTCTGCCTTGATAGAGTCTTTGCGTGACCTCCCGGTCTTAAGGATCGTTCATTCAATTCATGAGCCAGAGTGACTCTTTCGATTCCTTGCTGGAATCTCTGTTAAAATCCAATCCATAGGTCCTTCTTTTACCTCCACAGTTGTCTGCACATGACCACTCCCCTTTCCTCAACAGGAAATGCAATTTTGGGCTTCGAGGTTTCTTGAATCCTGATGACAAAAATCCTTTGTCCTCTTTACCTCTTAATCACCGATTTTTCCACATGTCGAAACACCTCTGTTGGCGACTAACCCTCAGGGATAAGTCTTGGCCCACATAACCACTTCACATATGGCTCTGACCTTATTTCGAGGTTTTTCAACCCAAGTTCTTGACCCCTTGTCCTCTAGACCCCCGAAGTGTCGATACGCAAAATGTCGATATGGCACTTGTCATAACTCACCACTCGTGAGTTCATGAGTTGAAACTCCCAACTCTTTCTTCCAAATCTCGCGATACTTGAAATTTCGATACGGGTATGCTCCTTCTCTTATCAGCGGCCTCCGTGTGTGACAACTGACTAGGCCTAACTCTAGCACTTTTCTCTTCTCTCCGCTTCGTGAGTTTCGATGTCAAACTCCCGACCCTTGTCTCATGAATCCCTGAGATGCGAAAGGTCAACGGGGTATTGACTTCTTTCAAAAGATGGCATGCATCAACCCATTTATTCCATGGGCCCACCTCGTGATTCTACCACGTGTCCCTCATGATATCTTCGCACTTCACTATTTTTCTCCTCAAGCGATGCCTCCTTGGTATCCCCAACCCCTGAGTGCCGAGATCCTGAAACCCTCAATACTCCTTGTCACAATTCATGAATTCACGACTTGGAGCACCCACTGCTTGGGCTCTCATCCTGCAAACTTCTGAGTTCGTGAGACCCGAATCCTAGATCTCTCATCTCTTCACCGACTCCATGATTTCTGCCACCTATCCTCCTTGGATGGATGGCTCCGATATTCTCACGACTTCACCTCTCGCGAGTTTAAGTAACCAACTCCTTAGCTCTTACCTTGTGAACCTCTGAGTTTGCGAAATCCCTATATCTCTTCCACGTGTCCCAAATGGATGGACAGTCCAGATCAAATCTCGGGACTTTGCTAGATGTGAAGTCAAAATGTGTTCACCTCTGTGAGTCCCGGTGCCCGGATCTTCGAAATGGATGATCACGCGACACACGTCCACTCCTAGATCAACGGCTCATATTCCCTCTCACTATTTCATGAATTTCGACATTGAGTGCTCGAACTCTCGTCCTCGAGAACTCTGAAATCTTGAACGCTGATATCCCGATGCGCCAATGCCTTTTGGGACTTTCACCCTCCTGTTCATGAAGTTTAAACCTTGTGAATCTCCTATCATATCCAATGGATGATAGGTAATTAGACCAATATCCGATGGTCCATATTCTTTCTCCTATGCGCTCCTCTATTGCACTTCCTCCTGGACATGAAAACTTTCAATAGTTTAGATCTTTTTGGCTGAATCCAATGTTAGTTGTTGCTCCTCCCAAGCTTCCGCACGTTCTTCCCAGACATGGAAGAATTCCAATTTCTCAAATGCCTCAACCTTTGTTTTGTTTCTGCGAGTTCCATGACCATGAGTTCTTGCCTACGTGCATATGAAAGTGTTGCCCCTCCTGAGCTTTGGGTACTTTGAACTCGTCAAAGAGTTTTGTGGCTTCTGCACTCCTTGAAGTTACGCTCTATGTTCTTAAATCACTACTCCTCCTGATATTTTATCTTCAAACCCTTGAAGGATTCTTCAACTATTGTACCCCTATGGGTTCTCTGTGCACATAAAGTGCTATCTCTTATGAGCTTCTCTTCCCAAATCCTCAAAGGATTCTGACGTCTGCACTCCTGCAGAGTCTCTGCACACACACAAAGGTGTTGTCTCTTCTGAGCTTTCCTACTCCTCAGAACTTAAGGGAATAAATATTCTTTCGTCCTCCTGTAGATGGAGAATTACAAGGCCCTCCTGGTGCTCTGTCTACTCAAGGAACCTATTGCTTAGTATTTCCAGGTATTCAATAACCCTGCGAATACAGTCAATGCCCACATGGTAGAGCCTGTTAGAATCCTTAGTGATTATGGTTCTCCTGTATAAACTCACAACAGAGTTCTTCTCAATGCATCACTATGCATATTCTCAATGACCACTTGGAAAAGCTCTTACAAAACTCCTCATAGGTTCTTTCTTCTGTGCACTCCGTGCACCTGCTCAATGCCCTCCTGGTAGAGCTTTATAGAACTCCCAACATAAGTTTTGTCTCCAACTGTGTGTCATATATACAACCTCACCTCCTAAGGTATTCAACAACCTCATGGCCTTCTTCGAGTTAGTGATTCCAGCTTCTGTGCCCACCTGGCACGCCTTTTTCTGAACCCGCAGAATTCAGAAGTGCATCTATGCACCGCTATCTAGAGACCACAGTACTCTATCACGCCCTCCATGCATGAAACCTCAAAGACCTCTCAAGTCTGAAACCAAACAAAACCCCTGAAAATGCCTAACATACATCTACAACATACATTCATGTCATATAAATAACACTCACAAACATTCATTTAACACCAGAAATGTGCAGAAAAAACTGCGGTTTATATTAAAATGGAAAATGTTTGTTTACAATGTTGTTCTTGAGCACAACATGTAACAAGGTCTCGACTCTTCTCTTCTCTTCTATCCTATCTCTATCTCTTCTCTTCCTCAACTACTCAACTCCTCCCCTTTACTACAAAATGAGACCCATTCAATCTTTTACCAGAGGGGCTCCTCGAGCTCTTCCCTCCAATCTACCTACCCTATTCAATTACATTGAATGGGTTGTCTAGTCCACAATCTGGATCTAGATCTCAGCCTTCAAACCATTAAAGGCCTACCTACTCTAATGCTTGCACAAAGGCATGACTTCATGGCTCAACAGCCTAAAACATTTAATTACATTCAAATTAAAAATTGAAGACGAGGGTTGCACCTCTCTTCAGCCTTGAATGCATGCACTTGACGTAGTTGGTTGGCTAGCTGGCTGACGTGAGATGATTCTCCTACATCATACTCCTCAGCTGAAAAATTCATGAGATCCTTCTCAATAGCTTTCTCTCTCAGCTGGGGAAATCCTCCTGGATCCCAAACAAATGTCTAGAGCTATCTCTTCGCTCCATTCCCTTGTTGTTGTTGTTGCTTTTGCGTTGTTGCTGCTGCTTCTTTTCTGCTCAAATGCTTCTTGCTGGCAGTCCTTTATGACCTAATCATTAGTTCTCAGATATCCTCGATCACTTCGTCTAGCTGCTCCCGTGGCTAGCTCTGCCCATTCAGGATCCTCAGCTGAAAAAAAATTCTGTAGTCGGGCAGATCGCAATGATCTCCCATGTCTGCTTCATCGGCTACTTCCAACTTTGCCTGTTGGATGTGCATGCTCTGCACTATCACCCTTCTCTCCTAGGATTTAATCTGTTCATACAGATCAACCAAACTAATGTTGTCTATTGCTTCTTCTTCTTCTTCTGCAAACTCCCAGGTTGCATTCTTTTCAGTCTCCCGGCTGAAAATATTGAGCCATTCCTCGGAATGCTCATTCTCCTCTTATGCTTGGGAAGCTTGAGATGTCTAATCCAATTCTTATTTCCTAACAGTCTCAGTTGGTTGCCTTTCTTCTGCTATATCATCGACAACATGGAATTTTTCCTCCCTTGGGTTAAGCGGTAAGAATATTTCAATTCCCCGAATCATCAGAATGTTATTCTATCAGCTGCATCTGTTGATCTAAATTCAACTCTGAGATCATTGGCTCTGTCAGCCCCTCTGGCTGATTCCAACTCACCTACTCATCCTTGGCCACCTGGAAATATGGAATTTTCCATCTATCCTCCTAGAAGTCCATGGAATCATCTGATTCCAACTCTGTTCCCTTGCCCACCTGGCAAACTGGAAACCTTTCACTGCCCTCCTGGCAGTCTATGAGATTTCACAGTGATATCAATCCATTTCCCACCTGGAAATGTGAAATTCGTTGGCTATCCTCTTGACAGTCCGTGAGATATTTAGCTGATCTCAACTCCTTTCCCACCTGGCAATTTGGAATTTCTTGTCTTCCCTCCTAGTAGTTCTTGAGATCTTCAGTCGATCCCATTTCATCCTTACTATTGAGACTTCTCCCAGTGTCTAGTTTACATATCTGAATTTCATTTTCTTCTCAGCCATTGAGGCTCTTTGCATACCTCAACCATCCTCTTATCAGCCTATGCTGTCTTATGACCATCAGCTACTTGATTGGCCATTTTACCTTTGGCTCCCTCATGGGCCATTCATATACCCATCTTGGCTTGGCTTTCTGCTGCATCCGCAATGAAATATTTTCTATGTCCTCCCTTATATCAACAACCTCTTTATCTATTTCTGCATGATTTTCTTCTTTGCTCCTCCTCTCATAATACCTATGGCCTTCAATAGCCATGTTGTTGTCTCTCTGCCTTCCTGGAAAGTCTGTTGCTGACTCCTGCAAACCTGAGTGTTTCAACCTCTTCCTACAGTCATGTTGACTACCTTCTCGATTGTTGTCTGCCTGCGAACAATCACCACAGAGTTACAGTACTCTGTCTTCTTCTACCTTTTGCCTTCTCACTTTGCTTGAAATATACAAACATAGTTCTCTCTCTGATACCAATTGATGTAGACGCCACCTCTGCCTCAGCAGAGTCTCTACGTGACCTCCCGATCTTAAGGATCATTCATTCAATTCATGAGTCAGAGAAACTCTTTCGATTCCATGCTGGAATCTTTGTTAAAATCCAATCCACATGTCCTTTTTTTTCCTCCACGATCATATTCACATGACCACTGCCCTTTCATCAATAGGAAATGCAATTTTGGGCTTCGAGGTTTCTTAAATCCCAATGACAGAAATCCTCTGTCCTCTTTAACTCTCGATCACCAATTTTTCTATATGTCAAAACACCTCTGTCAGTGACTAGCCCTTAGGGCTAAGTCTTGGCCCACAAAACCACTTCACATATGGCCCTGACCTTATTTCGGGATTTCGCAACCCAGGCACTCGACCCCTTGTCCTCTAGACCCCCGAAGTGTCAATACGTGAAATGCAAATATGGCACTTGTCACAACTCGCCACTCACAAGTTCGTGAGTTGAAACTCCCATCTCTTGCTTCCAAATCTCGTGATACCCGAAATGCCGATACGGGTACACTCCCTCTCTTGTCAGTGCCCTCCATGCATGACCACCAGTTAGGCCTAACTCTAGCACTTTTCACTTCTTGCCACTTCATGAGTTTCAAGGTCGAACTCCTGGCCCTTGTTTTGTGAATCCCCGAGACGCGAGAGGTCAACAGGGTATTGACTTCCTCAAAAGATGACACACATCCACCCATCTCTTCCACGGGACCTCCTCATGATTCTGCCATGTGTCCCTTGTGCTATCTTCTCACTTCACGATTTCTCTCCTCAAGAGATGCCTCCTTGGTATCCCCAACACCTGAGTGCTGAGATCCCGAAACCTTTAATACTCCTTGTCACAATTCGTGACTTCACTACTTGGAGCACCCAATGCTTGGGCTCTCATCCTGCGAACTTCTAAGTTTTCGAGACCCGAATCCTAGATCTCTCAGCTCTTCTCCAACTCCAACATTGGTTTTGTTTCTGTGAGCTCCATGACCATGCATTCTCACCTACGTGCATATGAAAATGCTACCCCTCCTAAGCTTTGGGTACTTTGAACTCGTCAAAGAGTTCTATGGCTTCTGCACTCCTTGTAGTTACGCTATGTGCACTTAAAGCACTACTCCTCCTGATCTTTTATCTTCGAACCCTTAAAGGATTATTCAACTCTTGTGCCCCTATGTGTTCTTTGTGCACATAAAGCGCTATATCTTCCAAGCTTCTCTTCTCGAATCCTCAAAGGATTCTGACGTTTTCACTCCTGCAGAGTCTTCGCACACACACAAAGGTGTTGTCTCTTCTGAGATTTCCTGCTCATCAGACCTTAAGGGAATATATATTCTTTCCTTCTCCTGCATATGGAGAATTATGAAGCCCTCCTAGTGCTCCATCTACTCAAGAAACATGTTGCTGAGTATTTTTGGGTATTCAATAACCCTACGAATACGCTCAATGCCCACCTGGCAGAGCCTCTTAGAATCCTTAGTGATTCTGGTTCTCCTATCTGAAATCATAGTAGAGTTCTTCTCAATGCATCATTGTGCATATTCTCAATGCCCACTTGGCAGAGCTCTTACAGAACTCCTCAGAGGTTTTTTCTTCTGTGCACTCCTTACACCTACTCAATGCCCTCCTAGCAAAGCTTTACAAAACTCCCAACATAAGTTCTATTTGCAACTGTGTTTCATACATACAACCTCACCTCCTGAGGTATTCAACAACCTCACAACCTTCTTTGAGTTAGTGATTCCAACTTATGTTCCCACCTGGCACACCTTTGTCTGAACCTGCAGAATTCAGAAGTGCATCTATGCACCGGTATCCAGAGACCGCAGTACTCTGTCATGTCCTCCTGGCATGAAACCTCAAAGACCTCTCAATCCTAAAACCAAACAAAACCCCTGTAAATTCCTAACATACATCTACAACATACATTCATGTCATATAAAGAACACTCAGAGACATTCATTTAACACCAGAAATGTGCAAGAAAAACTACGGTTTATATTAAAATGGAAAATGCCTGTTTACAATGGTGTTCCTGAGAAAGGCCTATAATAAGGTCTTAGCTCTTCTCTTATCTTCTCTCCTAGATCTATCTCTTCTCTTACTCAACCACTCAACTCCTCCCCTTTACTTCAAAATGAGACCCATTTGATCTTTTACCTGAGGGGCTCCTAGAGCTCTTCCCTCAAATATACCTACCCTATTCAATTACAATGAATGGGTTGTCTAGTCCACAATCTGGATCTAGATCTCAGCCTTCAAAGAATTAAAGGCCTACCTACTCTAATGCCTGCACAAAGGAATGACTTCATGGCTCAACAACCTAAAACATTTAATTACATTCAAATTAAAAATTGAAGATGAGGGTTGCACCTCTCTTCAACCTTGAATGCATGCACTTGACGTGGTTGGTTGGCTGGCTGGCTGACATGAGATGATGCTCCTGCATCAAGGATCATCATCTTCATCAGCATTGATATTGTAACATCGTTGCAATTTCTGAAGAGGTTCAGTCCATTCATTCTCTTCTTTCTCAATAGGGAGGTTAGATGCCTCCTCAAAGAATTTTTGTCTTACAAGTTGTAGATCTTGATCTATTGAAGGGTACTGGATTTCAAATGAAAATGTAGCTACAAAGTTTTTAGTCATACCATACCAATCTGAAGTGGTAAGGTGTAGTTCTCCTTGAAGATACCAATTGATAGGTGTTGTTTCCAGAGTGCTGATGAACTTATGCACCCACTTTTATTGAGGAATGTTGCTCCAGGCCTCCTCACAACCTCACACATGGTCCTTCAGATATATTTGACCTATGTATCAAACTTCACATCCTTCTACTTGTTCTAAAAAGCATACTTCCATCAAATTTCAACATTGCATCCAGTCCGCGATGTTCCTTTTATGTGTCCCCCACCATATTGTTGGAGTTTCTTTGAAAGCCTCATCCAGTGTCAACAATCTTTGTTGTACTGGTAAAATTTCTTCAAAATATGATAAGAATGTTTCTAAATGATTTAAACCATCAAATGTGGGTAGATTTCTTACTTCTGTGCCAATCTAGCGAATTTCTCCGGTTAGTCTAGCACACCTTTGCGCAAAGACTTCATACATTTTGTTCTACCAATTCTCTAGTGTTTCTTCTTAGTCCGATGGGCATGCATTGTCACTTTTTCAACTTAAATTCCCATCTATTTTAGGGTTAATGTAATCCTATTGTCTCACTATCAATTTATATATATTATCTAGCTCATATGCATGATCTTCTTCTCTGATGGGTTCTATGTATCTTTGACCTTTATCAGGATCTAGAGGTGAAATGACCCTAATTCCATCACCTTCAAATGTCATTGTTATTTTCTTTCAGTCAACAACAGTGGAATTGTTGAAATCCCAATCAATTCCTAACAATGCAGGATAAGGACAACTATCATCAACTATATCAATCACCTCGAAGTCCACAAATGTTCTTACCCCGTCGATGTCCATAGGGACATGCTGCAGTCTCCCAAAGGGGCTTATTGCCTACTGATTAACCATCCTAAGCCTGATAGGGGAATAAATTAACTTAGGTTTTCCCATCAGTGCCCAGGTTTGCTTCACCATAACATTTACCTCTAATCCTAAGTCGAGGATCACATAATATATATCATAATCTCCAATCTGATCATTAAGGTGTAGTTCCTTATTTATCCTTCTCTTTTTGGATACTTGATGTACTTCTCTATTCAGCAGAGGGTCTACCTTCCCTGGTTCATACTGTCAGATCAAATGTTGTATTTCTTGTATGGCTCTTTCATCCTTAATCAAATCAATGAACGTATACAAGAAACTAACAAGCTTGCTTACCTCTTTTCCTTCTCCCGATGATGTAGACTGATTGAATGCCATAGGAATCCCACATTCTCTCACTTCTGGTTGTGCCTTTGATGAAGAAACCTGATCTCCTCCAAATTCTCTTCTTGCCTCTTCAAATATCTACTTTTCTTTCCTCAGATCAAACTCTGGTGTCTTCTCTGTAGTTCTTTTGACCCTTGATTCATCTGTAGTCTTTGTTGGAGTCATCATGTCTTCTTCTTTATCAATGCCTCCTTTAGTGATAAAAATGAATCTAGGATCCACTCTATGAGGTTCTACTGAGATTAATTGTACTTGCGAGTTTCCTCATCATCTCTCTTTAAGTTTGGCTAATAGCACAAGACAATCTTCAATAACATGTTCAAATGAGTTGCAGTAGCTGGAAGTGGTACAAGGGTTCTGACAACCCCTTGCAAAATTTCCTAGATATGCACATTTATAAAAAATGATCTGACCTCAACCTCGAACCATACCTCCTCCTCGTCCTATTCCTCTGAATCCACCGCAAGGGTTGAATTTTCCTCTTCCTGGGGAGTTAAACTATGTAGTATTTCCATCTTGTTGTACTTCGCCTTGAATTATATATGTGTATCTTGATCTTTCATGCAAGAGGTAATAAGCCCTACAATCTTTCTCATCATGTGCCACATATTTACAGAATGTGCAATAAAGGTTGGTAGGTGTCTGGAGATATTTTTTCATGTAATAACATTCACCATGGCAATGTTGATTTCTACATACCTCGCACCAAGGTAGAGTAACCTGCTTCAAAGGGATTGGAGTTCTTGAATAGAAGTACTCATGAAATAGAGGACAATGCTCCTTTTCATGGCCCTATGATTTGCATCTGATACACCAAATATCTTGTCTTTTATCTTTTCCCTTATCCTTCTTCATATCTTCAACCTGCAGTGATAAGCTAGTTAGCTGACTCAAAATTTGACTCATACCTGAGATGAAATTTCCCACAGGGGATGATTCTAGTTTCATGGCAATATCCAATGCCTCATCTTGCGAAGCGATCTTCCATTACATTAGAGGGACTCTGATGTGTGGTAAGAGGGAAGAAATGAACCATTCTTTATTTTGTTCATCTAGAATCTGAAAACTCAAATGACTTGTCAGGGTCTTAAACCTATGATCAAAATCCCAAACAATTTCATATACTTTTGTCTTGATTACTTTAAGCTTTGTAATGCATTCTGACTCCGAATTGGGTTTCTTGAATTCGGCTAACAACATAGTATTAATGTCATTTAGCAGTTTAGGTTGTACAACTCCTTGGACAAATTTCATGTACTAGCTCAGTGCACGATCTCTCAAAGTAGTACTAAACTGATCTCTCTTAACATCTTCATCAATGACATTCTTAATACTCCATACAACTTCTCATAAGAACCAATGTTGACCAGGATCTTTAGAGCCATCTCCCCTAAGGGTGGGTAACCTCATCTCATCTTCCATAGATCTTCCTAAGGTTCTTGACTGAGTATGCACTGAACCACTTGTGCCATTTCTCTAAGTTCTCTGATAACTTAGGTTACTCGGGTTACTTAATGATGCTAAAACAATAGGAGGAGTGATATTACTTACTTCAACAGTCTACGTAGTTCTTGAAGTTCCAGACTCTTCTCGGTGAGGTCCTTCAGTCTTCCCTTCTTATGCCCTAGTGAACTCTGAATGTTCCTCGTTTAGTAACTCTTATGCTTCTCCACTGTAGAAACCTTCTTCCTGTATTGGTGGTTCATGATTCTGATCAAACAAGTTCACTGGAGGAACTTATCTAAATGATCGCCCACTACATGTGTGTCCAACCTATGTGTCGTTTTCATTGTCCAAGTTCTTGAACATTATCTCTTTAGTCCAACCAATTACTGTATATTCAATATGTTCTTCTCATGAAATAACATGTTGATCTGCAACTTCATAAAATGTAAAAATTTTCCTCTAGGTCCCTTAAATAAATATCTCTCTGCTTGGCTATATGATTCTAATCTATCAATAGAAAACTCAGCAATGTACCCTCCAATGGTACTATCAAACCATTGGTCAACTTCTCTTGACACGATATTATCAATTATCTTGACCTTATTGATCAACGCCAACGTCCAAACCATAGGTGGCCTGAGTTTGATTTCAAACTGGGTATCTACTAATCTGGCTAGCCACCCATATAGCTTCTTACAAATTCCTCCAAAGAAAATATCATGTATATCGATAAAGATATACCTTCCTAACCAGTCTTCTGTGCTAAGATTAAGGTTCTTATTTTGGGCTTCTGCGAAGTCCTTTTCTTGTTCTTCTATCCACTTCTGAATCTCTATCTTCAATGGAAACCACCTTGGCATTCCCTCAAGAATATCTTGGTCCTGACAACAGAACCATTTTTTGGCACAGCGGAAGACCCAGGGTTCATCTCTAACAATGCACCAACAAGCTCTAACTACTATCCCTTTTGGCAATACCTGCAAAGAACATGTTGTCTCACCCAAAGTGGAAATAGGGGGTTGTAGGACAGAGGTGTCTACAACCAAAGGAAAAGAAAACTGGATTCAACACAATAATACACAACAATCTAGTTCTTTTTTACCAACTCAACCCTACTTCGCGCAATTATATCTTAGATCTAACACATTGATGCAATCACAAATTAACAGAAAGAAAAAGACCACAACATCAATCACACATCACAACAATATATATGTGGTTGACCCTCTCTCTAGGGCTACGTCTAGAGAACTGTGTTTCTTGATATTATAGGAAAACATACACTTCTATATGTGCTCTTAGATTGCATATCTCTCTCCTTCTCTCTCTCTCTTTCTCTCTCCTCCCTACACACCCAGATGTGGGGTTGATCTTCGCACCCAAATGAAGATCTTACAACATAGACTCTCTCTCAACAAAATACTTTTCTCTCTCAACAATAATAATTTTTCATTACATTCTCTCTATAACCCAACCCAATACCTCTTGACCCTTATTTATACATTACAATGACTCTTGGACAACCTTAGGCCAAAACCTAGGTGTCAAAACCCTAAAATGACAAAACCCTAGGTGTCTAAAACCCTAGGTCAACTTGACCTGCATTTTCAGGGCTTCACCAACCTATTTGTCCTTCTTTCCCGCAAGGTGCTCCAAAGCATATATTGGTGGCTTTTTTTACTTTCTTGGCTATCCATGATCCCTCTTTATTGTTGATATGTCTTCCTCGGTCTTCTCGTTCAAATTATCTCTTTCTCTTACTTCACTCCTTCTTTTTTGCTTCTTTAACCACTCCGACCCAATCTCAATCAATGTGTTTTCTGCGCAGTTCGTACTTCATGCTTCTTTCCTTAATCTTCACTTCCTTCAATAACGAAGGGCCAACACCAGAGAATAGGGGAGTTGGAGATTCCCTCAGGTTGTATCCTGAGAAAAAAGGGGGTTGGAGCCTCCTTCTAGTAGCAGCTAGAAAACAAAGGAAGTTGGTGCTTCCAATGAATGTAATTCTTCAAGACATATAAGAAAAAGCATTATGTGATTTTCTCCCGCATTGGGTATCCACATAAAACACTGGTGTACTATGTATGTATATGATTGCTCATTTTTTCATTTCTTATTTACTCCGTAGGGATTGGATGATAATGCTACATTGATATAACACTTGGATTATATGGTTAAAAAGGATTAGAATTCTCTATTACTGATTCACCCCCCCTCTCAGTAATCCAACAATTGGTATCAGAGCAGGTTCCTTCAAAAATCAGTTTAAGCACTAAAAGGTAGATCATGGAGAGAAAAAACTTGTATAAAAATGGAATACCATAGTTAAATGGACAGAAGTATGCATTTTGGAGGATAAGGATGAAAACATATATACAGGCACAGGGATTTGAAATTTCACAATCAATTGTAGATGGATACATAGCATTAATAGTTCTTCCAACAAATGACAAAGCAGTGAAACTCGGTCAGAATAATTCCAAAGACAAAAATTCACTTATGAATGGTCTTAGTGAAATGATATTCACCAAAGTTGCACATTGTCAATCCGCTAAAGAGATTTGGGACAAACTTCAAAATATTTATAAAGGAGATTCAAAAGTCAAAGAAACAAAAATTCAAACTTACAGAGGTCAGTTGAAACAACTTAAATGAAGGAAGATGAGAATATTGCATCTTACTTTTTACGATTTGATGAAATAGTAAATGTAATCATAGGATTGGGAGAACAAATCAAAGAATCTGTAATTTTTCAAAAAGTACTAAGATATATTCTTATGAGATTTGATCCTAAGATATCATCACTAGAAGAAAGATCATATCTAAACTCAATAAGCATGGATGAATTATATGGAATGTTCACAACATATGAAATGAGAATTGAATAGGAAAATCCATATATAAAAGAAACATCCTTCAAAGCATCCAAAAATTTAAAGAAAAAGGGAAGGCAAAAAAGAAAACATAGCACTAGCAATGACGTCTCAGAATATGATGAAGAAGTGACAAACTTTGCCAAAAGACTAAACAAGGGAACCGATGGTAGGTATAGAGGTAAACTTCCTTTAATTTATTTTAATTGTGATGGTATTGGTCATTTTTCTAACAAATGTCCTTATAAGAAAAGTATAAATGATGAAGGTTACTCAAAAGGAAAACAAACATATAAGGGAAAAAGAACCACAAAGAAAGTCTTAAAGAAAATCTTATGCACCAAAGAAGACATATCATCATTAGATGAAGATGAAGTCAGTGACATTGAGACAAAAAGAGTTATATTCATGGAAGTAGAAGACTCTGATAAAGAAGACTCCGAAGAAGAATATGAAGAAGCCGAAGAAGAAATTGAAGAGGCAGAAGTTGAAAACCTAGAGGAATTGATGTGTTCCATAGAAGTTATCAGAAGAGAAAAGAAGAAAAACAAGAAACTACAAGCATAACTAGATAAGAAAGAAGACACTCAATAACTAGAACAAATCATCACAAATTTGAAGGTTTGAATATAAGAAGATAAAAGAATTGAAGAATCACTCAAAGAATAACTAGAAGAAAAAGACAAGATCATTGGAAATTTGGAAGTAGAGATTGTCACATTAAGAAAGGATCTTCAAAAGAAAAACATGCAGAACAACTCAAAAGTTTGGGATGACATTATCATCAGTAAAAAATTTCATCATGACAAGTCCAGACTTGGATACAATCAGACAGAAAGAGGATCAAGCTCCAAAACAACAGAGCAAGAAACATATCCAAAAATATGTGTAGAAACAATCAAGGGGGATAGGAAGATATACAAGGAAGATTACAAGGACACTCCTCCACCGAGAAGATTTATATTTCAGAATCAACAACCGATAGATAGGCCCCAGGAAGAAGAAGAATTCATAAGAGTACCTCCTTTCAGAATATCTTCAAATCCTAGTTATCAAACTATATTTTTTTATTTATGTTATGCATGTAATAATTTTGGACATAAAGCTGTGAATTGGAGAGATAAAAAAAGGAACAAAAACAACTTTGAAAGTCATACACAAAGGAGTTATCCAACAAGGCCTAGTGAAACACAAAGAAGAAGTTACAACAGGTTTGAATCTTTGAGCACTAAAGTGGAATGTTACAAATGTAACAATTTTGGACACATGGCCAAAGATTGAAGAATGAAAATCCCTCCTAGAGAACCGCAACAGAATTTCCCCAGATCATGAAACCAACCAACACTTTATGAAAGCATTGTCAACAAGGAAAGTAATAAAAGACTAGGTTCAAATCAAAGGAATATTTAACGACAAGACCACTGGAAATTGTGCATATTAATCTAGTTGGACCAACTACAACAAAGGGCTCAAAAGGTGATAAATACTTTAAGTTATTAGTTAATGATTATACAAGAATGACTGCAATTTTCTTTCTCAAGAATAAGTCAGAATCTTTTGAAAACTTCAAGATCTACAAGGAAATGGTTGAAAATGAAATGGATTCAAAAATCATATGATTGATATCTGATAATGGAGGAGAGTTCACTTCAAAGGAATTTATGGACTACTGCAACAGTCATGGAATAAAAATGAAATTCTTCATTACTAGGACACCTCAATAGAATGGAGTTGTTGAAAGAAAGAACATGATAGTACAAGAAATGGCTTGAGCAATGCTAATGGATTCCAAATTGATGGATATTTTTTGGACATAGGAAGTGCATACAATAGTTCACATTCAAAATACAATAATGTTCATAAACAACACTGACAAAACTCCTTACGATCTATGGAAAGGAAGACCAACAAATGTAAAGAACTTCAGATTTTTTGGAAGAACATGCTACATCAAAAGAGAAGATGGCAGAATGGGAAATTTTGACTCTCATGTGGACAACTGAGTACTTGTTGGTTACTCAATTACAAGAAAAGCATACATGTGTTACAAACTGAGATTGAAGAAAGTGGTGGAAAGCATCAATGTAACAATTGATGAAATAGGTAGACAAGAATTAAAGGAAGAAGAAAATGAATTAATGGAGAAAATTTATGAATAAGAAGCAAAAGATGAAAAAAAGGGGAAGATGAAGAGGATCTGACAGAATCAGAAGAGAAATTTCAACAAGTAACTCAAAAAACACCTAGTAGATGAGTACAAAAGAATCATCCTTCAGATCAGATCATTGAAAACAAATACATAGGAGTTGAGACTAGAAGAAAAATCTGTTCACCAGAACAAACTCACCTAGCACTCACATCTACAATTGAACTAACCTATTTTGAAGAGGCCATCAAGGATGAATTTTGGAACAAGGCCATGGATGAAGAATTGGACTAAATAGAGAAAAATGACACTTGGGAATTGGTTCCAAGACCAAAGGATAAGAATGTGATCGACAAAAAGTGGGTATACAAGAATAAATTGAATGAAGATGGACATGTTACAATGAACAAAGCTAGATTGGTATGTAAAGGATATGCATAGGTTGAAGGAATCGACTTTGAAGAGACATTTTCCCTAGTTTCCAAAATGGAAGAAATCCAATTTATTTTAGCTTATGCATGCTCCAAAAATATTAAAGTGTATCAGATGGACATAAAATCAACTTTTCTAAATGGGGAAATTGAAGAAGAAGTCTACATTGAACAACCAGAAGGATTTCAGTTGTCAAAGAATGCAGATTATGCGTGTAAATTAAAGAAGGCCTTGTATGGTCTAAAACAGGATCCTAGAGCATGGTACTCTAGACTGGATAAATATCTACAATAGACAGTGTTTAGAAAAGGGAGTGTGGAAAACAACCTCTACATCAAGGTAAGTCAATATAGTATTTTATTAATTGAAGTTTACGTTGATGATATTATTTTTGGTAGTGATGATGATAGGTTAAGACAGACATTTGCAAAGGATATGCAGAGTGAATTTGAAATTTCATTACTTAGAGAACTATCCTTCTTTATGGGACTTCAGATACGTCAAAGAAACCAAGGAATTTTTATTTCTCAAACCAAGTATATCAGAGAAAGCTAAAGAGGTTAAGAATGGAAGATTGCAAACCAATTATCACTCCCATGAAAACTAGTTGTAAGTTAAGAACATATGATGATTCAAAGTCTACAAATAAGAGGAAATACAGGTCAATGATTGGTAGCCTACTATATGTGATATCATCCAAACCATATCTAATGAAGGTAGTTGGAAAGGTGGAATGATTTCAAGAAACACCAAAGGAATCACATTTGTTAGCAGTGAAGAGGATTTTAAGATATCTCAAAGGAATAGAAGAGTTTGGATTATGGTATCCAAAAGGAAAGGATATATATCTTATTGCCTACACAGATTCATATTGGGCAGGTTGTATTGATGACCAATAAAGCACCAGTGGAGAAATGTTCTACCTGGGTGAGTGTTTAGTATCATGGATAATAAAGAAAAAATTGTTAGTATCTCTATCTACAATCGAGGCAGAGTATATTGCAACAAAAACATGTTGTACACAGTTTATATGGATGAAACAAACTATGACATATATACAAGTTGAGTATGATGAGCCCATTCCAATCTATTGTGATAATACAAGCACCATCAGTATCTGAAAGAACCTGGTGATGCACTCTAAGATGAAGCACATTCCAATCAAGTATCACTTTCTATAGGAACAGGTTGCATAAAATAACATCAGAGTTGATTATGTGGGAAAAAAAGAACAAGTGGTAGACATATTTACAAAACCACTTCCACAAGAATCCTTTAAGTATCTTCACCAAAGACTCAAAGTTATTTCTACTCCAAAATGAATTCTTTTGAATGCTTGTCTTATATGTATTAGATGTACATGAGGACACATCATAAAGAGGACAGTTTAGTTAGGGGGATCAACCTAGGATGGAAAGATACCTTTTCCATTGATGACAAAGGGGGAGAGATTTATCATATGCAAATGATAGAGGCATGATTCCAGGGGGAGCAATGGTCATAGAGATGCAGAGGATAGAGGCATGGTTCCAGGGGGAGCATGAGTGATATGACTTCAGTATTGCATGAAATAATTTTAGTATTGAATCAGAGTGTTTCCATCAATTCCAAAGGGGTATATTTTTTATTAAGGTTGGTTGTCATTGATTTCAACCCTTGAATAAAGTCTAGTAGCAAATTCCAGTAGCACAAAGGTTTGGGTAATGGACCCAAGGCTATTTCATGTATAATGGTATGAGTTTTAATATATTTGAAGGTAATACTATTCTATATAGATAGTACATGTCATTCCATTTCTATTGGTATGTGGAATGTCGCATAAATCACAGTTAGAGAGTTATGGCCATGAGAAGTTAGAGAAACCAGGTTTGGGTAATAGAACCAAGTTTGTTAGATGGATAATGGTATGAGTTTTGATATATTTGTAGGTAATACTATTCTATATGGATAGTACATGTCATTCCATTTTTGGTGGTATGTGGAACATCACATAACTCCTCACGGTTGGAGAGTTATGTCCTTATGAAGTTGGAGGACCCTCATATGTCATCTAGAAGCCCCAAAAGGTCAAAGTAGTCAAAGTGGTTTAATAGATTTTAGAAGGTAAATAGTAAATTGAAGTGATGATTGTACTATAATTCAAAGTGAATACAAAATAAATTATTTAAATAATAAATTTAATGGATAAATTAGAAGTAGGTTAACCCTAAAATAAGTAAAGTGGCAAAGTGACCTAGAAGATGCTTCTAAGGAAGCTACTTGGAGAGTATAAATAAGAGGAAAGGATCTCTAATTTTATATCACACTTGAGAATATTGAATATCTATATGTGACTAAGGTAACCAATGGATATATAAGTTTAATTTTAGAGGGAAGGTGAAGAAAAGAATGTCGGAATTCAAGGGAGGATAAATTCTTTTGATGATGCTTTCTAAGGTATGTTATTTACCAATCATCTCACCATTTTCACAATAACTTGTTTTATATAATGATTCAGACCATGAAATTGATAGGCCATTTATGAAACATATCCAAGTATCTATGGTAAAAATTTCATCTTGTGGATCGTTTTATTTTTGGAGTTACACTACATGGAAAGTAGGGTTTGTGGCTAGTCCTAAAACTAGTCTAAAACAGGTGTTTCAGGTAAAAACTTCATAAATTATTCCTAACAAATCCAAATTCAATAAGACCAAATGTGTTGGTTAGAGTACAGTCCGTAGTATTCTTTGTAACATTTTCAGATCGATTCAACAACTATTTCATGCATGGCATGCTCTACAAGGTCACTCTCTAGAATAAGTCATAATTCATCAAGGTATGCCATTTTTTCTATAAATCCTTTTATGAGAGGTTCCAAGTAGTGAGACATGGAGGAATTGCATAAAACTAACTGAAAAAAATTGTTTATTATTTTCATCTCTTTATTCATTACAGGTACATAGTTATGATTATTTCAAGTTAGGGTTGTTGACTAATCCCAAACTAGTCATGTGAGACTAAAGAAAAGTTTGATGAAAATTATAGTCTCTTGTTGTGAAAGTTAAGGAAGGTTTGAAGGTATGTGATCATATACATAGGGTCTATTACAGAGTTACAAATAATATTTGGATGATGAAATTGATGAGGGATTTTGGTTAAGGTACATGTTGGGTACATGGTTGAGACAAGTAGTTGATGAGTTGGCACATACACGAGGTGTATAGTTGATGATGTTGGTACATATTGATGGGTCATAGTTGATGAGTAGTTGACACATGACTGGTTCATACTTGGTACATGGATGCACTTGATTATGGTATAGGTTGATTATAGGTTGTTTGGTACAGTTTGGTGCATGGTTGATGCACTTATTTATGGTACAGGTTGATTACAGGTTGAGGTACAGGTTGATGCATGGTTGATGCATGGTTTAGGTTTATTGGTACAATTTTATAGTGGTATATCTCACAATGATATTGTGAAAATGGTTCCATCATTCTACTTCTACTTTAGGGAGGTTGGACGGGGCAAGGACAGGTAGTTGTATCTACCTTCTAGTTGTAGATCGAGAACATAGGGGGTTGTAGCCTTCTTCTAGTTGTAGCCAAAGAATAGGGGAGTTGGAGCTTCCCTCAGGTTGTAGCCTGAGAAACAAGGGGGTTGGAGCCTCCTTCCAGTTGCAGTTGGGAAACAAAGGAATTTGGTGCTTCCAATGAATGCAATTCTTCAAGACATATAAGAAAAAACATTTTGTGGTTTTGTCCCGCTTTGGGTTTCCAAGTAAAACATTGGTGTACTGTGTATGTGTATAATTATTTATTTTTTCATTCTTTATTTACTCTATAGTTATTGGATGATAATTCTACTTTGATATAACATTTGGATTATATGGTTAAAAAGGATTAGATTGCTCTATCACTGATTCACCCCCCCTCTCAGTAATCCAACAGATGTAGATATAGATCAAGAAGAATTATGTTCACCATGTCAAAGAGATTCATAATATGAAGTGTACATAATCACTAGAGGTATGTTGTTTTTATTTAATTGTGAAAAACATGAACATCTTGAAATAGAATGGCATGAAGGAAATGATAAAGAAAAACTAATTGAAAAGGAAGACAATTATGAAGAAGAATTGATTAGTGTTTTAGATGAACTAAGAGAAGAAGAAAAATCACTCAAGAAAGAATTGATGAAACAAAAGGAAAATGTTCACATTTTTGAAGAATCCCAAAAGGTCACCGAGAACTTAAGAACTCAGCTAGAAGAAGCCATAAATATCGAAGAAAATATTGAATATCAAAAGTAGTATTTGGAAGAAAACATAGCTGCACAGAAGGAAGAAGCATAGATGAGAGAGAAGATATTGAAATATCATCTTAAGGAAATAAATAATGACCTAAACCAACTTGAGGAAGAATTTATTCAAGAATAGAAAGGACTTGTAGAAGATATAATCACATTAAAAATTCAGCTTGAAGAAGTAAAAAGAACAAAAGAATTCATGAAGTCCTAGATAATGAAGAAAGAAGAAGAGTTTGGGAATCTTGAAGAAGAAGTTGTCAAATTGAGAAGTAACATTGTCAATCTCAATAAGAACATTGATTCAGAGACATAAATATCCACAACAATTATAGAGAATGAAGAGAAGCACTCTAGGTTGCTAGAAAAGAAGAATGAAGAAAATAGAAAGAGTTATGTAGAAGTACTCAAAGGAAAGAATCATGGTCAGCCAGAATCTAAGAAAACTATTGAAGATACATCTTCAAGAATACCATCCATGTTCAAGACACAAATAAGATTCAATCATTATTATGACCATTCAAGGATGAAATTCAGAA
>ML796917.1:7517-18422 GCA_009831015.1 Picea engelmannii | reverse complement strand
CAGTGGTTTTCTAATTCTATGCAAACAGAATTTGAAATGTCCATGATAGGAGAAATGTCATATTTTCTTCGCCTACAAGTAAAACAAAGCTCTGCAGGAATTTTTATTTCTCAAGAAAAATATTTGAAAGAGATGTTGAAGAAATTTCAGATGGAAGATTCCTCTATAGTTACCACACCTATGGTTCTTGGTTGTAAGCTGAGTAAAGATGATATCTCACTAGATGTTGATCAAAGGACATATCGCTCTATGATAGGTAGTCTTCTATACATCACAACATCCCGTCCTGATATAATGCAAGCTGTTGGAATGGTAGGTCATTTTCAGTATGCTCCTAAACAAAGTCATTTGGTAGATGTCAAAAGGATATTTAAATACTTGAAGGGAACAATGACTTATGGTCTGTGGTATCCTAGAAATCAGAATTTCTAGTTAACTCCTTATTCAGATGTAGACTGGGAAAACTTTGTTGATGAGAGAAAAAGCACAAGTGGAGGATCATTCTTTCTGGGTGACTCATTAGTTGCATGGCTTAGTAAAAAACAAGGATCCATTTCATTATCCACTACAGAGGCAGAATACATTGTTATTGCTACTTGCTGCACACAAATCTTATGGATGATACAAACTCTTGCAGATCTGAAGGTAACTTACATTGACCCTATTCCAATTCATTGTGATAACACCAATGCCATTAGTGTCTCCAAGAATCCTTTTCTTCATTCCAAGACTAAGCATATTCCAATAAAGTACCATTTTCTCAGAGAACAAGTTACAAACAGAATTTTTCAGCTAAATTATATTCCTTCCAAAGAACAGATGGTTGATATCTTTACTAAACCATTAGCAGCGACCCCTTTTGGATATCTTCGTCAAAAATTGGGGGTTGTAATTTCTTGTGTCTAATCTTCTCACCTGGTCAGGGGGAGTACTTATTGAATATATGGTGTATTTCCAACATGCTTATAGTCAATAGGGGGAGTATGTTTTGTAACAAGATCAGGGGAAGAATGTTTCTTCTTTGACATTGATGTCAAAGGGGGAGAAAAGAGTTTGGGAGGAGAGTCGAGTTTGAATGCATGCGGGTGCTTGTATTTCCATCAATGCTAAAGGGGGAGATTGTTTGAAAATATTTAACAGACAATGAATGGCATAAGTACAGGAAGAATGTAACAGACAGGCATAAGTAAAGATGGCATGAGTACAGGAAGAATGTACAGAGGATTGTTGGCATGTTTTACAGGCAGCGCATACTTGTCATTGATGGAAAGTATAGTAGTGATGATGGCTTGAGTACAACAACGATGATCAACAGTGTTGTGATAATAAAGAAAGAGAAACAATCATGTTCCTTGGATCTTTTCCTGAATTCTCGATGGTCGTCAGATCTGAATAAGAGCATGCTGGAGAGGTAGGCCCGTAAGGTTTGAGAAGAATTTTTGTTCGTTGGATCCCCTTCAAATTCCCGATAGAACGAGGGTCTTCAGATCTGAATGTAGACAAGAAGAGAGCACTGAATAGGAGGATATATCTCATACGTTAGATCCAAGCACAGGACCTGACCATCATTGGATCAAGGAGAACCTTCATGCTCTTTAAAGTACAAGGAGAAGTGAGCATACAAAATTCCAAAAGAAGGAGGACTGTCCATTTACGGGTAGGACACGTGGGGATAGATCGTCAGTTCACTGACTGGAGAGTCAAAGGAACGATGTTCCCTAACCTATCGAACTCACAATATGTGAAATCGCGATTTAATCTCAGCCGTCAGAATAAGGTTAAATCTGGACCGTTGATTCCAGTCCATGTCGGAGTTTCAGGGATCGAGAGTTGGAGATGTCAAGTAATATCAACCACATGAATCTCGAAATTGTGATATACGAAATCGCAATTCAATTGCAGTCATTGAATCAAGCTCAGATCTGGACCGTTGATCTAACTCCATATCGGAATTTCATGAATCGCGACATGGAGAGACAAAAGAAAACAATGCAACAAGAATTTTGAAATCGTGATATGCGAAATCCCGATTTAATCGCAGCCATTAAATCAAGATTGAATCTGGACCATTGATTCCAGTCCTTATCAAAGTTTCATGAATCACAACATCAAGAGGAAAAGAAACAATGCAACAAGAATTCCAAAATTGCGATATCTGAAATCGCGATTTAATCGCAGTCATTGAATCAAGATTGAATCTGGACCATTGATCCAAGTCCATTTTGGGGTTTCGAGGATCGAGTGTTGGAGATGTCAAAGAATATTAACATCAAGAATCTCGATTTCGCGATATGAGAAATCGCGACGTAATTGCAACCGTCAGATCAAGATGTGATCTAGACCCTTGATATGACTCCATTACGGAGTTTCATGGATCGGGACATTGAAGTGAAAAAAACACTGAACGTTAAGAGTGTCGAAATCACGATGTGTGAAATCTCGACTGAATCTAAACCATGAGATCAAGATGTGATCTGGATCGTTGATCCAAATTCTTTATGAAGTTTAGTGGATCAGGATTTGTAAGTGGCAAGAACATTGAACATCAGGAATTTCGAAATTGCGATATACGAAATCGCGAAATGATATGAACCATCAGATCAAGTGTTGATCGGAGGGTTAGTGTTCTCTCTCATAGTTAACTCCTTAGTTTCAAATCTGTTAGCGAAATGGACTCATGATTGCCGATTAGTGGGCGTTTCATTTGCTGGGATAGTTATCTTTCTTTTGCCTAAGGAAATGTGAAGTGGAACCGCCATGGATGTGTGTATAAAAGAAAATGAGACAGACTATGCAGGGTTGGTTGTTCTGTATGAAAAATGAATGAAGCTGTAAGAAAGGGAAAATCATAGAATGTGCAATGTAAGATTGAAAATATACATAGTGGGAGATGAAACTCAGAGAAGATTAACAGATGATGAAGAGAACTTGAAGTAGAGAAGAATAACAGAATAAGTTGAAGCAGAGAAGAATGACAGAACAAGTTGATGCAGAGAAAACCTGTTGAACAAACAAAGGAAGAGAAGAATTGTAGAACAGTTAGAAGAAGATCAGACTTACAGAACAAAAAAAGATTGGTAAGAATTGATTTATCTATGTAGTTGATTGTTTATTTATTCATTCATGTTCTAGGGAGGTTGGGAGCTACTCGGGAGGATTGTTGTCCTCAGAGGTTCAAGTGATAACTTGAAAGCATTAAGTTGTAGCCTCCATATAGTTGTAGCCAGAGAAGCCAGGGTGGCAGGGTGGTGCAAGGGAGAACAAGTCTTCTCTGTTATACAGGTTGGAGCCTGTGTAACTGGAAGTTGGTGCTTCCATCCAGTTGGTGATGGAACATTAAGGGAGTTGGTGCTTCCTTTTAGTGGGTGCTAGAGAAACCAAAGAGTTGGTGCTCTCAAACAAGTTGCATCTTGTAAAACAGAGGTAGAAGCCTCATATTGAGTTGGTTGTCAATTATAGATTATGTACAAAACTTAAAAGACTACCTGTCATTTCGAAGAAGAAGAGGTTTTCTCCCTTTATGGGTTTCCTCGTGAAAAATATGTCTCTGTGTATATCCTATGTGTGACTGATGCTCTTTAATTTTACTGTCCATATGTTGTATATTGTTGATGATCACTTGAAGAAAGATTAATAATGTTTTAATAGACTTAAAAATTTTTAAGCTCAATTACAACTGATTCACCCCCCCCTCTCAGTTGTCTTAGTAATTTCAACATGTCACTGGTTTTATGACACAGTATGAAGTGTGCCATTTTGGAAAATCTATCCACTACCACAAAGATTGAGTCAAACCCTCTTTTTGTTCTTGGCAACCCCAATATGAAATCCATGCTGACTGCATCCCATGACCTCTCAGGTATGGGCAATGGTTGAAAAAATCTTGCATTCTATCTCTTTCCCTTTGAATGCTGGCAAATTCTGCATCTGTCCACAAATATCTTGACATCTACTCGCATTCTTGGCCAAAAACATGACTCATTCAATTTTTTGAACGTCTTGTCGTGACCAAAATTTCTGGCCAATCCTCCACTATGTTTCTCCTTTAGCAAATTATCCCTCATGGAGAATTTTGGAATACAGAGTTGATTACCTTTAAATAGTGATCCTTCTTGGATCATGCATTATGTCCATTGACTTTTGTCCCTGAGAATTTGATTCTCAGCTACTTCATATGCCTCCTTAAAATCTGGATCATCTGTGTACATGTTCCTGAGATCATCAAAACCCAGTGTTTTAACTCTGAACTCCTGCAACATCAAACATTCCCTGCTCAAAGCATCAACAACCTTGTTAGCAGTTCCAGAAATATGCTTAATTACAAAAGTAAAGTTCTACATGTATTCAACCCATTTTACATGTCTTTGATTCAACTTTTCTCGTTGAGTCACAAACTGCAGTGCATGATTTTGATTGTATAAGACAAACTCCTTCGGGATCAAGTAATGTCTCCATTTCTTTAATGCATGAATAATAGCATAAAAATCCTTGTCATATGTGGAGTATTTCACCTTCGCTTCGTTCAACTTCTCGTTGAAGTATGCTTTCGACCTATCTTCTTGACTCAAGACTGCCCCTATTGCAAATCCACTTGCATCACATTTCACTTGAAATGTCTTTTGGAAATTAGGCAACACTGGGATTGGTTATTCCTTGATTTTCCTCTTCAACAGATTAAAACTCTTCTCAACCTCTTCTGTCCAGTGAAAAGACTTGTGTCTCTTCTTCACTGTTTCCATCATCAGTGCACCAATCCCACTAAAATTTCTGATGAACTTCTGGTAGAAACTAGCCAATCCGTGAAAACTTCTCACCTCAAATATGCTCTTCGATGATGACCAATTCTTGATCACCTTCACCTTATCTGGATCCATCCTCAATTTATCTGCAGAAATAACAAAACCCAAATAGATGAGTTATGTCTTCATGAATGAGGATTTCTTCATGTTTATCAACAACTTCTCTTGTTGTAATCTCTTCATCATTGTAGCTAAGTGTTTTAGATGCTCTGCCTCTATTTTATTGAAGATCAATATGTCATCCAGATACACAATGACAAATTTTCCAATGAATTCCTTCAGGACTTCGTTCATGAACCTCATGAAGGTACTTCACATGTTCATTAAACCAAATGACATAACAATCCATTCGTACAACCCTTCGTTAGTTTTGAAAGATGTCTTCCATTCATCACCTTCTCTCATACGAATCTGGTGATATCCACTTTTCAAATCAATCTTCGAAAAAAAAATTGCTCCACTTAAGAAATCCATCATATCATCCATCCTTGGCAATGGAAATATGTACCTGATGGTTATCTTGTTGATTTCCCTTGAATCAGTACACATCCTCTAGCCTCCGTCTTTATTTGGACTAAGTACTGTTAGAACAACACATGGACTCAAGCTTTCTCTAACTAACCCTTTGTCCAAAAAATGTTGGACTTGTCTCTTGACCTCTTCATTCTCCTACGGCGTTAATCTGTACGCTGCTTTGTTTGATAAACTAGCTCTAGGTATGAGATCAATATGAAGATTCACACTTCTGATTGGTGGAAATGAACGAGGTAGTTCGTCCACTACTATGTCAGCAAACTCTTCCAGTAGTTCATGAACCTCTTTTGGTAAATCATCTACCCTTGTGCTAGTTAAAACAATCTTTGGCTTCCTGACCACAATGAATTGTGGTTCCTCCTTCTTCTTAACCTCTGTAAGAAGTTTCTTCCCTCTCATGAGAATTACTGCATTGCTTACTTCAGGTTTCACCTCCTTATCTATGATTGGAAGCAACATGTGAGTTCTCCCATTCTTCTCTAGGGTGTATCTGTTCATCCTCCCATCATGAATCACATTTTTGTTATATTGCCATGATCTACCCAACAATAGATGACAAACATCCATGGGAATAACATCACAGAGTATCTTATGATTATATTCTCCTATCTTAAATTCAACTAAACATTGTTTAGTGACATTTACCTGATGTCCTTTTTGTAGCCATGAAACTCTATATGGACTTGGATGTTCAATCGTCTCCAACTCCATATTTTCTACCATCTCCATTGAAACGAGATTATCCATGCTGCCACTATCCATAGTGACCTTGCATACCCTGTCCTTGGTTTTGCAAGCAGTCCAAAAAAGACTGTTCCTTTGTACTAGATTTTCCACCTCCGTCTCTAGTGTTAAGAAAACTTTTCACATCATCAACGATATTCTGCCTTCAATATCTTCTGCCAAAATATTCTTCCTCTGTGCTTCAAAAATGTGAGCCTCACCACCTTCTTTCATCGTATCTAGACATTCATAAGATTTGTGTCCATTCTTTCCACATGTGAAGCACTTTATTACTCCATCTCTTCCTCTTCCTCTACCTCTAGTATGAGGAAAAATGTTTCCATCTGCATACTAACCTCTCTATTTGGTATGCTACCCTCTCTGTGAACTTCCACCTCTCTCAGTCTGAGTTTGAGGTTTTTTTCCATCTTCTTTGTGTTTCAGATTTCTATCATGGGCAACTGATTTTCCTCTGGCTTGAGTTCTACCTCGGCCTCTCTGACCTTGTTTTCGGCTCAACTTCTCTTGATATTTTAGAGCCATATGATAAGCATATTCCACCATCCGGATGGTCATGATGCTCATCTCATCCTGAATGTCATATCTCAGGCCATTCATGTACCTGGCAACCTTTTCATCATCGCTTTCCCGATGACCTACCCTGGTGTTCATCCTGTAGAATTCTTCAGTATATTCCTTCACTGTCATCAGCTTCTGTCTCAAATTTTTCATTCTTCGAAAGAGAGTAATATGGTAATCCCTGGGAATGAATTTTTCCTTCATCTTCGCAATCATCCTATCCCAACTCTTGATTTTTTTCTTGCCTTTGCAGCATCTGTCAGCTTGCAATTCATCCCACCACAATGTTGCATGTCCTTTCAATCTTGTGACAACATGTATGAACTTCTTGTCTTCCTCGATATCTTCATAGTCAAAATAAGTGTCCAGAGATCTAATCCAGTCTAGAAGCTCTTCAGCATCCAGGTTTCCCTCATAAACTGGGATGTCCATTTTTTCCCTGGCACCCATCCTTATGACAACTCTAATCAAGTGTTCATTTGCAACATCTTCCGCTGAAATTTCTTATTCTTCATGTTCAACTTCATTTTCACTTTCGGAATCAATAAGATCCCCAACACCAACTGTGTGCCTCTGTGATATCTCCATGTCCTCAATTCTGGCATGTAAATCACGCATTTCTCTTGCCATGGTTGGGTCAGGCATATGCCTACCTCTTCTTCTTGGTATTTCCCTTTCCTCTGAGGGATCGGGTGTTTTCCTGTCCCTTCTTCTTAGCGGCATGGTGAATATTCCTTTTCTTTGCTACAGAAATCAAAGAAACCTTTATGTTCTCTGATACCAAACCTAACGCAGACTAAGCCTCTGCCTCTTCCAGTCTCTATGCTGACCTCTGGGTCTTAATGGATTGTTTTAAATTTCACCTTCGTGCTGAAGTGGCTCTTTCGATTCCTCACTAGAATCTCTGTTAAAAACCCACTTCACATGTCCTTCCTTTTCCCCTGTCATGGATTCTACGCATACTTGATCTCTTCTCGACAGAAATTTTGGGTTTCAAGGTTTCACGATTCTCATTTTCGAGAACCTCAGTCTTCTCAATCCCCTGATCTTTGATATCCCTAAATGTCGAAATGGCTTCAACAACGTTTAGTCCCCATGGATACCTTCTAGTCCATGTGACCACTTTTCCATATGACCACAGTCCTATGTCTTTCGCGATTTCGGGCTTTCAAATGCTGAAACGCATGGACCCTTTGTCCTCAGGATTCCCGATCCTCCGAGTCTTGATTTCCCGAAATGGTTTCCCTTTAGGGATTTTTCTTCGAAAACCTAGATTGTTTCCACGTGTACCCTCAAGATGGATGGTCCTTGTCATTTCATTATTTCGGGTTTTGAAACATCGAAATGCCTATGGTTCTTCCCCTTGGAACTCCTAAAATTCTGATTTTCGATCCTTTGATATGATGAAATGACATCATCTAGACCCACAATGGAGCTTTCCACCTTGTCGGAGTTTCATAATTCGCAGTTCCAAAATGTGCATGCTTCCTGTCTTTAGGATTCACAAAACGTCGAATCTCGAAATGCCGATGGACTCTCCTATCGGGATTTTTCCAAAATTCTCAGATTTCCACCATGTGTCCTCCTATGATGGATGGTCCTTGATCATTTCACAATTTCATGAAATCAAATGCCGATGTCCTCCTATCCTCTTATACCCCAAAATCCTAACTTGCAATATGCTGACGGGCTCTTGATTTTCACCATGTGTCTCAACTGACGGACGGTCCTGATTCAGTCTCAGGATTTCGCGACTTGCGATTCCCCAATGTCGCAGTTTCTTTGTAAACTCAAAACCCCGGTAGCTGAAATACTGACGGGTTCTTGATCTCCTCCACGTGTCTCAACAGATGGACGGTCCATATCAAAATCAGGATTTTTCACTATGAAGTGACCCAATCTCTTGTCCTTGAGACTTCCAATACCCCGAATTTAGAAACCCCGATATCCCAACGTCTTTCGGGACCTTCACTCTACTTGCAAGAGTTTAACCCTCATGCAACTCCTGTCAGATCCTGCGACTGATGGGTATCTAAGTGAGGATTCGATGGCTCACGATCCCCTAATATTGAACCTTGGAAAGATTCATAACCTCCTTGCTTCTCTGTCAGATCGAACGACTAGCGGGATTTCGCAAATTCTCTAAGAAGAATTTTGACCATCCGTCTCTTCCCTTCGATGAATTCACAGGTTCAAATCCTTCTGATGTTTTCCATGACTTTGAGTCTTTCAAAAAATCCTGCATGCACTCCTTGTAGAAAACCTTCAAACACTTCAGTGTTGAACACCTTCAACTCTGCGCACTCCTTGCAGCAACAGTCCTTCAATAGTTTCTCAAGTTTCAAACACTGGATTCAAGCTTGGTCTGTGCACACCTTGCATGATTCTTGTGTCAAATCTTCCCTTCAGAGGAAATGAGAACAAAAGTTGTCCTATCTAAGAATTCCAGAGACAAATCTCTGAATTCTTTGTCAATGCACACCTTGCGGACAATTCAACTGCACTCCTTGCAGGAATCCTTGCTCAGATAGAGAAACAATTGAAACTCATTCCTTACTCTCCCTCTCTCAGACTTCAAACATTTAACAAGAAATCATTCATACATAACATAAAATAAAATGTATAACAGAAAGAGTAAAACCATGAACATACCATTCAACATACACATACAAGAAACAAATACAATGCCATGAATCTGAATTAACACTTCTTCTATTAACTCAATTCTCTATACATGGGTGTTTTTCAAACATAGTTTCTCTATTCCAGCTCTGTATGCTCTTCTCTTGGTAATGTTCTTCCCTATCATACAATCCTACAATGAGGGTGTCTATATCTATTTTCCCTCCACTCCTAAAACTGTCTAATCTGAGAATTCAAAGCTACCTAGTAACATAAATGCCTTCTTAGTCCTTCAGATGAGAGAGGGTCGCTCAAAGTCTGATTACAATCTATAAGTACGCCTCTCCTTAACTATTACATTTATGTTTGGCGCATCCATCTTCAAAAGTTTTTTTAAATATTTTATCATGTGCCCAAAATGCATTGGTGCTTGCCCCATGCTCACTTGACATTGGTGATGTTCTTGCTTCAGTCTATCATCTTGTAGCTCATCCCAGCACAATGTTGCATTTCCTTTTAATCTTGTGACAGCATGTTTGACCTTTTTGTCTTCCTCAACATCTTTATAGTCAAAATATGTGTCCAAAGCTCTAATCTAGTCTAGAAGCTCTTCGACATCCAGGTTTCCTTCATATACTAGGATATCTATTTTTACTCTAGCACACATTCTTGCAGTAGCCCTAATCAAGCGTTCATTTTCTGCATCTTCTATTGTGACTTCTTCTCCTTCATGTCCAGCTTCATTTTCACTTTCGGAATTAGTGACATCCCCATCACCGGATGTGCGCCTCTATTTTATTTCCATGTCCATGACTCTGGCATGTAGGTCATGCATATCTCTTTCCATGGTTGGATTTGGCACCTTCCTACCCCTTCCTTCTGGCGTTTCCCTATCCTCTGGCGGATTGGTTGTTTTCCTCTCTCTTCTTCTCGGTAGCATGGCTCAGATATTCTTTCTCACTTTCCCCGTCTGAAGTATACAAACAGATTCAACCTCTAATATCACACTGACACAGACCTATCGTCCCTCGGGACCGAGATCCACTCACAAGATCATTCTCTACCTCTTTTATCTGAACCGGCTCCTTTCAATTCCTCGCTGGAATCTGCAATTTATTGATCCACAGGTCCCTTTTCGTAGCTTGCAATCTCGCGAGTTCACGAGTCATGACTTTTGACTATTTCTCTATCATCTTGCGATAACCAAGATCATGAAATGGGTATAGCTCTGTTGGCAGCCAATTCAATTTTTTCAATTGCCCTTAAATCTGCCTACACCTATGTCTCTTGAACTTCAAATTTCTATCGCATCTTGCAAACAGAAGACATTTTTATTTCATGCGACACTTGCAATTGATTTCGATTTATTTTTTCACAACTGAAAGCGTGAAAACTCCTCCATCGTTATTTGGACTGTCATGATCTGCTCATTGATATGCTGATTGGTACTTACCTTTGGTTTATTTTTCAAATTATGTCCATTTGCCTATTATCACTCTGATTACGCAACTTGATTTTGGTTTAATTGATAAGGCATTGAGCATGTTGATTGATGAATTATACTTGATTATATAGAGGTCATGGTGAATTAAAGGTTTTTATATGGTATGATCCTTATCGGTTTTGTGAAATCTCTTGTTGCAATGTT
>ML796916.1:148888-174339 GCA_009831015.1 Picea engelmannii | reverse complement strand
GTAAGAACTAATACTTGGAATATTTAATATAAAAGTTATGCTAGCGCCATATTTCAATAATCATGTTTTTATTAAATTCATTCGATCAATATTAAGAAGTCACGAAAAAATTTAAATACAAAACAAAGTTGTAAAAATGACTAAAATTGTTAATAAATGATTAAGTATAAATATTTTTTTATAATAAATTAATAATTTATTTATTATTCTATATTAGCAATGCTAGATTTTAGCATTGGAGCACCAATGCTCATGTTTGATCCTAAAGAACCACCATTGGTGCTTCAATTTGGTATGGAAGCACTAGTGCTCCTCTTAGGTATGGAAGCATCAATCCTCCACTTCGGTCTTGGAGAATCAATTATCCACTTTTTTTAGAGCAATGGTGCTAAAGTGGCCTTGGAGCACTAGTGCTCCTATGTCCCTAGAGCATTGGTGCTTTCAAATATATAACACACATTTTTGTGAAAAAAAATAATTGTGCACCAATGCACCTTAATATTTTAAGCATACCCCCAAAAACAACCTCCATTAAAACCTTTGGTTGCACTAAATTTTTAGTTATAGTGAACATCCACTAAAACCTTTGCTGCCATTGGAAGATGTTTTAGCAATTTTTTTTTAAATTTTTCTCAATATTATAACACTAAAAAGCTCCATTTAAACCTCCACTAATTGGTGTTTTCCTTGTAGGTGACCTAAAGGGATATAGCCAATTGTTGGTTATATTTTACTCCTGCTACCCTTCTTGGGTTGACCCAGGTTCAATTCCACTTGGTTTCCAATAAAACCCCCCTAAAACTGTCGGCCCTTCTGATGAACCAGAAGGCAACATAGCGCACATGATACACTACGTAGTCTCACCCAAGATAGTTCTTATGGGTGGTTGCAACACTTAGGTGCTTGCATCCTGGGAAATGAGTGGGGATCTGCGATAAAACTTTGTAGTCTGCATTTATTACTTTAATATTCAACTTATTTGGAATACCCTATCATTACTCCTACTACCCTTCTTAGGTTGACCTAGGTTCAGGTCCACTTGATTTCAAACAATCCCCCCTAAAACTATCGGCCCTCCTAGTAAACCAGAAGGCAACAAAGCGCACAGGATGCACTGCGCTATCACCCGAGATAGTTCTTATGGGTGGCTACAACTCTTAGGTGCTTTCATCCTGGGAAATGAGTGGGGATCTACGATTAAAATCTGTAGTATGCATTTATTAATTTAATATTTAACTTATATGGAATACCATGTCATTCTTGATTATGCATGTAAAGTAGAAGATCTATCTAGTCATTCACATTTCTTTAACATCTAATCATTAACAAAAAAAGAGATACATAACATTCAATCCCATAACACATGATCTATCATGGTTCACCCCTAATGGGATACATCCACAAAGATTTGGCTTCTCTATTCTTTTATTATTCTAGTTCCAAAACTATAGCACCTCGCGCATTACAATTCTCCCTCCAAACCGATCAATATCTACAATGAGACAGACTAGATCACACCAGGCTTCTCAACCTATGATCTAACCCTCAAGATCTCCCTTATCCCCTCTCCTTAGCTCAACAACTTACAAGATAGATCATACTTACAATCATTCTGTCACACCCAAACCCCGACCTAGACCTCCTAGTTACCTACTTATACATATTTTCAGCTTACCAACCATTACATTCTCTTACCAAAACCCTAACCCTTCATGACTAGATCTTCTTGCATTCGTGCCTCGCATGCCTTCCTCTTCTGCATGCACGTCTGTTTTGCACATGTTTCTTTTCCTGCATGCGCGTCTGCCTTACAAGTGTTGCTTCTTTTGCATGTGCATCTACCTTACACGTGCTTCTTTTCCCTCAAAATCGGCCTATGCCCAACATGCCCCCAACGCTAAAGTCGTGACTCATCCCGAGTCACTACCTAACTCCAGTGTCTGCCACTACATGTGTTAGTGCTTCGTACATATCTACTATCCATTGCCACGGCTTCTGATCTTGGATGCTCTTTACTAACATGGATTCGACCACTTGCATAGTGACTGGCGGTCGTAAGATATTTCGGCCCTCCAAGCCTATCTGTTTGAGGCATTATTTTGCTGTGTTGATTTCCATGACCAATTGTTCTTCCTTTTCCGGTAGGGGCTCCAACTGATCCTGCCATGTGATCTTTTGTGCCTGCACCACTTTTTCTTCTGCCTGAAGGTTCTTCATTTCTACGACCGTCTTGATCTTCTTTGGCAGTGACATTGTCCTCTGTTGCTGCTTGACATCTTCCATTACTGCATGCAATTTATCTTCTTTTCCTGGCAGCTCTTGTAGGCTCCCATCCTCTAGTATCTGGGTCCATATCTAGCCGCTCTTTTCCAACAGTTATACCACTCTATGTATGTTTTGCGCAATGTTTTCTGCAGCTATTGTTGTGTCTTTCTCTATTTGCTCTCGGACTGCTAGGGGAGTCGTAGGTATTGTGCGCTCCTACAGTTCCTTGATATGCTCTTTATATTGTTGCATATTTTGCGCTATCTTTTTTATATTCACCTCTGAATATCCTTCCTCTGATGTTGTGTCATCTGAGATGGCTTGAAAGACTATGTTTATCTGGGTCTCCATTTGGTCCACTTTTTGCTGCACTATCTCTTTCTTCCACCCTTCCTGGATGGTGGCTTCCTTCAGTACCATATTTTCTTACTGCGCTATTTGTAGATTCGTCGCGTCATACCTTGATCTAGACTAAATCTTATGCGCGACACTAACCTGTAACTTATACACTGCCTTTGTTGGTATCTTGGGAAAAATCAAGTCCAACGTTTTGATATCCTTCACGGGCTTCTGCGATGTTTCCTCATCGATGAAAAACATATCTAGTGTTATGATAAAGTTATCACTTCCTTATGTTGTGATTTGTATTGTCTCTCCAACAAGTGCTCATTCTCTTACTTGCATCGGTTTCTCCTTTTGTTGTTGTTCTGACTTGATCATCAACAGTTCTACTGCATTTTTTACCTCCTGTACCTATTCCAAAATTGAAGCTTGATGGTTTTACGCATTTTCCCATACTTCTTATAGTGGATCTTCTACTGTTGTGGCTATCAGATCTATGTCATTTGTTGTCAGTGATGTTTCCATTTGTTTCCTGTGAGACTTTTCTTTCTTCCTGGTGCCACTTGCTTGCTCCATTGTCTTTTCCTTTGGGCCTCCGGACGTTCAGATGTTTCTGGAATATGCATATCCATGCAGATATCCTTCTCAACTTCTTCATCCATGGTTACATATTGTTCCTCTGTCGACACTTCCTCTGCACTCACCTGTCCTATCGGTCCTCTCGGTTCCTGCTCTGTAACCTGTGGACCCTGTGTAGGACCAAACTGTGACTCATTTTGTTTTCTATTTTTCTTCTGAATTGAGATTCTTGACCCCATTGTACCTATTGTTGTTTTCTTTTACTGGCTAGCACCATTCCTGCCTATCTTCTGCGCGGGGACTGTGCTACCCTACGTCTAGACTTGTACTGTTGGCGTTTCTCTTGAAATATCTGGCACTTTCCACTCCTCGGGCCACTCTTGGACCTCCATGTGGATATCCTACATCATAACGCAGTAATTCAGTTGCAACCACTCCTTGGTTGGGTCCTTTCCCTGTAGCCAATTGCTCTGACGTTATGCCCGAAAATTTACTATCTGTCCATACTCCTGGACAGTTTTTGGTGAGATCCTCCATGTATCCGCCAAGTTGTTATGAATATCTATTAAGTACTAAGAGAACATTTCATTGTTGAATTTATTTACCTTGGGATATGTTGTGCTTCACAGCGATGTGTAACGCGCTGCGCAATATTTGCTCGTAATTGGCAGGAAAATCATGTATGTAGGTTCGTGCCACCCCATAAGTGCAATGAGGATGAGTAACCATAAGTAGTGGAACTCAGAGCCCCATTCTTGCGCATCCTTACCATATTCAAGGAATGATTTGAGTAGATACGGGGCCCAGCTCATCAAGCTCCCCTTTGTGCACTGCATTGCATCTGCTACTACTCATGCAGGCACTTATTCTTTTTGACACTTGCGCATTAATTTTCAACCGATAAATCTGGTTGAAAATCATGCCGCATGATCATTGATGTCATTGATCCCAATACCTCGATTACCCCTCTCTACACCATGCTTCTCTTTGATCTCATCCGAGATGGATTTCACCTTAGTCTTGTCTTCTAGGTATTGCTTCGGCTTCTCCCCATCTGTGGGTAGCCCTGTAATCTCTGCGATGTGGTCAACATTGATCGAAATTGGCTTGTCCATCCATAATATGCTTCTGTTCACCCTCGCTAACAACTATTTAACACATATGTTTATGTGTTTCATGTGCCCAAAGTGCGGTATGTCTAATAGGTTCATAATGTCGGTGTTGTATAGTCCCAGGATCCAACAGTGGGGAGCATGATGGGCCCTCTCCCCTACTTTCTATATAGCTTTGTGTTGAAAAGTATGGGAACTTTGTGGCATCAGAGACATCATGGTCGAAGTATTTAAGGCTATCGACTCCTCCTACCATGTTATCCCATGTCTTCACTTCATTGGGAATTTTCAGCAATAATTTACTCATCTCTTCCTATGTACGTTGCACGCCCTACGTACTTATTTCTGCTCCCAGATTCTTTTTCCCTTATAGGGAGGATACCCCACCCTCTTGTTATGTTTCCTTCTCTGGTTTCAGCTCTATGCTCTATTGGGTGGAATCCATGGTTAGTTCTACTTCCTGCGGCCTTTTTCCCCTGGACACGTTGGATTTCATCTGTTCGACATCCTCTACCAACTTCTCAGGCTCCTATGCGGGTTCCTGATCCTCCTCCACATGTAATGTGGTTTGTTCATACTCTAGTGTGTGGATTTCATCAACATCCACCACTGTGGGCATCTCACTAGTTCCTCCTTATGGTACCCGTGTGTCACTTTGTGAGCTTCGTCTGGTTCTTCTTGGTGCTTCAACCCTTGGTGCTGACATGGTGATTAAATCCAAACTACAATCTCTCAACTCGATATATGGTAGTGCTATTTCACACTCTATCACTCTTCCACTTGAATCGACATTTTTCTCCTTAGCAAATAACACAATGGGTCAGTTTTCCCCCTCTTTCCGACTTTATAGCAGGACAAGGAAGTGACAGTTGTGTCACACTAATACTTGTCTCTTTTTCACTTTTCATTGTGTTTCCTTTGCATTGTACCTTTCTACCCGTTAACTACTCTTTTTCCCGTCACGTTTTCGAACCCTTGTTTTCTTGCAATGCCCTGTTCTGTCTTCTCAGTTCTATTCTTTCAAGGCACTCCATGTGCGATAAATTGTTTTTATTTTTATCCTTTTTACTTTTCATGTTTTTTTTTTTTTTACTATATACATATCTCTTTACTGTGTGGTACTTCCTAAGTACCAGGAGGTCAACTATCCCTATACAACTTTAGTCAACTCCCATTGATCATTCCTATAAGTTCTGTACCTCCTAAATCTTTCAATTGTACAACTCCCCCCTCTGTGACAGTCTTCACTTCATATGGTCCCAACCAATGCATTCTGAATTTTCCTGGGTGTTGAAGAAATTCACTGTCATACACCAAGTCTAGGTCTCCTTCGTTGAAACTCTTCCTTGTAATATGTCTTTCATGTCAAGATTTGTCCCTTGATTTATGTACTTCTTGGTGAAATCCTGCTAGAATCCTTATTTTTGTACACCAGAATAGATCCAAGCTCTATCGTTGATGCATCTACATGCACATGAAATGTATTTTCCCAATCTCGTAATACTAGTATTGGTGTTGTTACCATCTTCTCTTTTAGAGTGTACAATCCTTGCTGACAATCCTCATTCCACTGAAATTTACTATCTTTCCTCAACATTTTCTCCATCGACGCAGTGATATGTGCATACCCTTTTATGAATTTCCTATAGTAGCATGTGTGTCCCAATGTTTCTCTGAACTGACGTATTGATTTTCGTGGTGGTAAATTCACAATCACTACAATCTTGGAAGGATCTACTAGCAAGCCTTGTTTGGACACTATATGGCCCAATAGTATCCCAAAAGGTGTCCCAAAGATGAAATTATTGATATTTAATGATATCTGACACTGCCTGCATCTTTCCAACATCATCCTTAATACCTCTACATGATCTTTCAACAGACTGTAGACTATCCAATCATCCAGATATATTTCTAAAACTGATGGATGAATTCTTTGAATGAAGCTATGACTACTCTTGAGAATATTTCTGGTGCATTCTTAAGTCCAAAAGGCATGATTATGTACTGGTACGATCCCCATTTTGTGGAAAAAGTGGTCTTGTACTTGTCTTCTGGGGATATCTTGATATGATGGTAGCTTGAGAATCCATATGTGAATGAGTATGCTTCCTAGCCTCCTACATTCTCTAATAACTCATCCTTGAAAGGGGTAGGAAAAGGGTCATGTACGCAAGCATCATTCAATTTCCTGAGATCTACACAGATCCTTATCCCTCCCTACTTCTTTTCCTAAACTACCATAGGGCTTACCCATTCGGATTCCTCCACTGGTTCTATGATTCTAGCCTCCAACATTCTGTCAATTTCTACTTTTATTTTTTTCTTATATATTGGGTTCAGTCGATATGGTTGTTGTCTGACTGATCTAGCCTTAGGTTTGAGAGGTATCTTCATATCTCCTAGCTCTCATGCTATGCCTTTCATCTCTATAAAGGTTTTTGGGAACATGTCACTGTACTCGTGCAACAACTCTGTTATTCTTTCTATTGTTTGTTCGTCCTAGTAATCCCCAATACTGACCATTTTGGGATTATCATTTGTCCCAATATTTACTTTCTTCACCTTGATTAGCACAATAAATAATTCTAATTTGAGAGATGGAACTTCCACCTCCCTTTCTCCTTCAATTTCTATAATTTGAATGTTGCCTGGTTCATCTTCATCTGGTGCTTCTTCTTGCAAATGGTAGCATGACAATATTTATTTCACTATCTCTTTGTTTTGTTGTTGATACTTCATTATAAATTCAACCTATGGTTCTTGAATGAATATTGCTCCTCTAATTTGTTTGAGTGTTGAATCCATGTTGGGTTTCTCATGTTCAAATGAGAAAGTGACTATAAAATTATGATGTAACATTGTCCATTCTACAGTGCCTCTGCGGAATTCCTGGTCTACATACCAGTTTGCTGGAATCCCTTCCAATGTGTGAATAAAGTGATGAGACCATTCTTCTGGTGGTGTCATTCTCCATAGTGTTATGCACTTCTCCAAGTGTGGATGTTTTCCCCTATCCATCATATCTATGCAGTCGGTTGCTTCCTTGTTCTGCACCAAATATGATGTGCAATAATCACTTACATTGGTACCATTCCTTGACTGTCTCTTTGTGTGCACCCCACCATATTGCAGGTGTTTCCTTGAGTGTTATATCTAGATCGAAGAGCCTCAGATTTGCTAACACTTCATCTTTGTGTCTTGTTAGGAATTCTTCTAAGTCATTCACCCCATGAAATCTCGGAGGTTCTCTTATCTCTGTACCTACCCATCTTAGTGTGTGGTCTATTCTTGTGCACTTCTTGTGGAGACTTCATGTAATATCTGCTACCAATTCTCTAACCCTGTATCTGAGTCTGACGTGCATGACATGATACTTCTCCAACTGAGTACCTCATCTGCAGTTGGATTCACATAATATTCTTCTCATGAGGTGGTTCTGTATAACTGGTTAATTTCCTCCAGGTCTAAACAAGTGGGTTCTACAAACCTTTCACCTTCTGATGGATCTAATGGCACAATGAATCTATACTCTCCTGACTTGAATGTCATCTTCCTCATCTTCAGATTGATTATGGAATGATTGTCAAACGCCCAATCCAAGACAAGCAATGCCGAATAAGGTGTTGTGTCATCCACTATTTCTATCACTTTGAAATCAGCTTTAGTTCACACTCCATCCAGATCTACTGCCACACCCTTTATCCTCCCAATTGGCATAACCATGTGTTGATTTGCTAGTTTCATGTAAACAGGTGAATATTCTAGTGTGGGCTCTCCCATACATTTCCATGTCTTCTTGGGTAGTACATTCACTTCGGAGCCTAAATCCAATATGATATCCCCCATGTTGAAATCTCCAATGTTGGTGTTCAGTATGAACCTTCTGCTTGTTCTCCTCCTTGTATGCAGATGATTAATTGTTTTTTATTCTAGATTTCCCTCTACATTTGTGCTACATCTTTCTAACATATTTTGTAACACTTTAACAGATGATGGATCATTTAGTAGTTTAACACAGGATTGCAGAAAATCCTTTATGGTACTTACTTGTCCTAGGGGTTGTGATTCATTAGTGTGATCCAGTGATGAAGGCATCTCGTATGTTGGTACATCCTAAGTATGTTGTGAAAATGATGTAGACACAATGTTTGGCTTCAATAATTCTTGTCTGGCTTGCTTAAATATCTCCTTTTCATTCTGCGCATCAAACTGCTTTTGTGGTTCATCAATTTTCTTCACCCATTGGTGTTGTGTTGGATCTTGTCTTACTGTGTCATCTCCTGTCTTAGCTCCTCCATGCATAACTATGTTGATATTTATTCTATCATCCCTCGCTTCTGCAGAAATCCATTGAACATTGTGATTGTTTTGATTTCTCTTTTCCTAAATCTTTCCCAATAGTGTCGGACAGTCTTATGTGTCATGGTCGGATGCGCGACAATACTACTTGTCGCAAGTGGAAGTGGACATTCTCTTGCATAGTGTCATGGTTGTTGAAAATTATGGCATACCACCGGTCCTCTGCCTCTTCCAAAGCCTCCTCTACCTCGTCCTCCACCTCGGTAGCCAACTCGATCTCCTCGTGGTGTGTTGTATTGTGGCACTTGGTTATACTATGAGAGATTATATTGTGGTTGTGCAGTATTGTACAGCGGTTGCACAATGTTATATTTCTATGGTGCAGTGTTATATGGGGTTTGTAATTGGTTAAACTATGGTGCATATTTCCATGTCATCATCTTTGTCTGTACCCTGTAGGTGTCTGATGTTCTTTCCCTCATCAACTCCATTGTCCCGCAATCTTTATCGTCATGGACTATTGACTTGAAAAAATTGCAATATGAACTCTTAGGCACTATCTGATATTTCTACATCATTGGACAGTGATATGGATCATGCCCCTTGGTCTTACATATCTCACACCATAGTCCTCCTGATGGAAAAGGGTTTGGGAGTCACTTTTCCATGTATTGCGTGAATGTTGGGAATTCGTTCTTGTGGTGTCCTTCTGTCCTACATGTGGTACACCAAACGAATTTTATTTTGTCCTTAATACTTTTCTAGTTTAGTTGAAATGTTAGATTCTTCATGTCCTCCTTGAGCTCCCTATTGTTGGATCTGTCCTCTGATATTGGTTCTCTTCTAGTTGCAAGGATGCCTGTAGAGCCTCTTCCTGGGTCTGAATTTTTTTTTTCTCAAAGGATATTTCAAGTGTGGTAGTAGTGAATTCACAAACAAATTCATATGTTGCATATTTGTCATGACATACTTCAACTTTCCCTTCAATTGTTTGAATCTTTGGTCTATCTCCCAGACAGATTCTCTTGGTTTCTGTCTGATATCTATCATCTCATTCATGTATTGATCCTCTGGGCTAAGATTCTGGAATTCATTTATCAACAACTTCTTGATATCCCCAATCATTCTGGTTGTTCCCGGTGGACTGTTTGCAGCTAAGATCATGTACCAATCCAATGTGTGGTCTCTTAGAATGATGGCTAACTATGCAAGTTTGGTATCCTCATCTATGATCTGCTTTTCTTCCCAGATATTTTCATAGATAAACAAGTTCTTCTCATGGTCCTTCGACTCCTCTCCCTTGAATTTTGGTAATCTAATGGTGGGATCGTGTCCCTCCATCCTGAATGTTGAACTACTACCTCCACGCGGTGTATAATTCTTCTTGAACTAGCTCCCCCATTTGTTTCTCCATGTGTAGATGTACTTCCTGCTGTGTTTCTTCCACTTAAATTCGATTTCCTAAACGATGGTGTTCTTTCTGGTGTATTATTCGCACATGGGTTTATGGGTTCTATTGGTCCTGAGATTAAACTTAAAGATCAAAGGATAATGTCAAGCATCAAAAAAAATTTAGAGATTGTTTTTTAAAAGTGATTTTTCTACCTTAGTTATATGAGAAAAATTCCTTAAATGAAATTAACAGTATGGCAACACAGAGGCCGTATTTTGGGTATGAGTTAAAATTGTAATATCGAATTATGTAAGAGAAAATACAAAACTGTTAAACAAAGCAAGGAATCAATTATTGAAGAGTCTCACCTTGTTGCAGTAGAAGAAAATAGATAGTGTAACCTTGAATAAAGTATATGATACAATAATTCACACATCTCACATGTCTTGATTTATTCATAGTAAATGCAGAGGAAAAACTGTGTACTTAACAAATTACTGACGAATTATGATTACAGCAATTGTTGTACTAAATTGGAATCAAATATTTATCAACGAATGCATAAATAAATGTTGAGATATGGAAAAACATAAGAAACACATAACCCAAACAAAACAAAATGTGGAATCTCTGTCTGCACTTGTATTGATAGTCAATAAGGAGAGTTTTCTCTATTACAATCAGCAAGAAGTAGCCTTCAATAGATCTTCAATCTATGTATTTATACAAAATTGTCACAACTAAAAAACAGTTGGACTTCTCATAATCTAAAAATAGTAAATATCTGAAATAAGAAAATAGAACATATAGAATAATGGGCTTCGTGGGCAATCTCTTTGTCTGCTGGCTGAAACTCTTTTGTCTTCTGATATTCTTACATAACGTCCTAGTCATCATAGATTTGTTTTCATTTTTCCTTTCAACTATATCCAATAATGTAATAGCACTTTCTTACTTGCTTCCAGATGTGCTTGCCTTCCCATATTCAATGCATTGGATGCATCTACTTACTAATTTCACTACTAGCCCTGAAGGCACAGTTGCTTGATTTCCCTCGAAAGTGTATAACTTTCTTTTTACCTGAGGCAACTTTTCTTATATCCTTTTTGCTCCTTGGGATGTGACCTGTAACTGCAAGCTTGGTATCCATTTGCTTATTTCAGGGAGATCAATCTGGTTTATATTTTGGATGGCCATCAGAGCTTCTTCTTTGCTTGTTCTGGAGTTATAATAATTCTTTTCTATATCGATTTGACCCAGGGATTCAGAAATAACATTCCCTTCAAAATAAATTAGCCCTTTGTCTAGCGATGTCAACGCTTCTAGACAAGCTTCAGTTACATCTCTGGAAAGTCTCTTGATTTCTGTTAAATTTGTTTCCCAAGCCTTCAAAACTATATCACCTCTTATTTGTTATGAAAGAGAAAGTCGATGGACATCTGAGACATCATCCTTCAATACCAATAGGAAAACCTCCTGAAACTTAACTCGAGTTGAATGAGCTTCTCTTTCCTTGATGTATATGTATTTCAGAGAAAGGTCAACCACCTGGTAGCACTTCTGGATAGCCTCGACCTTCATGAAGAGATCTTGCTGGGCTATTTCTAATTTTTCATTTACCTCCAATGCTTGAGTCCGAAAATATGATACCTTTATTGAAGTACCTTCGATCAATTCTAACATGGCTTGTAATTGTTTTATTAACTCTTCTTGTTGCGTGATCAAGCCTTTGTTGGCCTGTGAATTTTGATGGAGCTCTTCAAGGTTAGCATGCAGTTGTTGTATTTTGTGCCTATCATAAGCTATGATCTGTTCAAAATCTTTGTTCATCTTATATTTCACATCCTATTCCATAGTCATTATCTGATCTTGCAACTTCCCTACCAACAGGTTTCTTTGTTTTAGCTGCTCAACCATATTTTCCATAGACCACTAATTTGTAGTGGCAAATGCACCTAGTGAACCTGCCATTTCCTTGGTGAATTCTGAATCATCTCGGTTTTTTCCATTGTACACCATTCTTTACATTTTGACTATCGCTCTGTCTTTCTGATATGATTCTTGTTTGACTATAGCCCTCCTTTTCTTGTTCAATAAAAATTCTGAAGGAGGCATATCTTCAAGTGAAATTGGGGTGATATCATCTATAAAAATGACTTTGGAACTGAGGTTTCTAAAAGTATACTGTAACGATGTCAATGAAGTGATAGGGGAACCTATTTCCGTAGATGGTTGTTGCTCAGTGGTTTTGGCAGTAGACGTGGATGTTGTATAAGGAGATGTATCCTTCCCCTGCTTCAGAAAGGCTTCGAACTGAGCCTTTGCTAGAGGGCCTAGTGGAGTTGATATTGAAGCTTCCAATTCCTTTATCAAAAATTTGATGCCCTTCAAGTTTTCCTTAGTTTCTTATTTACCAAAGCCACCTGCTTCAAAACCTGGAGGTATAGTTTCCTGTGTAGGCGGGGTGGCTACCGACTCCCTGTAGAAATTTCGGTAAACTCTTCCGTCTATGCTTTTGAAAACTAAAGAAACTGGTATGTTGGTCTAGGGACAGAGTTTGGACTATGTTCAACACTTCCTCGTAATACCTTACTCCCTTGAATACTTTACCATGTGGGGAGTTCTCATGCATATATTTCTTCAAGTTGTATTGAGTGAGGTGGTTTTCCATGATTTTCTGTGGGTCGTGCCTTTTAAATTCGATGTCAACTAGCTTGACATCCTCCAGAGCTGCAACTTCTACTTTAGAATGACCGAAGTCTAACAATGAAAACATACCAACCTAAAGAGGTAAGGTTGGCCATACCTTTTTCTGGGCCGCTTTCAATTCCTTGTTGATGCCCCCTGTCACGGTTTGATAAGCCACTTCTCAGCATACTAGCCGATCTGGTAAAATTTTTAGGAGAGCATGGGGAGGGACCGAGCATCCAAAAACCCTGAGGTATGAAAATTTTTCTTCAATGTACCAATATGCTATTTTCCCTAGGTTTCCCATGATTCTATCTGAAATTATGGGGGGTGGGAAACCATATAGGGCGATATGGATGGGGACTACTACATAATGGAAGATTTCGTAGAAGAAATAGTTGGCCTTGTCTTCCCATAGCTCGAAGTGATATAAGTGGATAGGTTCAGTGCTGGTTGGGGTCCAACTCCAATTCATTAGTGGAAAGGGGGTCATAAAGCAAATAACGTCCATTATATATGTAGACAAGTAGAATGGGGCAAGTTTCTCTTTGGAATTTTCCAATTGATACTCTATGATTTCCTTAGCCAAGTTTTATGTTAACATCTTGGCCCAATTCAAAGAGTATCCCTCGGCCACTTCATGCATAATTGACACCCATTCCACTGGGAAATGGGTGGGACTTTTCTTCCCAAATAGCCTACAGAGCATCATATCTACATAGATCATATGGGTATCTAACAATGTTGTGGCATAAACGTCATGAGCATTGGCTCTGAATTTTTCTGAGTCCCCCACCAAGATTTGATCAGATCTGGATAGGTTTTATCATATTGTATACACTCATGTTGTTCAAATTCTAGCGGGAATGCAACATTGTGATTATATTTAAAATCGAGGGATAGATTATACATTACTTGTATGTGTTCTAGTTGGAATGACCCAACAACAACCTTTTGAGAGTTGTAAATGCTCTTGGTTTGAATGTCAACGTTTTCCAGGGCCTGGCCTATCATGTCATTATACAACATGAGTCTCGGCTACGCAACTATTTTTTGTAGCTCTGAATGAGCTATGTCCCTGAGTTTAGTTGCATGATTTTCACTCACTTCATTGTCGGAATCCTCTGGGCAATTTATAAGCTTGTGCTCTAGAATATTGAACACCTATGTCCAAGTTTTCACAGTGTCTATGGCTCTTGGTGAGGTATCTATCAGGATGTTTGCATTTGGATTTGCGCCTTCACCAGCTGCTTTAGCCATCTTCCGTGGTGCCATGATATCGATAAAACTGAAACGGGATTACCTGTTACAGGGGAATGCGTGAACTTCTTAGTTGGAAAAAACTTACTATTCTGTGCAAGATGAAAATGAAATTCAAAATCTAGCAATTTTGTTCACATCGGGCGCATTGATTCGAAAATACCTTTACTGACGATAAATTTATTTATCTTAATGAGAAAATCTAGCTGGAAATCTGCAATATACGTTAAAATCATTACCGTTTATTTGTGATTAATGCCATTAATATCGACGGTTCGCGATCGAGAATTTTGGATAAAACATGTTTGAAATTGCCCGATTCGCGAATTCACGAAAGGTTAATTACGAGATAATATCTTTTTAAAACATTAATTAATGGTGTTTAACTTTAAGTGATTTTAGGTATTCGTACTTCGGGATTTTTCAAAGTAGCTTGGGATAGAATCCACGAAACTCGAAACTGTGAAATATTAATTATCAGATAATCATTTTCAAGTTTTAATTAACCCTGTTTATGTTTCAAGTGTTTCGAAAGTTCGGACTTTAGAGATTTCAGGATGTTATGTATGGTAAAGGTCCAAACTCTGAAGTGCAAAGTTGTTAACTATCTTTTAATCAAGATTAACTTAACTTAATTAAGATTTAATATTTCGACATTTTGTTGCTTCCTGGATTTGCAAGTTATCTCTTTATTATTTTTATGGAAGGCCATTACCCGTAGTGATGTGTCGAAGATGAAGTCATTTTAGATGATGTGTAGAGACCATGGGTTTCCATGTGTCACTTAGAATCGTATGAATCTTCAGCTGAAAAGGTCGCAAATGGATGACACGTGTCAACCTAGGGAAGACTCAAAAGGTACATGTGTACTATGACTAGGGTACTTTAAAGTTTTATGAACAGTGATAACATACACTTTTTAGGTATCATGACTTTAAACGTTAAGACCTAGCGAAACACCCGAAGCGCGAAGCTCCAAAGTGACTTTTAGTGATTTGACTCTTTAACAATCAGGTGGCTCCAAAACTCAAGGAAAAAGTGGATTGTTTGATCAACGAGGGAACTTTATCAACGACGGATATCATGCGTGCATTATGACTAGAAGTAAATTTGATTTAAACATTCGAAAGTTGACTTCTGAGTCATTATTTAAAAAAGATGAAGTTCGATAAAGTAAATCTCAAGGTTTAGGATTTATATATGTTCCAACATGTTCCACACTGACACTGATATGGATAGGATTTTTTCCTCTGGTTTATGCTCTTGGACCTCTTGTCTTCCTTTCATATGTCGCAAATAGGATTTCCTCAATCTTCTCCACATCCCGAAGATCCTCTACCTCTTCTTCATCACTTGCCAAGCCTTCCCTCATGGCTATGGCTCTCTTCTTATCGTTCATCTTATATTGGTAGGGTACTCCACTGCGCATTATTTCAGTTGTTTCCATTATCTTCCTGATCTGGTCTTCCTCCATCATGATTGGATCCAAGGCATCCTCCTTCTTTCCTTTATCCATCTCTTCGTCCATTTCTCTATCTCTTGTCAGTGCTTCCCCCCTTCCCCCATGTACGCAGGGAAGTTTAGTTGTCTGATGCCATTTTCATTACACCTTTGTTATAAAGTAACCTCTTAAGGGAAGTATACAATGATCTGATATACCTACCTCAAGGTCCCTTTAGGAACACTTTCTCTGCTGTGTTGTAAGACTTCGCAGTATCTACTGCAAATTCTGTGATAAATCCTACAACAATGTTGTCTAACTAGAAATCTATTACGCGCATAAATTTATTGTCAACTTGTTGTAACTGCATGATTTCCACAGGATTCCATTCTATATGTCTAACCCAATTTGTAGGGTGGTTGTATTTCAACCTCAATATCCACTCCTGCAACACATGCAGGAAATCAAAAAAAATACTTCATGCAAGTCGTTGAATACGTACTTGTCCAAATATTTACGTGGTGTTAACTTGAGGCTTATGCTATCTTTCTGTGAAAACTCCAACTCCTTTGTTTTCAACCAGCTCTCAATCTCTTCCTTCATTGGATTCCACAATCTCAACATCCCCTTTTATATTCTCATTCTTTTAGCATTGTGTCACCAGATATTCACGATTCTTCAACATATCTCATTCACTCAATCCCTTTATGTTCCAACTGGCAACAAAACCATTTTTTGGTTATAGTTTACTCCTACTACCCTTCTTGGGTTGACCTAGGTTTAGTTCCACTTGGTTTCCAACAAAACCCCCCTAAAACTATCGACCCTTCTGGTAAACCAGAAGGCAACACAACACACAGGATGCACTGCGTTGTCTCACTCGAGATAGTTCTTATGGGTTGCTGCAACACTCAGGTGCTTGCAGCCTGGGAAATGAGTGGGGATCTACGATTAAAATCTATAGTATGCATTTATTAATTTAATATTCAAATTATATGGAATACCCTGTCATTATTGCTTATCCATGTCAAGTAGCAGATCTATCTAGTCATTCACACATTTGTTTAACATCTAATCCTTAACAAAAATATATATACATAACATTCAATCCCATAACACATGATCTAACGTGGTTCACCCCTCCTGGGATACGTCCACAAATATTTGGCTTATCTTCTCTTTTACTATTCTAGTTCCAAAACTATAGCGCCTCGCGCATTACAATTCTCCCTCCAAACCGATCGAGATATACAATGAGGCGCACTAGATCACACCAGTCTCCTCAACCTGTGATCTAACCCTCAAGATATCCCTTATCCCCTCTCCTCAACTCAACAAATTACAAGATAGAGAAGACTTACAGTCATTCGGTCACACCTGAACCCCGACCTAGACCTCCTAGGTAGCTACTTATACATATTTCCGGCTTACCAACCATTACATTCTCTTACCAAAACCCTAACCCTATCATGGCTAGGTCTTCTTGCATGCATGCCTCACATGCCTTCCTCTTCTTCATGCGCGTTTTTTTTTAACGTGTTTCTTTTCCTGCATGTGTGTATGCCTTACACGTGTCGCTTCATTTTCATGTGCATCCACCTTACATGTGTTTCTTTTCCCTTAAAACTGACCTGTGCCCAACACCAACAAAATTGTGAACAATTTTGTTGTAGTTTTACTGAACATAAGGAATCCTTTCACCCCTTGTATGGAGATGCTTGGAGTTGTACATTCTATGGAAATATAGAATCATCTCATTGACTACCTCTATTTTTTATCTGTATGGGGATGGAAGGAAGTTTATTTGTTTATTTTTTTCCCATCATGAACTAAATAATAAACCAAAAGATACCTAGGAACCCACTTTCCCTATAAAAAAAAGGGTCTTTGAAAAAACTAAAATCAACCCAAATATGCTTGAAGAAGAGATTGGCATTGAATTATTCTATGACACTTTTTTTGTAAGGTGCCAAAATTTCCATATTAAATAATTGATAAACAACCACATAAACATAGCCATGAATGTGCTTGGTTGAGGGTAAACTTGGCATAACATCAATGGAGACTGATTCCCAAGGCTTATCTGAAGTGGGAAGATGAGTGTGCAATCCCTACTTCTTAGTTGTAGGTTTATTAATGGCACAAAGAGTGCATTATTTGATATATTTATTGATGTCCTCTAAGAGCTTTGGCCTATAGAAGTACCTATACAACATTTCCTTCTATCTTGTATATGTAAAAAATACTTGCCGCAAAATTATAGCATGCCTCCCAAATCATATTCTCATGCTTGTCTAAAGAAAGAGACTCCATAAATGACACAAAATCCCATCCTGGAGATGAAAATATAAAACGTGTTTACCTACAACTAGTGTCTAGTATGTAGCAACATAGTCAGGGTCATTTGTCATACAAATGGGGCCACTATGAACTCTCTTACACAAAATAATTAAAGATTGCTTTAAGTGATACAATTGGAGGTTAGTTGAGGTAATATGCGACTTCATTGGTGCTTCCATTTTTATACTTGTTGGTCAAGTAGATTTATTTAAGCTACATGAAAAAACACTTCTTGTTTGGACCATATTTTCACATGAGATAACTATTGCATGCCCTAATTCCATGCTCAATGGGTGAAAGAAAGATCTTTGCCACATTGGTAGGTGATCAATATCATAGTCCATGATTGGTGCTAGGTTCTCATCCCTCGACATTGCTTCAGGTTCCACTCAAGAGATGCATCATGCATAGATTTTAGTTCCATTGGTGGGCATCTGTATCTTATAATTGGTCATCTTATGGAGGATTCACATTGATATATGACTTAGGATTATGTATTAGAGATGTTCATGTATGTGATAGGATTTATAGAGGAGGCATGAGAGGAATGAAATATTCCCTTTTCCCCCTTTAGTGGGACATGTTGATTTGTCATCCACCATGTAACCCCTTTAGTTGAACATGATAAATTTGACCCTCTTTAGAGACATAGGGGGTATATTAATTTTTTTAGCTTGTATTAGGGGCTATTTATTCATTCATTATTCATCCTTCCTTTGCAACTTCTTGGAGTGCTAGTGCATGAGCACAACTTGGTGACTTGAGATAAATCACCCCCTTCACTTGCCTTGGGCAAGGGAGGCCTAAATATAACACATTTCCATGATTTTGTGAATAATATAGGACCTAGATTCTATATGTTTGTGTTTCCTTTGCTCATTGATTGATTTATTTTACTTCTTTGATGGTGAATTCTTCACACCATTCCTATGGAGAATAAGACTATCAACAATCTCCATTGTTGGGGACAACAATTAGTTCTACCCTTCATGGACAAGTGACAATAGTGGCATGGATGAAGGATTGTTATGATTGAGTCCATGGTTGATATTTTATAGGTTTGTTGGAGTAGTGCATGAAACTCTTGTGAACCATAGAGGATTTTAAGCTATGATGTCAAGAAATTGCTCCCAGGGTTCGAGGAAAGTGAGTTTCTATGTAATTTTTGGTTGAATGTGGAAATTGAACTATAAAAAGAATAATTTCTTCTCATATCTACATTTGGATGGAATTTTAGTCATTGTTTCAGTTATAATATTTGGTTATTTGGAGATTTAGCATTGAGAGGCTAGGGAATTTGCATAGATTTTCTAAATAATAGTTCTTGTGGTGTAAATTATAAGCTCTGAAAGACAAATCTAGAGTTGTTAACCATATCCAATGGAGGAATAACTAGATCCTGTCAAACATTTGTGTAGCATGGGTGTATATTGTTAATTCCTATGATTTCATGTATATTTTTTGTGGAATTATGGTTTGTTGTGGTTTTCTTGGCTGTTGTATCAGCTTTGGTGTGAGAATGGGGTGATTTGGGATGACTCTTCCTCAGATCTAGTGTTGTTATTCCAGGTACAAAAATCAATAGATGTGAGGTGTTGATTCTTTGTAAAAAAATTCTTGGATCTCCTTGAATTTTCCCTTCTCTGAGTATGCCAATGACATGGCATTGTTCTAGACTAAGTCACTATACATTCTTTGGCTTACTCAATGAATTTTGAATAACTATGCACATACCTCTTGTGTCTTTCCAGTATGGCACTCGAGTGGAGGGGTATTTAGATTATTCAACAAAAGCTTTGTGAGGAGGACTACATCTTGGATGACTAACATGCTTAATATTAGGCTCATGCACATATACTCTTTCATGAGGAACACATTGTAATATACCTAGGGATGATAATATGGGATACATGGGAGGTACCCAAGAGAAACATTTATGTAATATGGTCATAAATCATGGAATAATCCCACTTGGTAGTATGTGGGAATAATATAATAATAAGGGATAGTTGGTATATATCCTGGGATATACTAATGTGTATTAAGGTAAGGTAACACCATCAAATTCTCCTTATGGAAGGAGTCACTCCACATGCCATGCTTGTACAATACAATCCTCAAAATCCAACACCTATCTATACAATGAAACTCATGTGTATTTATACTTTCTCATGAGTATGCCTTGGGATCTATGCCAACTACCCCTTATTATTATATTATTCCCTCTAACTACCTAGTGAGCCTATTTACTACCCACCAACTCCCAAGTGGGCCTACTGCATGATTTATGGCCACATTACATCAATTATTTTGCTTGGGTACCTCCCTAAGGAACCCATACTATCCTCCCTAGATATATTATAGGCTTGTGTTTATCCTTTTTAGTGTCAAAGGTTCTCCTAAAAAATATTTTGATGGATTTTAAAGTTGCACCACCAAGGACACAATGAAGATTTGATTTATGTTTGTTGTGGTTGACATATTTTTCAAGATGGAACATGTTTTACCTTGCAATAAGGTCGATGATGCAAATTATTGTGTGGATTTATTCTTAAAGGAGATTATGAGTATCCATGGGTTATCAATATTAATAACTTTAGATATGGATAAGAAACTTTTGAGTCTTTTTTTGGTTGATGATGTGGTGAAATATGGAACGAGGTTGTAGTTTAGTTTAGAGAATGATATTTAGATAGAGGTGGTAAAAGCAAGTCTAGAAAATATGTTTAGTTTTTTGTTAGAGACAAGGCGAAATAGTGGGTTCAAATATTAACACAAACAAAGTTATCATAGTATAATTTAGAGAAAAAGGCAACATGATTTACTATATTCAATATAGTGTATGTATGGAATTTGAAAGGAGTGACAAATATCATTAATTTTCATATTTACATGAAGATGAGTGATGATGAAAAATATTTTGCAAACAAAATGAAGTAGATTTATGTATATATCCAAGAGATATGGTCTAAAAATAGCACAAGGTATAAGCATATTGCTTATGTGCACTAGATGACTTAAGTCATTTAATGTTAGAGGCCAAGTGATGTTGCACTTTAGAAAATAGATTGATGCCAAAAGAACTTACAAACTGAACCTTAGGAAGATAATACTCTGAAGGATTCAAAGGAAGTTTGATGACATTATGAGGTAAAGTTTGATGACATTATGAGGTAAAGTTGCTAGGAAAGTTTAATATTTCGCCCATTTTTTACATTGAAGACTTGTACCATTGTAGATGAAATAAAATATATAGATAAGAAGGACTACGTGAAACATATACCATGGAGGAAATTAAAAAAGAAATAATGAATTCTAGAAGAAAATATTTTTTGAACCAAAAATATAAAGTACAAAAAGGAGAATTTAGATGAAGATAATAATTGGAATTACAAAACAAATTATTTGAAACTATGCAAGGGAAGGCCCAGGAAAATGATGTAAAATTAGTGTGAGTATGCACTTATTTTCTCTTACAAGTTCATGCATGAGCTTCCCAAGAAAGTTAAATTGTTGATGTATAACATGCATGCCAAAATAAGAAGTCAAATTATTGATGTGGAACATGCATGCCAAAATCAAGAAGTAAAATAAGTTAGAAAGGAAGCATATATGAAAGTAAATAAGAAATAACATAAGTGCAACAATCACATTTTCACAAAAAATAATTAGAGCAATGCATAGTTTTAGGAAAACAATAGCCCACGTATCTTATTAAGAGGAGAAAAGCACACCAAATATGCATACGAGGCAGATGGATAGGGAACGTGTAGAAATTGGAAATGCACTTAGTTATGATATAAAGGGGAATCTAATCACAAAGGCAAACAAAGGAGCATGGAAACAACATAAACTAGAGATGAGGAAGAGTGCATGTTAAATAATGAAAGAAATCACATGTATCGATGAGAAAGAGGAAGTTGAGAAAGAGGAAGTTGAATAGACAAAATTAGAATTGAAGTTATAGAAGGAAGGTAAAGACATCAAAAAGGAAAATAGAAAACAAGGAGATGAACAAGAAAGGGAATGGAATGGTTAGAATGGAGAGTAGTAATGTAGAAAAAAAAAATCTTAGTAAGGACAATTCAATATAAATATAATTAAGGAGGGAGAGAGACAAGAGGTTGAGATTTTTTAAAAGTGGTTGTAACATATAATTATGTATTTTGGTATATTGTATTATTGCAAATAGTATTGTTCTTTTGAAGTTATGTATTAATTCTGAATGTATACACATGATTTTTAATTTATATTAATATTGTTTGTATGATATTTAATTTAAAAAATATTATATGTAAAAATTGGTTAATTTGGGAACATTATAAATATTGTGTTATCTTACAAATCAATCTCAAAAATATCTAAGTTGTTCTATTTTTCAATATGATTATATATCTAATTGTTATACAATTGTATATAACTATATGTATTTTTGGTCATTACAAGGACTAAGAAATCCATGCCACCCCTCCCAAATAACAAAAGATTATGTGTGTTTAAGTCAAATGCCAACAAAAGATTGTATTTAAGTCAAATGCCATGGATGTTAAGAATTTTCCATATGTTAATATCATTATTTTTCTTAAATATAAAAACTTTTGATAAGAGTCAAAATTATGAAGAAGAATAGTTGGTTGGTGCGAACATACATTAGCATATATATTGGTATATATTTTATATATATATGTGTGTGTGTGTGTGTGTGTTTTCAGGGGTTATGAATGGATGGTATGGAGTGGATGTGAGTGATACTTTTTCTTATGAGAAATTTAGATGGATGGTATGGAGTGTAGGTAAGAATGGATAACTATATTAATTAGGTGTCAGACCATCTGTCAAAACTTTATAATTAAGGTAATTATTGTTTTTTTTAGAAGTTGATGTACTTAGAATATAACACCATTAATAATATTGTTATAATTAATTAAAAAAAAAAAAAACTATTATATTATATTAAATTTTAAAAATTTTGATTTATTATAAAGAGTTCATTAACTTTAAATTAACCATAACAAATATGATAATATCATTAATAAAAAAAATATTAAAATAATAATAAAATTAAAAATATTTTAAATTAAAAAAATAACTTTTAAACAAATAAATTATAAATTATCAAAAGCATAAGCATAAGCAAACTCATTAGCAAAAGCAAACTTAGATTTAGTATAGAGGCAAAAGTGGAGCGGAAGTATCTAGATAAATATTTAGAGCAAAATAATTATATATAACTAACAGTAAAGTTTAAAGATATTAGGCTTTTCTATATTAGGTGGCAGCTCAAGAGATAAATTGGCAAAAGCATAAGCCAACTTAGAACTATTATAGAGGAAAAACTAAGCTGGTTTATAAGAAAAGAGAAACTATCTAGGTTTCATAGTATAGAGGTAACCTTGGGTCGAGGAGTAAGTAAAGTATGGCGATACATCTAGGTTGATACATTTGAGATCTAAAAGGCTTGAGACAATTTGGATATGAAAAAATTGACTCAATATTTTACTATCGTTTTACAAAGATTTTAAGAGGGAAAATGCATGTTGTGCATAATTGTTCCTCGTTATGGAAATTAAAAAATTGACTCAATAAATATATTATTTTATTACAAATTATTAAAGAGGCATGTTGTATATAATTTTTTATGGTAATAACATGTAAAAAATGTATGTTAATTATATAAATAAATAAAAGGTGAAATAAGTTTTGGTCTTTTGCCCTATGCCTTGGGATTACTTTGTATTCTAGAGAGTTGGGGAAATATTTCAATCTTTTGAATATTTATGGCTTGTATTTTGATAGAATTGCTTACTGGGACAAAATCTTCAATTGGGAATGGTTCAATTATTGGCAAGGATTTAAACTTTTTTGGGGGATCATTTAGGATGTAAAGGTTGACCATATTGATTGATTCACTTTTTGATTATTTTATTTGAAAACTTGAAGATGCAAGGATGCTTGATATAGTTTTTGCAAAACTCTTTTCCATATAGAAAAATATGATAGGAACATAATTTCCCTAACCTTTCATGTAGGTATAATAATATTTTTTTCATGTAATAAAGGTTGACATTAGTTAATATTTAACAATGTGAACAAGTCTAATGTAAGAAGAATTAATAGAAACTTTTGCTTCTAGAAAGATCTTCCTCTAGAATGTTCTTTAGAAGATATAATTAGTATAAATAAGATGTATTGAAAATTATTGTAATAGAGAACTTCTCTGCTAGAGGTTTTCCCCTCGAAGAGATACGTAAACATCTCTTTCTATCAATAAAGGTATAATTTTTGGTGTTGTGGTTCTCTACATTTTGTTGTTTCGCTCGTATTTGTTGCAATATTTATGTTTTTTGCTTATTATAATACATATGGTACCTAATAAGTGGTATCAAAGAACATTCCTCTGTGGAAATTGTGGGAATTGTTTTTCCAGGGTAGAGGTTTGTACTGTCGGCGTCTTTAAAGCACAAAGATCTGTCGCTCAACGAGTAAAACTGTGAGTGGGGAAGACTGCACATAGGAAATATAGATGGTTTCACGGGGTTACTCGAAATAAATGTTTCACCTTGTTGGAAACCTTTGTAACCCTTGTTGGTACCCCTTCGAGTAGTACCACATCAGAAAAAATATGTACACGACCATCACTCCTACGTAACGTCAGGTATATCAGGGGTCCCCTAGGTCTCCTAAAACCATCTCTAGATCAGTTGATTGGCTGCTTGATTTCTATAGTGACACCACTAATAATACTCATGAATATACTCTCTAGTACCTGGTTAATTGGGTAGTACGACTAAGAGTACGGTCGAGCCTCCTTAGTTGGTGCCCTCAGATATTGGGTCGAGTACTATTGTTCAACCCCGCACCTATATCAAAGAGATATAACACAAGGAAAAGTACCCTTTTCACCCTAACCCTTGGGAAAGAAACATAATAGAAAAAAGAAAAGACGATCTCTATTGCCGCGCAATCCTGCCTCTTGCATTCTGGTTGCAAAATTCCTACAATTTTTTTCCTTTTAACAATTTGGGAAATTCACTACAGTATTCTTCAGGCCATTGGATTCAGAGTATTCAGGACCTGTCACATTAGATTTCTCTCTTCACCCCGATCATCATGGTACCTATCAATTTTAAGCCTTTTTTTTCGATGGACCTGACCCCCCTTCCTGACAACTTTATTTGGGACCTATCATATTGGATTCCCCTTTTCACCCTGATCTTCGTGGCACCTATCACTGTAAATGTGGTGAACCTGTACACAATAGATCTATATAGAAAATACTACACACATTTGTAGAGAGAAATTGAGAAAGAAGAAGAAGGAGAGAAAGAATAGAATAATTCGCATTAACCGTTATGAATAATGAATAATTTACGCATGATATACTATGTATAACTCAATGAGTGCACACTGGAGGAGAACCAATGTGCCATAGTGGTGGTATAGAGTGATCTGGACACACACCAGCAGTTACGGGAGTGAACTACCACCTAGTCTAGTCTCTGAGGCAGTTACGGGAGTGAACTGCCACCTAGTCTAGCCTCTTAGGTAGTTACGGGAGTGAAATGCCACCTAGACTAGTCAACTAGTCTTCAGTTAACTGACTGAACATAGAGTAGTGATGAGTAGATCAAGGAATCAAGGGTAATGCACCAGTCTGGTGATGATCCCAAGGAAAGTGCGCATTAGCATGGTGATGATCCCAATGTTGCATGGTGACAAAACCAATGCA
>ML796916.1:88099-148785 GCA_009831015.1 Picea engelmannii | reverse complement strand
CCCCCCCCCTCAAGGTACAATGTATGTAAAAAAGAAGAACTATAGTTGCTAGGCAACTGTGTCCTTCACCCCAAGATGACTTCATAGAGACTGAAACTTCTTCTCAGTGAAGGTCTTGGTGAAGATGTATGTCGTCTGTTATGTTGAAGGACAAAACTGTAAGTTGATGATCCCCTCGTGTACTAAGTCCCATATGTAGTGCATGTGGATCTTGATGTGATTCATCTGCTGCCTTTGAACTGGATCTCTGCAGAACTTCATAGTGCTCTGGTTGTCACACCAGATGACGATCAACCGATGAAATTGAATGCCCAACTCAGTGGGAAAATGTTGTAGCCACATAGCCTGAATGGTTATGTTAACTACCCCTCTGTACTCTGCCTCGGCTGAAGATAGAGCAATGGCAGCTTGCTTCTTGCTCAACCAACAGATAGGCTCAAAACCAACACTGAGTGAGTAACCATATGTGGACTTGCGATCATTGTTATCGCTAGCCCAGTCAGAGTCAGTAAACCTGATGAGATATAATGTAGAGTATGTTGCATAATAAATACCAAAGGTGATGGTGCCATGTACGTGTTGAAGGATGCACTTTGAAGCCTTCCAATGTGGCTCATGTGGCTCCTGCATGAACCTGGAAACTATGCCAACTACATAGGAGAGTTCTGGTATGGAGTGTGTGAGATACAACAAGCTCCCCACTAGTTTTCTATACAATGTGTTGTCAACTAGTGGAGTCTCCCCGCCATCCTCAAGTTTGACTCCTGATAGGAAAGGAGTTGGAGAAGACTTGCAAATTTTCATGTGAAATCTCTCAAGGAGATCTCATGCATACTTGGCCTGAGACAGTTTGATGCCTGATGCATCCTGACTGATCTCGAGTCCAAGGAAGAAGTGTAGCGGACCCATGTCCATCATAAAAAACCTGTCATGTAGAATTCTCTTGACTACAACAATTGTTGAAGTTGAGCAACCGATGATCAACAAATCATCAACATAAAGAACTAAAAGTAGAAGTGAATCAGTCGTCCTGAGCATGTAGACATGGTCTGATTTACAACGTACAAAGTTTTTTGACAATAGGTGGGAGTCCATCTTGGCATACCATGCCCTCGAAGCCTGCTTGAGGCCATAAAGATACTTCTTCAGTCGACAAACCAAAGATGAGTCCTGCATAAATCCCTGGGGATGCTCCATATATATCTCCTCAGAGAGATCACCATGAAGAAATACATTATTCACATCCATCTAATGGACTTCCCATCCCTTGGCTGTCGAAATGGAAAGCGTCGATCGTATGGAATCCATCTTCTCTACTGGAGTGAAGGTCTCATCATAGTCAATACCATGAACCTACTGAAATCCTTTGGCAATAAGCCTGGCTTTGTATCTTCTGATCTATCCATATGCTATGCTCTTGGTCCTGTAGACCCATCTGCATTTGACAAGTTTCCTCCTAGAAGGAAGGGGAACCAGATCCCAAGTTTGGTTCTCGAGGAGGGAGTTGTACTCCTCCTACATGGCGGATTCCCAAAAGGGATTTCTAGCAGCCTCACCATAAGACTGTAGATATGAATACTGAACCAAGAAAAAATTACTAGAGGGCAATGGTTCAGTGGCATCAAGTGCAAGAGTAGGCTCCTCGAAATCAGATCGATTCCTTCTAGTATTGGTTGGATCACCAACGTGATCCCTTGCATCCTGAAGAGTAGTCAGTGCCCACTTGGGCCTCTGCTATGGCTCTGCAAATGCATCTGGATGATCTGACTCTGCATATGACTGTACTGACTCTAAATCTGAATCATCTGAGTCCTCTGAATCAGAACTCCCGTCTGAAGAAGAGCTAGCATGTGCATGCTCATCATCTCGGACATGTGGAAGAATGAAGGTGTTTTCATGCGACTGCTGAGGTACATGTGAGACACTTTCCTTAAATTGGACACTACACTCAATGATGAGCCAGTCCAAGAAAATATCAATAAGCCTATATCCCTTCACATCGTCGAGATATCCAACAAAAATACACTCAATGCTCCGTGGATAAGTGACTTCCTCTTTTTAGAGGGAATCTGGGCCAATGCACGTGAACCAAAAATGTGAAAGTGAGTCACTTCCGGTTTGAGGCCACTCAAATCCTCGTAGCAGGTCTTATCCTTGAAATATCTATGGGGAGATCTGTTTTGGATGTATGTTGCATAATTAAGTGTTTTGGCCCATAGTCTTTGTGGTAGTGACTTTGCATGCAACATGCAAGATGCCATCTCCTTTAGAGATCTATGTTGCAAATGAATCCCTACCTCATGGAAAAGATTATGGATCTCATGATTTACATACTCTCCCATGTTATTAGTATGGAGGAATTTGATCTTGTTTCCGAAATGTGTCTCAACCAGGGCTTTGAAATCTTTGAGGTGTTGAAAGACCTCGAATTTTTGCCTGAGAAAGTAGATCCATGTAAAACGTGATAAATCATCAGCAAAAATGAGAACAACCTCGCTTTGTTGATGGATGGATGTGGAAAAGGACCCATAAGGTCATTGTGGATCATATCTAAAGGTGTGGAAGCTCTCTTAGAATTTCCTTTGTCGAATTTCTCTTGAGGGTGTTTTCTGAGAACACATCCCTCACATACTCCCTTGGAGAAATGGATGTCTAGTAGACCATCAACCAATCTTTGCTTGCTAAGTTTTTGCATGTATTTGAAATTCAAATGTCCAAACCTTTTGTGCCATATACTACTACTTTCATCAGCATGAGTAAGCAGTAAAGCAGAATCAGGTTCAATGAATTCAGAAAAAGTATACAATCTAGACTGATGATTTACCTCACCGGTAGAAACCTTGGAGTTGGTTTGCATGTCGCAGATGTCCATGAAATTTGGTGTGAATATGAATTTCTTTCCATTTCCAGAATTTTCCATTTGATACACGGAGAGAAGGTTGAAGGAAAGTTTGGGAACATGCAGAACATTCTTGAAGCTTTCATTGGTGAATTCAATCCTTCCTTTGTCGATGACTTTGACAAAAGAGTTGTCCCCCATCAGAATAGGAGGACCTTTGCATGCATCCAATGAAGAATATACTGCTTTTGATGAAGCCATGTGATGTGATGCTCCTGAATCTACAATCCAAGCATCGAGAGAGGAGTTGATGATAATCTAGGCATGGCTAGAATTACCTTTCTTGGGATTCAGATCTTCTGGCTTCTTCTTCTTGGCACCCTCGGGGATGCAATATCCAAGGTTGTTTTGCTGAAGTAGTTGATACACTATATCTATTTTATTTTTCATGCATGCAGATTCTGGATGGAATCCTTTGTGACAGTATGAACATTTCTCCCCTTTTCTTCCCTTTTCCCCTTTGGATCTGGAGGCATCGGTGAAGGGTTTTGTGTACCCTTCCTTCTTCGAATGTGCATGACATTTCCATTTATCTTTATCTTTATATTTATTATATTTTTGTCTGCCATATTGCACAGTGAGTGCATGTGCCCTTGGGCCCTTGATTGTGCCCATGTTGATGAGCTTAGTTTGCTCTTGTGTCAGGGATTCGATAAAGTACTCAAGAGAAGGCATATTCCAGGTGGCTCCAGAGGTGAATATGACAGAATGGAATGTGGATACGAATACAGAGAATTCATGACCAATATTGGAGAGAATGGTGAGAACCATTTGTTTGTCCTCCTTCGATTTATCAACCCCGCAAGCTTTGAGTTGCGGCAGTAAATCCTTGAATTTTGTAAAGAAATATTGGATATTGTCGAAGATTTTTGGATCCAATGTGAGAAGCGCCACATATAGCACGTGTCCCCTCATCTCATCATTTTTTCCAAACAACCCCTCCAAGGTGATCCAAGCTTCATTGGGAGTCTTACAGGAATATATGTGAAAAAGGAGATCCGGAGAAATAAGACTGCAAATTGTTTCGAGTGCCTCATCCATGCGATTTAAGTACTTGGATTTTTCTATGGATGATGTCGGTTCTGTATCTGTATTCAAGGTTAACCTATACAACCCTCTGTTTTGGAGATGTATGTCTATTTTAACCTTCCATGCAAAATAGTTGTAAGGTGTAAGAATGAATTCTTTTTGGAATTCCATCTTTCCGTTGTCTTCAATCTTTTGTACCTGCAATTTTTTTTTGTGTAGATTTTTCTTAGCAGTTTGTCATCTCTGATACTATGTAAATGTGGTGAACCTATACATAATATATATAACTAGAAAACAATACACACATTTGCAGAGAGAAATTGAGAAAGAAGAAGAAGGAGAGAAATAATAGAAGAATTATCATTAACCATTGTGAATAATGAATAATTTACACATGTTATACTCTGTATAACTAAATGAGTGTGCACTAGAGGAGAACCAATGCACCATAGTGGTGGTCTAGAGTGATCTGGACACACACCAGCAGCTACGGGAGTGGACTTCCACCTAGTCTAGTCTCTCAGGCAATTACGGGAGTGAACTGCTACCTAGCTGAGTTAACTAGTCAACTAGTCTTCAGTTAACTGACTGAACAGAGAGTAGTGAGGAGTAGATAAAGGAATCAAGGGTAATGTGTCATTCTAGTGATGATCCCAAGTCAAGTGTGCATTATCATGGTGATGATACCAATATTGCATGGTGACAAAACCAATGCAGCATCTAAACACAACTCAACTAGTCAAATTGAAGTGTCAACTGAAAGAGAATATTCTCTAGGTGGAATATTCTCTCCTAAAATATAGGAGACTGGATAATGACTAATTATGACTAATAAACAAGGAAAAAACCTTAGGAAAACTAAATACTAGGTGTGTGTGAATTAACTCCAACAGTCACTTATAACCATTTTTTTCCATGGTCCCACCCACCCTTCCCGAAACCCTTATTTGACACTTATCCCATTGGCTTTCCTTTGTCACCCTAATCGCAATGTTATATATAACTTATATTCCTTTTCTAAGGGGACCTACTCCCCATCCCAGGCACCCCAACTTTCCAAATGGACACCACTCGCACCCAAGAACTGCAGGCCGAAATCAAATAGAACAAGGTCAAGTTTGACCATTTTGAGGACCAATTCCAGACCTAATTTTCCAAAGTTGAAAGTCAATTTGACAAATTAGAGTGAAAAAATGACACATTCAATGCCACTCTCAACGAGTTTTCGAATCGATCCTAGGTCCCCTATTTCCTTGAACAACCCTCCCAAGTAGATGGTGATGACTCCTCCCATACTATGGCCTTTCAGTCCAACCCCTTTCATCGTGACCCTCGTCTTCCCCAAGTTGAGGTCAATAAATTTGATGGTTATGATCCCACGACTTGGGTCACCCAAATGGAATGTTATTTTTCTTTGCATGGAATTACTGATGAGATGAACAAACTTAGTTATTTTTTTTTTCTATATGGATCATGAACATTGGCAATGGTGGAAATGGCATAAAAATACGCATCAGGGGTATGTTTCTTGGACCTATTTTGTTGCAGAGCTTCATGAACTCTTTGACACCAACACCCACTATTTAGGCAATTTGACCAAGTTTAAACAATATGACATAGTGGAAAATTTTATAACCACCTTTGAGCACTTGGATTTCAGAACGGAGGGCATGACATATGCCTTCTTCAAGGAATTTTTTTATCAGTGGCCTAAAGGATGAAATACGAGCCTAGATCCCCATGGGTCACCTATAGACTTGGTTGGAAGCTAATAAACACACCAAAGAAGCACAATAGGTTTCATTTTCCCAAAATTGAAAACCCTCTTTTCTTCCCCACCCTCAACCTACCAATCCTGCCCCTAATGCGACCCCTCTCAAGATCCAGAAATTAACTCAAGAAGAAATGGTTGAATGCCAACTCAAGGGCATTTGTTATAATTGTGATGACAAATATTTTCTCTGGCACAAGTGTAAGGAACATAAGATTTTTATGGCTATTTCTGAGGATGTTTTTGATGAGGAGCCTGAATATTCCCCTATGGAAGAGCTACCCCCAACAGATGATCCTACTCCACTTGCTAATCTACTAGAAGTTGGACCACTGATTTTTCTCCACGCACTCACTGGATTCTCTTCTCCCCAAACCCTCAAGCTAATTGGATACGATAAGAATAGGAAAATCATAATCCTTGTTGATAATGGGAGCACCCATAATTTTATTTCGACGTCACATTTCCTAGGAAATTAATTGCTATATATGTTCCTTCAACAATTTTCAAATCATGATTGTCATTGGTGGTTCAATGAAATGTGGTGGGAATTGTGAAAATGTGCACCTACAAATTGGTCAGTACCACCTGGAATCTCATGTGTTTTCTATCGACATGGGTGGTTATGACATTGTGCTCAGTGTTGAATGGTTACACACTCTAGGCCCCATCCTCATAATGGATTTTAAGAAATTAACCATGCAATTCCAACAGGAAGGACATCTATATAAGTTCCAAGGAATCACACTAGGCTCCCCTGATATCATCAGTTCCCATCGAATGGAAAATATCACTCAAAGTTGAACACTGTCTGAAATTTTCTCCCAAATTTTATGGTCCTTATACAATTATCAAGCGAATGGGGTGAATCACCTAGCAATTAGTTATGCCCAAACATTCTAAGCTCCATCTTGTTTTTCATGTCTCATCCTTAAAGAAAGTGATTGGAACTAAATGCCAAACTCAAACCCATCTCCCTGAGTTGGATGAATACGGTTCCATTTGGTTGTAGCCACAAGCAATATTGGACCAACAAGAGCATCATCTCCATCAGCACACCATCAAGGAAGTGTTAATTCAGTGGAAAGATACAACTCTAGAAGATGCCACCTGGGAGCTAACCACTATTTTGCAACAATTTCCTCATTTCAATCCTTGAGGACAAGGTTGTTCTTCAAGGGGGAGGGAATGTTAGGGACCCAACCTCCCTAACCTCTCACATAGGTATAATAATATGTTTTCCATTTAATAAAGGCCACCATTATTAATAAGGCCTATTTAATATTGTAAACAAGTCTAATGTAAGAAGAATTAACAAAATCTTTCGCTTCTAAAAATATCTTCCTCTAGAGCGTTATTTAGAAGACATAATTAGTATAAATAAGAGTAGGAGGCATGAGAAAGTATTTTCTTGAGAATTATTGTAATAGAGTGTTTCTCTGCTGGAGTTTTCCCCCTCGAATAGACAAGTGAACATTGCTTTCTATCAATAAAGGTATAAATTTTGGTGTTGTGGTTCTCTACATTTTGTTGTTCTGCTAATATTTGTTGCAATATTTCTTCTTTCTTCTTATTATAATACATATGGTACCTAACAAAATATGAGAACATGTGTAGATATAATATCAAACAGGTTTGATTTGTTCCTTATTTATAAACAATGGATGGATGAACCCCTAATATTTCGACAATGGGTGTCCAATAGAGGGGACTCTAACCACTCTCCTATTATATTTGAAGTGATGCTAGTGGATAAAAGGACACCATATCCTTGTAAACGCAATCTTGAGTGGTTAAAAATTGACAAGTTCATACAGAATATATGTAAGTATTGGGTTCCTTTTCATGAGATTATCTGGGAATCAATCACACTCCAGTTCATAATGAATTTGAAATAGGTAAAACAAATGTTTATAGAATGGTAACTACCTAAAAATAAAAAGGATGACTAAATGCTTCATGAGGTGGAGCTCAAATTAGCATCTTTGTAATAAAATGATGGTTTTGATTTTCTCAATCGGATGAAACATGGGTTGAGGTAAAGATATTAGAAGAAAGAAAATGAAAGTTACTACTAGAAAAAGAGCAAGCCTGGAGACTTAAAAGGCACTCCCTTTTCCTGTGTGTTAGTGATGAAAATGCCATGTTCTTTCATCAATTTGAAAACTTTCGAAAGAAAATTAATTCAATCTTGAAAATAGAGAAAGAGGATGGATATTGGGTCACTAATTTCAAGGAGATTAATGTAGAAGGGGTGGAGTATTTTTTAAAAAAGATGCAAGGCCGATAGAATAACAATAATGGAAGAAGTCATTCATATGTCATGTTACTTCCCTAGATTTGTAGATCAAAATGAAAATCAAACCCTAATAGATGAGGTAGGGAGAGAAGACGATGTTGGAAAATTTCAATTCAACCTTCTTAGTAATAAAGGTTGACCTTTCTAAGGCATATGATAGAGTGGGATAGCTATATTTGAGACTGCTTCCAATTCACTTGGGTTTTTGTGCATCCTTTGTCACTTGGGTAATGAATTGTATCACATCAATATCCTTTTGAGTCCTCATTAATGGATCGACATCATCCTTTTTTTGTCCTGAAAGTGGCCTCGAGGAAGGATTTCATCTCTCTCTCTCCTTATTTATTATTATTGATTGTTGAGGGTTTGAGCCAAGCCCTGAAAGAGGCACTAAAGGTTGGCAATATCAAAGGTATAAAAGTGGGGAATGCTTGTACCTTTACACATTTACTATTTTTTGATGATATTTTGATATTTTGTGATGGCTCCAGGATAGAGATAGAAAAATTAAAGGAGACTATGGATCTATATTGTCTTGCTACATGTATGTAGGTATATATGGAGAGGTCATCCATCTTCTATGATGGTGTATCTAAGGAGGACCAAGCCCATATGGACTAATCTCTTTCCTATTAATTTTTCAAAACTAGGAATGGTGTAAAGTATCTCAGTTTTATGCTCCAACCAAACAATTACCATATAAAGGATTGGTAGTGGTTAGTTATAAAGGTGGAAAATAAAATAAACCTATTGTGCAATCAAGGGCTCTCTCATGGAGAAAGATTTACATTGGTTAAGTCTATAATTGAGGCCATTCCTAATTAGTCTTCTTTATCATTAATTCTAAAGGTAGTGTTGGAAAGAATAAGGAGAATAAGATACATGTTCATTTGGTCTTGAAATAATGAGAGGAAAGGAATTGCACTAGTTAAATGGAGAGGACTAGTAGTCCCAAAGGCATCGGGAGGCTGGAGCCTGAAAAACATTTTTCATTTTTCACGAGATATGGGAGCCAAAAGTGCTTAGAGGTTGGTTCAAGGGAGAAAATGTTGGTGTTTTGTAGTTAGAGAGAACTATATTAATCTTAACACTATTGAGGACTAGATATGAAAATTGGGTAAGCCAACTCATAATATTTCTATTATTTGGAAGGTTTTTATTCATGCTTTATCCTTGGTGGTGAAATTAATTGCTTGGAGCATGGGTTGAGAAACAAGGTTCAACTAGGAGTTGATCCTTGGGTCAGATGTGGTGGGGATTTCAAATTACCTATACACATCATCCAACATATAAGGGGTAAGGGGTATTATACACTAAATCATATTACAGACCCAATTATGACTACAATATGGTGCTAGGAGTGGATGTATGCAGAGAATTTAGGACTAATGGAGGATGGAAAGCACATATGGAATAATGATATATAACAAAACTCAAGTCAAGTTTCGTTAGAAATAAATATATGGAGGATAAAATGGTATGAACTTTGAACCCTACAAGGGATTATACTCCTAAGGAAATATACAAATCACTTGCATATCAAGATGCCTAGGATCGTCAAAAATGGTGGTAGAGGAAAGTATAGCGTTACAAATACCCATTAAATTCCTACATATTTGTGTGGCTTATTTTAAATAATAAGGTGTTAACATGGGATATTCTACAAAGGAGGAACCTCAATGGGCTTGGATGGTATAGCCTTCACATGGAAAGTGTTGAATCAAATTATCACTTAATTATGTCCTATATGTTTACTAAACAAGTATGGGAGGATTTGGAAGGACTTATAGGATTAAGGGATGCTTGGGCTAGAGATTATATTGAGGAGGGGATTAAATAACAGAGTGAAAACCCTACCAGAAAATCCTTTATGGATTTACCTTTGAACACAGTGTGGGGCATATGGCTGGCTATAAATGCTCAAAATTTTAAAAATAAAGAAATCCCACAAATTTTGTGTGGAGTTCAAGGGTGGGACATATTAGCTTTTGTTAATCAAGTAAAGGATTCAAAACCTTCTAGATAGATTTGTGAAGATCACATTGACAAGAAAAAACCTTGGACATATTTTGATGGTGCCTCTCAAGCACACCTACCTATGACAAGAGCTAGTGGAATTATACTTTTTTCTAATTCCCACACAATCATTTTCAAAGAAGGCATTGGCTCCAATTCTAATAATCTAATAGAGATGATGGATTTGAAGCTAACACTAACTTTGGTAGCTAAAAATGGGATGACTTGTTTATAAATATCGAAGGATTCAATCTTGGTCATTAAATGGTTCAGAAAGGACAACAATTAAAAAACTTTACTCTCCAACCTCTTTATGATGTAATTCGGGGCTTGCTAGAAGGTTTTACATAGGTTTCCTTTGCTCATATATTTTGGGAAAAGAACCAAAAGGCTGACACTTTGTCAAAAGAGATGTTATGTTTCCTTGTGGTACTTGTATTATGGAAGAAAACGTTAATGGATTCTCCATAGTTTTGACTAAATTCTATTTTCATTTAATAACCATACTATTCTACTTTTTTCTTGATATGATGATATGAATTTCCTTGTGGTACTTGGATTGTGGAAGAAAATTGTTGGGCCAATTAATTGTTGTAATAAAGTCCCACATAAGTGTCAACCAGGTTCATAAACTGATGAACTCTAGGCACAGTATGTTCAAGAAAAGGACAAAAGTGTATCCTACTTTGTCTTTCAAGGAGAAAGAGAGCTAGGTGACCTACCAATCATTCATGAACATAAACAAAGCAACCACTACTCCACACAGCTAGTCAATAACCAAACCAAGGAATCAACTATCTAAATCCTATTCTATGTGTGAAAAGAAATCAACCTTTTAATAGTACAATAAAGAAACAAGAAACTAATAAAAACATAATAGAAATTACCCATGCATATGTCTATATCAGTCAACAGTATGAATCCACTCAAGTATTCATATAATCGTGTTACTGACCTAGAATAAGACTAACCAGCTTGAGAGCAATTCCTAGTGTCTAACCTACCCTTAACCTCAAATTTTTACTTCACTACAAGCATGACAGACTCTATGGTGTTACTGCATTCTTACCCATAGACAGTAAATCAACGTGCAGGGGAATGACTCTAAACGAGCCTTTCCACAAAGCTTGAAACTTCAATTGATGGGTGAAGCAATGAGATAACACTACTCTATAAAGAAGACTTACATCTACCAGTAAGGAATATAAACACACAATTTGCACTCGATTGAAACTAAACTCTTGTCCCTTGAAATATCATCCTACTTTCGCTAAAACACCTCTAGAGATCACACCACACTCAGCAAGAAGGAAACTCAAATATTAGAGACAGGCTCCTATGAATAACTTGAAGACCTATGCCCTTAATACCACAGAGTCAGAGTATGGAGGTATCAACTGAATCCCTTGTGAATACAATCCATCCTCCCAACAGTTAAAGGGTATTTGAAGCTTCCTGATATGTGACTAGGTCATCAAAAAGCTTCTATCAATGCTTTATATTAATATTTATTATTTAATATAAGAAAAAGAGTGAGCTCCTCAAGCAGATGGAAGTTATAATATGATCATGCCTTACATTCCAAATCTTTTACTTTGCTAATAAACAAGTCTTTGTTAACCAGAGTCAACACTTTAAATACAACTCCAAGTTGACACACACACACACAGTGGGTAATTTTAGTATCTTAGTTCAGTTTAGTCATTAGATCATATGATCTTTTAGCTTTATTAACAAGTGTGTGAGGTATTTAGATCATACATTTGTGGTTGTGTAAGCTACCAATAAATCCTGGAACGTGTTTGGATTTCATTCTTATACATGAAGGATGTATACTTTAGTAAGATGCAAATATTAATCATTCATTCAGACATCTATCTGTCTATATGAAAGCCTTCCATTGTACTAAGGGCAGTTCAGTTTATAACACATGGAAATCCACAGTGAGTAATGAGCACATAGAAATTAAATAAAACCTACAGTTTAGAAATCACTCCACACAAATCTATTCATGAACATAGCTACAACAAATAGAGAACAAATAATATACAATTAAATCAACTTACCAGGGGAGGTGGGCCCACGCCTTCCCAAGTAGTGAGTGGAAACGATTCAGTAACTCCCAAGTGTACAAACAAAATAAACCAAATCCTGATTGATATTAAATGGAAATATTTAACCAACTCACAACATATTCATCATAGTATGGAGAACAAGAAATAAGTAACACAACTTTCTATTATATTTAGAAAAGAGTATATATCAGTCTGTACACAGAGCGAATCCCACTATATATCAAGTTCTAAGCATTTATAAGATTACATCGTCCTCCCCTGTTCTCGTGGACTAAGGGGTAAAAATGACTATCAAAACTAAAGGATCTTACTGACCACGACTTCCTTTATCCAAGGTTACAATCTTAGGAAATCAATCTAACAAACTTAGATATCGTTACTTCTCTTAGTTCTGACCTTGATCTGGTGTTGCGATGGAAAACATGCATATGGGTTGTCTTGAAGTTTCGTGTAATGCAGAGGGACGTTGGGTGCATATGAAATGGTCAACATTGATCTTGATGGTCTCACAAACAATACTCATATCGCCAAATCCATACTGGGTGCGTGCAAATAGGAGAAGCCACAACCTCAAGTACCAGAATGTCTGCGTTGATACTGAAATGTCAGGAATAGTGCGGGAACAACTGTTATGGTAAAAAGATGAGTATACTTTTATCATTGGTAAAATATAGCCAAAATATCCTAATTAATTCATTAAGAACTCAGAAAATATCGAAATAAAGAACTTTTACCTCATGTTAAAATCAAGATCTTAGGCAGGCAAAAAGGGTAAAAGTAGGAGACAATGAGTTGGATTTCAATGCCTAGGTGGGGAATAAATGCCTAGGTGGGGAATAAATGGCCAAAAGTAATGTATGGTGAATGACAAAATGGGAGCTCAACAAAAACGTTAATGGATTCTCCATATTTTTGCCTAAATTCTATTTTCATTTAATAACCATACTATTCTACTTTTTTCTTGATCTGATAATATGAATTTTTTTATTTATGAATATAGATGATGATAGGAAATTTTTTATTTACGAATATAGATGATGATAGGAAATTTTTTATTTACAAATATAGATGATGATAGGAACTTTTTAATTTATGAATATGTATGTCTATATAAGGGGACTTTACTCCTTTATAGAGTGGACATTGATCGCATATTTGTTTTCTCATGTTTGGTGGGGTATTATATTGTATATGTTTTTGGTTTGAACTAAATATTGGTAAATGGCGACCCAGTACTTCAATGTTTCTTAGTTGACATGTGAAAGCCATTACGGATGTTTTTAAGCATCTAAAACTATAATTTTATTTTTTTTAAATTAAAATTAGGATTTTTTTTGAAAAAAAAATTATCTAGTAAAAAAAAATATTCCATATATTTAAAATGTATATTCAAAATAGTTTTAAATGAAGAATGTAAACTAATAAAAAAAATTGGTTTGTATTTATAATTTTTTAAAACAAATTATAGTGTTTTATATTTTTAATATTTTTAACAAATTTGCCTTCAGAAGGAAGGAAAGCGAGCATACACTAAATGACATCATACATGTAGAATTAAAGAGCATATGGATGGATTCGGAGTGGGTTAACTTGGGAGCAATATTCCCTCCCGAGTTATCTTTCCGACAAGTTTTCTGATAACCTGCTTTTAAATTGTCGGCCAATCTAGAACTCTGATCGATTTTCTGAGCATCTGGGTTGGTTTAAAATGGGGCAAAACCCCTAGGGTAAGGTTCTGAAATGCACAGAAATTTGATCCATGTGAAACTCAAACCATCCCTGAAAATCTTGTCAGATTCAGGCCCATTTTTTTGCCTGAAAAGTGGGTTTGTTTGCTCTCAAGTTAGCCTACTCCTATGGATTCCTCTGCGAAGAAGCCATAACAAACACATATAAAGGAGAGTTAGAAATGAAAATGGTGGTTCATGTGTCGTGTGATATTTTCAAAAGAACTATACATGCACTTGGTGAAACTACTAGCGCTCGCCTAGCATGATGAGAATGATTCAAACATGTCATATATGTTGTGGCTTTGACACAATGACAATGTTTGCAGATGAATGTTGAGAATGATCATGTGGCATATATTGTGGCTTTGACATTATGAAAATGCCATATGTTGTGGCTGTGACATGGTGATAATGCCCCATGGTGAGAAGTGCATTTATTGTACAAGTCTATTGTACTACCAATGCCCCAATCCCACCCAAACTAATACCAATGCCCCAAGCCCACCCAAACTACTAGAGAAATATGCAATATCAGCTCAAACAATGACGTTCGTCCACATAAAAAAACTAAAATCTCTCATGACTTAGACTTCGAAAAATTGTAAAAATTTGAGTGCATTGGATAAAGAGTAAGGCATTAATCCTAAAAAAAAATAGTAAATTGGTTTTTTAATGTTCGTCAATGTATAAAGAATTAAAACATAGTGGTCTCTTTTCCTTTGACTTCATTTGATTGATATATTTTTATTGTTTGAGGGCATTCTTATGACAAGAATGTTAGGGACAGATTTACTAATTGTCCAATGGAAGAACACAGGAAGAATAGAGTTGGGTCTTTTTCAAAACCAACCAACAAATCTAATTGCCCTCACAAATATGGAATCTCTCACTTTGATTCTCGACCTGAAATCATGTAATAAATCTTGTGAGTTCCTTTACTTTCCACACAACAATTTTAACGATGAAGGAGCACAATAAACTAAACTGCCCCAATACATGCGTAGAGAAAACAAAGGTACCAAATAACACATGAGCACAAAAAAAAGAGAGAGCAGGATTTCTAAAACATATATTTGATTTTTCACTTGTTCAGTTGCACAAAAAATGGCATAATACATGTATTTATAGATTTAATTTGTATATGGAGTCTTTGAACATGAGAGATTTTGATACATTCATTAGAAATTTCTGGGTGAGAATCGGAATTTCTAGGCGTCTTTGACTTTACCCACAGTGGTAGTTAGCAATGACTTCTAGAAATATGAGGTGATAGTGGCTTCTAGAATTTATGGAGATGGGGGCGTGTTAGTTTTCTAGCGGTTTCTCAAAGCTTGATTTTGCTTCACTATTAACATTCTCCCACCTTAAGCTAAATGAAGGCTCTTAGATAATAAATTACGGTTGTTTATCCTTGCCCAAACCTGCTCATCAAGTCACCCCCAAGCCTGCCAAGATTCGAAACAGTGCTTGCTTGTCTCTTGGCATAATTTTGGTAAGCATATTAGTAGGGTTCTCATCTGTATGGATCGTTTCCAAGTTAAAATGCCCCTCCTCCAATACCTTTCGAATCCAGTGGTACCTGATGTCGATATGCTTTGCCTTTGAATGATATGTTGGATTTTTTGCTAAATGAATTATTCTCTAACTCTCACAATTCAACACATATTTTTCCTTTTTTGTTCTCAACTCTCCTAGAAATCACTACATCCACAACATCTATTTGCAAGTATTCTACCTCTATGGTGGAGAGAGATATTGCTTTATGTAGTCTAGAAACCCAAGAGACTATTGCACCTGCAAAGGTATATAAATAATTGTTGAGGATTGAAATTGTTCAAGATATCAACAACAACATCATGAGGATAAATTCTCCCGGTGTTTTTAAAGAGGTGGGGCTTCTTGTTATAACCTTAATTTGCACCAAACATACTCACCTGACATCAGGCCATCTCATATGCCTTCTTTGCCAAACCAGTACTGAACAACTCTTTTTAAAAACACCCTTTTTAAAGACCCACACACCCTGCTCCACTACAGCCCACGTGTACACTTTAGCTGACCCACTACAACTCGTGTGTACCTACAAAAGCACGAAAAATGGAAAGTTGTTGATGGAACACACAATTTTGGGTAAGTTAACTAAAACTTTTGACCATGCATGGCCAGTCATACGACTAAACACTTAGCTCCTTCTAGCCTATAAAATAAGGGGTAGAGTTTCTTTACTATGTTTTTCCTCTCTTAAAATGGATTTAGGGTTTACCCTAAACCCTAAACAGAATTGGCGACCATACTGGGGATTTCTCTCGGGTTTTCTGGGATACTTTTTGGTAGTTTTAAATTGGTTTCATCACCTTTTTTTCTGAGTCTTCAAAGTAAGTTTATTTTCTGTTAAAGTAAGTTTTTGAGTCTTCAAGGGACTCTGGTTCTCAAAACTAGTAGTCTCTGCCAGTGTTTGATTGCTTGTTTTTTTTCTTTTTAGAAGGATTTTAGAGGCACACGCAGCCTGCAATGGGCCTGCCCGCGTGCACATGTGCTCTACCCTTCTACAGCCCGTGTATGCACGCTAGCTATTGAAGAGACAGTTGCGTACCTATCCAGAAATTCTTTTGGAGGCAGTCATCCTCCTCCCTGTCAAGTTTGAACTTCCCAGGGTCTTTATTGTCTGAATGTGGTCTCTGTCATAGCATTTTTAGCCTAGGTTGGACTTCAGCATATCTTTCTTTCTCATTGAAAGATTTCTTTTGTTCCTAGATTTTTTAACATATTTTTAGCTTTTAGAATTAGTTTCTTTTATAATCTTTTGTTACTTCTGCTTTGATTGGAAGAAAATATAAAAAAAAATATAGCTTATTAGTTCTCTTTCTTTCTTGGCATTTGCCTTGCATTGTTATTAGAAAAAGAAAAAGAAATTAGCATAGTGTTGTGTTTTCTTCTCATCTTAAAAGCATTTTAAAAGAAAGATAATCCTTCTTTTCTAGTGTTCTTATCATTTCTTTTTCTTGCAAGAGTCTTAACAATATCAGTTGCACTACCACACCTTTTGAGTAAATCAAGCCTTAAAAAGAACGCTAATTAAAAATCACTAGACTTTTATGTTTGTAGGGTCCATCAATTAGTTTAGGGTTAGGGCCTTGAATTAGGTTGGAGAGGAAACTCTTCAAGGCCGTTAAAAAAAACATACGAGTCTGTGCAAAGGAGTGTAGAAGTCTAGTAACGCAAAAATTATCTGGGACCCCCCCTCTAACACAGGGGCTAGACACGAGGTCGTGTATGCAAAGGTAGGGGCGATAACCCCTCCAAAGTTAGACCAAGCGTAGTGGGGAACACATATAGAGGGCTTGCTTTGGGATTTCGTTAATTTCATTTTCCATGGAGCTTCATGGGTCTCGAATCTGTTCGAGGTCCTCAGTTGTCTTTCAGACCACTTTCTTTCGATACCCTTGACATGTTTTGGGCTTGATACCCTACTCATTGCGGTCCATCCGACTGTCAACTGTACCCACCTGGTGATTGTTCACGAGCTAGCAACCTAGTTGCCTTTATTTTAGGGACTTACACAGGTGACCGCGGGGGTATACCGCAGTACCTAGGGCAAACATCAGGCCACGCTTTGCAGAGTATACCCAAAGGGTGCTTCTGTATTCGAGTTGCACTTGGACCGGTAAGTTGCTCTAGTGTTGGTTGGTGTAGCTGTTCTTCCAACTAATTAGTCGTTTTCTTGATTTTCCTTTAGGAAATTTTAGTGTGTGCTCTGTGCTCCTTAGTTTTCCATAGTGAGTTAGCCAACCATTTCTTTGGGTCTCTAACCTAGGGTGGTGGACCGCCCACTCCGCTGGTCGTGAGGAATTTTTGGTCTTCCTCTTAGAAACGTGGAGTTGCCTCTGTATAGGCATTGTTTTTATAACAATGGTTCGCCAGAGTCAGTGTGTGAGACTTTTACGGACTTGAACGATCCCGCAAGGGGAGAACCTGTGCATAAGATATTCATGGCTAAATTTCTCGGCGATACCAACCAAGGAGCCCCTTCATAAGGGAATTCTTGTGCTTTTCCCTTCTTCGAAAATGTTGGTGTCCCTTTGATGGCCACTTTGTACATTCCTGGGTTGAATGTGGGACTACCGGTTTGGTTGAGTACCATTCCAAATGTCCTGAATGCTCTTGACGCTTCTAAGTTAAGCACCTTAAGTCATGGGCACCTTGTTGATGTTTCTTCATCAACAAAGTCTTCTCCTCCTCCTTCTCCCGCCTCTAGTGAAAGTACAATTACTAGTAACCATAAGTCTAAACGAAATAGAAAGAGGAAGAATAGGAAGAAGAAATCACCAACCTCTGCGAGTCATGTTGGAGATAGGTCGACAACCTCTGCAAGTCATGTTGAAGACCAACACCCAACCTCTGCAAGTTATGCTGGGGGCACACACCCACCCTCTACAAGTCATGATGGGGGGAAAAGTCCAATCACTGCTAGTCATACTAGTAATAGGTATGTGCCTCTGCAAGTCATATTATCGATCCATCACCAAACTCTGCAAGTCATGTTGGATATGTGAAACCAACCACTGCTAGTCATGCTGAGGGCATTGATTATGTTGATAAACCTAGATGGATAGGATGCAAACCTAAGTTCCCTTGTAATCTTTGCAAGGGACATCACCTTACACATCTACGCCCTGGCATTCCAAAGGTACGAAGATTGTGGTCCCTATCTACAAGCTCTTCTGATTCTGAGTCTTTTGAGGTTTCCTCACAACCTATTCATCCATTGGTTGAGAAAGTGGTCATGCCGATGTAGTCATCGGCTGATCCCACTCCTCTTTTGAGGGGTGAGGTGCCTTTAGACCTTGTAGTCTCTCAGCCTATTCAATCATTGGTTGAGAAAGTGGTCATGTCGATGTAGTCAGCGGTTGATCCCACTCCTCTTTTGAGGGGTGAGGTACCTTTAGACCTTGTAGTCTCTCAGTCTATGCAACCATTGGTTGAGAGAGTGGTCATGTCGATGCAGTCATCGGTTGATCCCACTTCTCTTTTGAGGGGTGAGGTGCCTTTAAGCCTTGCAGTCTCTCAGCTTATTCAACCTTTGGTTGAGAAAGTGGTCACACTGACGCAGTCTTCGGTTGATCCCACTCTTCTCTTGAAGAGTGTCGAGTCTACCAAAATGATCACATCGATGCAGTCTTCAATTGATCCCACTCTTCTCTTAGGGAGTGATGTGTCTATCGACTATGTTTTTAGCGTTTCCAGTTCAATACTTTCAGAACAACGGGGAATTCCGCTCATTCCAAGCACACCCCCTCCAAGCCCTAAGATGGTTTCCTTTGATTGGAATGACCTTGTTGAGCCTCGTCTTCCTTCTGTCGCACCTTTTTAAATAAGGTTTGAAGTTAATTCAACAAACATTTATCGATGTATTTTGGATGAAGGTGCCTCTGCAAGTATTTTATCCTCCTCGGTTTGGAAAGTATTGGGATCTCCCGAGCTTGTGTCTTCTTCGCATGAACTGATGGCTTTTGATAGACATCCTAGAGAATATTTGGGGGTTCTTCCTCAATTACCTATATCGTTAGGTGGGAAGAATATACTTGTTGATGTTATAGTGGTGCAAGGCCCGTTAGATTTCAATATGCTTCTCAGGCGTGATTATGTATATGCTATGAACGATGTGGTATCTACACTCTTCCGGGTGATGCATTTCCCTCACAATGGAAGCATTGTCACTATTGACCAGCTAGCATCTGATAATCACCATCCTAATTTAGTGTTATTTTAGGATTCCCCTTTATATATTCATATTGTTTGTGTAGACTCCACCCCACCACGGGTTAATTATGTGGCGTCTTATCCTCGGCGTTCAATTGCTTCTGAGCAGGAACCTGTGCAATCATTTTTTCCTTCTCAAGACTTGGAATCAACAATTGATCCATTGGTTTATCCAATGGGGGCATGGGAGCCATTTCTTCCCCCTCTTGGTCCAAGTGGGATTGAGTATCCTTATGAGTCTAATCTCGTTGTTTGTAGAACCTCCAACCCTCGTGCTTGTGACTCTTCGTTGATAGACTCTACCAGTCCTGGCCAGAATCTCCATCGTCATATGGAGTATGGTCATTTTACTTCACCCTTTGGGACTGTCGACCCTCGTTTGCATGATTTCTCAGATTTTGAATTGCCTTCAGATGAGGCTATCCTTGAAGACATGACTACGGTTTCTATACCGCAGGAGGACTTACACCGTGGTTTGTGTATTCTTCCCTTTTGGGAGACTTTCCAAGTTTACTATCGAAGAGACTCTTGGTCTGAGCCTAGCAACGAGCTCTACCTGAACCTGTTTCATCCATGAGTTGTAACCCCCACGGGTCTTCTTTTAAGCCCTTTTCAGACCCTCTAAACATGAAAATATTGTCGAGTGATCTTGTTGACATTCACACTGGCTAAACTGAAATTTGAAGTCACATTTGTTCGGCAGCAGTTTACCCTTTTTTCAGTCTGGATGGTCAACTGTACGAACAAAGGTATACTCTAGGAGCCTCGTTTCTCTAGAAGAGTACTCTCAGGTATAAGTTTAACCCTTTTTCAAGCCTGAGAGGCTAAATTTATGAAAAAGGAACCCCCACGGAGTCCATAGTTAAGCTCTTTTCAGACTCCCTAAAATTGAAAAGATCATTGAGTGGCCTTATTCTTTCACACTCATTAAAATGGTCCAGAAGAACATTCCTGACAGAGTCCATAGTTAATCTTTTTTTCATACTCCTTAAAAATGAAAAAATTGTCGAGTGACCTTATCTTTATCACACTCGTTAAAATGGTTTTGAATAGACGTCTGGTCGATGCTATATTACCCCTTTTTCGATCCGACTAGACTATATTCGAAAAAGGTACCCCAGCAGAGTCTCCTTTTATGTTTTTTCAGACTCTCTAAATATGAAAAACCGTCAAGCTTACCTTCTCTGGGCTCGTTAAAATTACATCGAAGGACGTTACCATTGTGTGTTTTGTTAACCACGTTTTCATACCTGCGTCTTTGGTCTAAATGTTGGCTCCATGTTGCTCTCAACTGAACCATTTGAAGCATGCCTTATACCCAAGCCCTGTAGCACCTTGCCTCTGCGTCTTGACACCTTTGGCCCCTGGAGGATTTTTCCCGAGTGTCCTTTTCTTGCATATGTCCCTTTTCCTTGCACATCACTATATTTCGTGCACTTGGAACTAGTATATTTGCGACACTCAATCCTCCTTTGTAATGTAGCATTCTTTTATTCTTTTTCAAGCTTTCCAACATTATTGAAAAAGACAAAAAAAATCAAATATACCCCAAAAAGAGGAAGGGAAAATTATTTTCTTTTTATTGGCAGCACAATGAGTCACCCTTGGAAAAATCACATCCTTACGTTTGTTCGTCAAGCCCTTGGATTTAATATGACCTTAGGAAGTTGTTCTCGCTACATAGAGTTGTGTCCTCCTCCATTTGGTTATTCTTCCAAACATATGGAGAGTTTGCGTTGCCTCCTGAATCGTGAACTTATGTCAATGCCATGCTTCCCGAGTCTCATCATTTGTCGTGCTATTGTCCAAGGGAAGTTTTTACCAAGCCTGAGTTGGCCCATCTGTAGTTTGTCTCTTACCCTCATGCCTAGCCATCCCGAAAGTCCAATCAAGTCTTTGTTATAAGTCAATGAAGCCTCCATTATGATCATTATGATCCTCTAGTCCATGACCGACGAGCCATCGAAGACCTCTGGGTAGTGAAGTTGTACACTCATATTACACTCCTACCCAAGTTTTGAATATTTTGAAGTTCTTTCTCGAGCTATGAAGACCTCATCTCCAGCCATCAGGCCTTATCATCTTTTAGAAGATGGATATTATACATGTATATCTTTTTTATTTTGAGTTGTAGATCCATTGTGTATTGCTCGCGGCTACACTTTATATAGTTATAGGACATGGATCTACAGTGTATTTGATTGGTAGCCATGATTTTATTTCATCCCAAGCATGGGTATGCCCGCCTCGGTGAGACAATTTTTATTTTGCAGATGGCACCTCACGAATTCTAGTCCCTGGGCTCACTAGTTTGGTATGTTGATAAAGATTGATAATGTATTTTGGCCTTCAAATTCTCTTCTGACGTCACACATTAGGGGGCATCTGTTATAACCCTAATTTGCACCAGACATACTCACCTGACATCAGGCCATCTCATATGCCTTCTTTTCCAAGCCAGTACTGAACAACTCTTCTTAAAAACACCCTTTTTAAAGGCCCACGTGCCTTGCTCCACTACAGCCCGCGTGTACACTCTAGTTGACCCACTACAACTCGTGTGTACCTACAAAAGCACAAAAAATGGAAATTTGTTGACAGAACACACAGTTTTGGGTAAGTTAACTAACCTTTCGACCATGCATGGCCAGTCATTCGACTAAATACCTAGCTCCTTATAGCCTATAAAAGAAGGGGTAGGGGTCCCATTTTAAGAGAGGAAAAACATAGTAAAAAAACTCTACCTGAATTTGTATTCCCCTTTGCCTAAGATTCTGCAACCATTTTGTGATTTCAACAAAGAAGAGAAGCAAGTGTGTTAGAAGTTGGTGCACAGTAAAAGAGGAGCCCAGGACCATATTCGTGGAGTAGTGGTCGGCTTCATCATTGTAAGTTACTTCAGTGAAGTTAATAATAAATAAGTACTTTTCCCGTCCCACCATATGATATTTTCAGTGTTTATCACGTACATGTTGATTAAATCTCTAACCCATTAATATGTAGATCAAATGCATGTGGAGTTCTTTGTTTGGCTTTTGTGAATGCAGGTCAGCCTTGGGAGGAGAGTTGTAGTCAAAGAGCGAAAAAGCGTGAAGAGGGATCGATATCAAATGCCGAAAATAAGGTATGTTCACTTGATCTTCTAAACTGTGTCCCATTTTAAGAGAGGAAAAACATAGTAAAGAAACTCTACCCCTTATTTTATAGGATAGAATGAGCTAGGTATTTATCGAATGACTGGCCATGCATGGTTGAAAGGTTTAGTTAACTTACCCAAAACTGTGTGTTTTGTCAACAACTTTCCATTTTTCGTGCTTTTGTAGGTACATGCAGGTTGTAGTGGGTCAACTAGAGTGTACACGCGGGTTATAGTGGAGCAGGGCGTGTGGGCCTTTAAAAAGGGTGTTTTTAAGAAGAGTTGTTCAGTACTGGCTTGGCAAAGAAGGCATATGAGATGGCCTGATGTCAGGTGAGTATGTCTGGTGAAAATTAGGGTTATAACACTTCTATGTGAAGATATTTTAAAACTATAAAAAAATAGTTTTAATAAATGTTATAATCACAAAAAGGTTCCTTAGAAAAGGACCAGGAAATTTTAAAGAAAGAAATACATCTTTACAATATTATATAAAACTAGAGGCAATCACATATAAGATTAATAATTTTCTCACATCCATCACAATATAGACAAGGTTGTTCATTTCACAAGACATAAAATATATAAGGCCACTATGCATAGAACTTTAGATGAGTATTGCATTTAAAAATGAAAAAAATATTATGATGAGCACACTCCAAAAATTTCATACTCAAGAATCTCAAGAGTCTGAGAAATTATTAAAGTTATGCCCTGCGATAATTCTCCGGGGAACTCAAAAAATAATTTTCTGGTTTTATAAGGAAATGTAAAGTCTTCAGTAAAATGAAAGGCATTTGTCCAAACATATTGGTTTTGGGCTCCCGTGGACCTTTAAAACAAAGACCTGGACCTGGAAGAAAGGGATAAACAATTATAAATTGGCTATGAGTTTTCATTAAATGAAAAGACAAAAGTTGGATGATTTCTAAATGTGAAGTAACGAGGATAGGAAATTATGAAAATGACCACTTGTGATGGATTCTCTTTCCTTTATTTGTTAGCTAGGATGTCTTTTATAATTTTTTTGGTTGGAGTTTCCTGACTAGTTGAAACTGTTTTTTCCTAATTTGATTATGTTATTTTGATTAAATCGTTCTTTAACCAATTTTCAATATTCTCTCATGGGTGCAATCGTTATCTCTTGTCTAACTTTGATATTGAACAATTCATTTTCAATATCTTTAAAATATATTGTGAGTTGATGGAGGGTGTCTTCAATATCATTATTTTTGTCTACATAACGATCCAACCAAGCCTCCACTTTTGTCTCCAAGTATTCAATCAGGTTGTTAAACTTTTCTGCTGACAAGATTTTTACGGAGTCTAGTTTTTCTTCCATTTGTTCTTTGGATAGAAGTATTGAGATCATAACTAAATGTGAGTCCTTCATGTCTTCATCCGACCCAACTAATTTTAATGCAATTAAATTTAAATATAATTCACCTCTTTTTGAGATAATAACATCACATTCCGTTAACATTTATTTTAAACATTTAATTATCTTGATCTAACATGCCTTTAATTGCTTTAAATGGAGTGTTGAAGGAAAATCCTCTTCCTTTCGCCAAAATTAACTAAGGCTTGAAAACCTTCCACTAAAAGTAGAGATAGATCATTTATAGAATTATTCATTGTTTTGCAAGTCTGTTTGAAGATATTGCTTGAAGTGTGTCATCCTTGAACCCAAATAGATAAAGCTAGTTTCCAACTACCAAGTTTCAAGAATCAAATATATTCTCTTTTGGATGTTGTCACCAACATATTTCCTGATAGCAGCTAACAAACTTGACGTTTCTTTCAATCCCAAGCTTGATTCTAGTTTATCCTCGTGAATTTTCAATGGTTGTATGGTGGTGATAGGAATAGCAAAAAAAGGTGGAGGCATCAAGGAATTTTATAATTCTCTTACTCTTTCTTTCAAAATTGCATTTTCATTTTCTATATCTCCAATTGAAGATTTCAAGGATTTTCCTATGGTCTCATGAAATTCCATGACTTTCGAGGGTGGAACCTCATGAAAATCAAGTTCTAAATTTTATTCTCCTTGAATTTTCTTATTCTTTGAATTCACCTTTTCAATGACTAATTTTCTTGAGTTTCTATTGAATATGACATGATGCAGGCTAAGGGACTCTTCTTCAAATACAATTGCCTCTTGGGTAGCCAATTCTCTTGCAATTGTTATGATTTCCTGTAGTCTCTATTCTTCACCTATAACTTATATATCTTCAACATTCATGTCAAGTTCTATATCTTCTTGACTGATTTCATTCTCAGGTACATCTTCATCTTCCCCCTCTTTATTTGTATCTCTTTTTATTTTACCGGCAATTAGAAGTGTGTGTGACTTATCCAGATTTCCCTTCAAAGGGTTTTGGTCTCCTCCATCATCAAAATTATCAATTAAAGACTTTTTTTGTTCTTGGATTGAATTTTTGGGTTTTCCTTTGGTTGAGATGTTTTTTTGGGAAATGTTCAAGGACCGTGAAAATATTTCATTTGCAACATGTCCTTGTATTTTGTAATGGTCATTAGTACTTACTATTGTCTCAATATCATCTTGCACATTTCCAACAGACAACCCTTGAGGATTTTGACTGTCACCTTCTTCTTATCCAAATAAAATGTCTTGGCAAATGCCATGCTATATCCCACTAATATGATGTGGGTCATGAATAGTTGATATGGGTAGAAACCATTGATATTATTAGCTTACTTGAGGCCAAATAAACCAAAATGAGTTGAATTTTCATCTAAATGGGAAATACTTTTTACAGTAATTTCCCCAATCTTCCATGGTAATGGGATAAATTTTTTTTTCCTATTTTCATTAAAAATGTGAGCCCAAAAATTATATTGTTTACATACTTCAACTATAAACAATCTATCAGAAACATAGTAGGGAAAAAATGAAGGTATTCCATGTGAGCAATAAAGTATGATGACACTAAAATTATCCATAGCTTCGAAGCTTCCTTTTCTGGCTAAGAAAGATGCAGCTTCCAATGATAACCTTGATGTATTGGGTCCATAAATAAAGTATTTGAAAGAAACTCATAAATGCATTGTTCACTTCATAGAAATTGTATGCAACTTTTTTCTTCCATAGTGCAGGGTACCACGTTTGTACTGGGTCATTTTTTCAGTTAACCTTCTTGGCCAAGGTTAGGCCTTTGAATACGTGACAATTAGTTACAACAAAAATCAGTAGGGATTCTAGAAAATAGCCATACCATTTCTCTGTATGGATTCTTCAATGAGCATACCTAAATATTGGAGAGGTATTCACGAAAAACGGTTGGATCTTCAAGATAATCCTGTAAAATTTCAAATCCTCCTTTTTTCATCTTAAGAAAATCCTCGGCTTCAACACTCTTGAAAACCGTGGTTGGTTCAGGGAGTTTGAACATTATTTTAAATATTGAGGGGGATAAATAGATATGTGATTCTCCTTGTAATTGAATAATTCTCCTTGCCTTATCAAACTTATCAACACACCATAAAATTATTTCCTTGAAGTCGTATACCTATGGCACACACCCCGCTGATGCAATTCTAGATGTACAAATCTTATTAAAATTATTCTCCGAGGATGGTAATATGGAATAGTATCTATTAGACTATGACCACTTAAATATACAATCATTGCATCCCAAAATATTCATGGTGTCTTCGTAAAACTGTTATTTTCTTCGAGATGACATATTTAGCCAAAGCAACAGAATTAAGAATAGTTCTTCAAATTGCTATTATAGAAAAAAAACTTGTTTGTTTTAACACCTTCAAGAGTTATTAATTCAAGAATTTTAAATGATAATTCGTATTAAGATTTATGACAGGTTGCCTTGAGAATATCCTTAATAATAATGGTATTAACATCATACGAGTGGTAGTAATTTATGGAAAGAATGATTTAATGTTGTTGGAAAACATGACTGGGACAAGATAAGTGTCATGGGATTGTGGACGATCATGACAAGCAGGTGAGCGAGACAATTGGGATGGTGGATGAGTAGGACAATGGAAAAGAAGGACAATAGAGTGATCGAGCTAGTTCTCTAAACCTGCAGGTGGATGTTTGCTTTCAAAAAAAGTTTCTAAGTGTGAATAGTACGTAATGGAAGTCGCGGAAGTTAAGTGTTATGTGGGTCACGAAAGTTATACATGATAATGTAATGTTAGGAACCCGCGGTGGTTTTGCTTGTTTTGATTTTTTCTAAGTATGAAGGAATTGTAAGAATAAACTATACAAGGAGGAATACAAAAAAGAAAAACAACTTTTAATAGTCAACAACTGGCTCCAATTGTGGGATAGTGACCTCCTGCAGGTTACTGAGAATCCATAGAAAAGAGAAAAACTTGGAAATTGGGTGATGGATTCAATCAATAAAAACGAGGAAAATGGAAAGACTAAACAAGAAAGTATAAATGGAAATACTAAACGAGAATGTATAAATGGGAAAAGGTATATACATGTTATAATCTGGGGATTTCAAGAGAAAAATATTTTAAGGTGTTTCCCATTAACAAGAAATGTATGAATTGTGCCTTTCATATCTTTCAATAAGTAAGAATTGTACCCAAGAACCTTTTCAATCAAATAAGGACCAATCGAAAGTTCTTCAAATTTTGTATGCAAGGATGGCTTTTCCCTTTCTTTGTTCCATAGTAACACCAATTGGTGTTTTTGGAAAAATTTTGTAGTTTCACTTTGATCCAAGTGTTTTTTGACTATTTGTTGTCATTGACTCATGCTTTTTAATGCCTAGGTTCATTGTTATTCCAAGTGAATCAATTGATAATATCTTCTTTGGAGGGGTGAAACTTGTTCAATAACTTCATTGTTTACAACATAAGCTAGAGAATTTAATTCCAAGTGAATGGGAATCTTTACTTCCTTTACATATACTAGAGCATATGGTGGAAATATTGTACTTTCCTTTGGAGTGAGTCTACTATCCCATAATGCATCAGTTAATTTTGTGTGTCAATTCCTTTGATTTGTAGCAATTTTCTTCTTGGGAATTTGGATCAATGTTTTATTAGTAGATTCTACCAAACCATTTCCTTGAGGGTAGTAATCTGATGATTGTCCCATAATAATCATGTATTCCCCACAATGTTTTGAAAATTTTGAACCAATGAAGATTTGTAACATCCCCATTATAATCCCCAATTTAATGCATGTATATATGGATATAATATGTGGCTACGGCCAAGCAATGTAATATGTGAATTGTATTTCAATGTTTTAATAATAAAAATGTGTTGTCAGTTGTTGAGGGGACATCAACAAGAGATGGGTGTTGAATTATTCCACAAGAGAGGGAATTTTCTAGGATAATGGCCAAGAGGGGTCAAAGGGGGAATGACCCATGTATATCAATTTAACCCATTTTCCTAAACTTGCCAATTGTATATGAACCTTATGATTTTTGATTGAGTGTTCCCAAAGAAAATAATTGCATACATGTAAGAGGGTGGGTGCGAGTGATCACATCCTTCTAATTGAGTGTTTCCAAAGCCAATCATTGAATACATGTAAGAGGGTGGGTGTGAGTGGTCACATCCCAGAGTTATTGGGAACATGGGAGTTGAGTAAAATCAGCTTCGGGAAGAGTGTGAGTCAAGAAAGGCAAGCCACAAGAGAGGAAACTCACATGGGTTGGGAGAGACCAATTTTATAGAACAGTTTTAGTCAGTCAAGGGGGCACATGAGGGAAAGGAAGGAGATCAAGAAAGTGATCTTGGAGTTGGTGCAGTCATGGAGGGAGAATTTTGGAGCGTAACTGTAGTGAATTGGAGATGGAGAACTAAAGAGCCAGGTTGTGAGGCAGGAAGAGTGAGCTCTTGTGTGATTTTCACTGCAACAACACATTTTTGTTGTTGGTTTGATGATAGTTTTCCTAGCAACAAGTTATTTGGAGTTCCCAGCTGAGAGATTCCTAGTTAGTTATGACAGAAAGAACCTTATAAACAAATGACACATTCCTTAGGCTATCCCTGATAAACAAATGGTACATACCTTGGGTTAAACCTAATAAAAAGATGGTACATCCCTTGGGTTATCCTTGATAAACGGATGGTACATCCCTTGGGTGATCCCTGATAAACAAATGGTGCATTCCTTGGGTTGGGAAGGTCAAGAGGAAGAGAGTTGGTGGAAAGATTGAGATAGTTGTAGGAGAATATTAGTTGAGTTATGAGATTTATGAGTTGCGAGTGGATTGTGAGAGACCACCCTCTTTTGTGGATTACTAGCCTCATCTCGGGGGTGATTGGTTGTTAATATTTGGAACTATAATTCTATGGTTGGGTGGAACATCCATACCAAGAAACTAGCTGCACGAATCTTGTTTAAAGATAAGTGTTTTATCTTGTACTGAGTTATTTACATGTGTTATTGTTGTGCATGAACTCTGCATAAATGAGAATGACTTATATGCTATTGTAAAGAGTGGTTTAGCCACATTTCATGTTGATTATTAGCATGTTTTAGATGCATTTGTTTTATGGTTAGACACTAGCTAAATCTGTTTTAAATTTGTAGTTGTAAGATACAAGAAATCGACTAACAATAAAATAGTTACTTACTGAGAAAAAGTTTCATTTTTATGTGTATTTCACACGTACTTTTTCTCAGTTGGAGGCTAGGTACATTACATTTTGGTATCAGAGTTGATAATGAGATAGTTTTGTGTGATGTGGTCCATCTTGATTGGTTGGGTATATTACAAGATTTATCCATTATCACTTATAAATGTTTCAGGAACTCCAAATCTTGACAGAATATTGTCCTTAAGGAAAATAATTAACTGTTCAAAATTGACATTTTTCAAGGCCATGACTTCTTGCCATTTTGTAAAATAGTCAGTTGTGGTGAGGATGTATGAGTGACCTTTACCGTATTTATGATTGATTGGTACAATATCATCCAGAACCCAGTTTGCAAAAGACTTTTCAATCATTATAGGTTGCAATGGGATTGCTACTTTCTTCATATTACTTGAAAATTTCCAGCAAGAGATATGTATTGTGATCATTGAATAAGATTCTTTAAAAATGGATGACCAATAGTAACCAACTCTCATGATTCTATGGGAAGTTGTTGTGGGCAAAAAATGTCCTCCACACACACCTTCATGACATTCTTGTAATACCATTTGTGCCTTTGAGCAATCAATGCATCTAAATAAAATCCCATCATAATTCCTCTGAAATAAAACTTCAACAACTAATACATATTGATTGACCTTCATTTTTAAGGACATTTTTTCTTTGGGAGACATTCCAACAGGGAATTGTCCAGACTTCAAATAAAATATTATATTCTTATACCAATCAGATGTTGATAGTGATGACTCTTATGAAGTTGATATGTTTGTATTTACTGCATCAATTCCAGACATTAACTTACACAATTCTTTCCCTTTGACTGCTATGAGAGGCTTGATTTCAATATGATACTCTTACAGTTTAGCAAGCCATTTTTCCCATTTTACTTCTTTAAGTTGTTTACCAAGCAACATCTTTACTAGAGAGGTCGGGACATAAGCTATATCGTGAGATAAAAAAAATGTATGTTTTGAAATGTGATACTACTTTGAATAGAGAGAGAGCTTGTTTTTATATTTCAGAATATTTCAATTCATAATCATGCAATGTATTAATCATAAAAGGCATTGGAAGTTCTTCTCTTTTCGAATTCCTCTATCTCGATATGGAAGCAATGGTTTCTTCTAAGAAAAATGAATAGATCACAAAGTCCTTATCAAAGTCTAGGCTAACCAATACTGGAGTAGTACTAATTGCATGCTTATTTTTGTGAATGTCATTTGAATCTCTGTGGTCCACTCAAATTTCTAGTCTTTCTTCAACAATGTTTTGATTGGATTTACAATTGTAGCATAGTCTGGAAAAAATCGTCGTAAAAATTCATATTACAAAAGAAGGATTGTACTCATTTTTTAGATGTTGGAGGAATCAAATCATTAATGGATTTAATCCTTTCAGGGTCTATATATATGCCCTCTTTGCTCACTATGTGGCCTAATAGTTTCCCTTATGATACTACAAATAAACATTTTTTAGGATTTAAGGATATGACATACATTTTGCATTGTTCAAAAACTTGTCTAAGATGTTTGATATGGTCCCTTATTAGTTTTGAATCAATATTCATATCATATTGGTAATCTACCATAAATTTCCTAATTAAATATTTAAAATCATGGTCCATCGCCCTTTCAAAAGCTGCACCAACAATTTTTAACCCAAAAGGCATGCAAAAATAAGCATAAGTTCATTGTGGTGTTCTTGGATTACTGAGAGGGGGGGTGAATCTGTAACGAGAAATTATACTACCTGTTAATACTTTAAACTACAATGTGTCTTCCTTTAACTTATTCAACCATTTTCATTTTTTTATCATCAATATATTACTGTATCATAAATATTAACACACATCAATGCATACTAAACAATAACAAACACATCCACACAATGCACAGTACACCAATATTTACGTGGAAACCCAATGTGGGAGAAAACCACATAGATATTTTCTTATATGCCAAGAATTACATTTAAGGAAGCACCAACTTCCAATTCTCCAGCTCCAACTGGAAGGAGCCTCCAACCCCCTAGTTTCTCAGGATCCAACTCCCTAATTCTCTTTCTCCAACCAAAAGGAGGCTACAACCCCCTGGATTCTCCGACCACAACAAACTAATTCTCAAGATCCAACATGAAGGAAGCTCCAACTCCCTGATCCTCCGACAACAACCGAAAGGAGGCTACAACCCCCTTTCCTTGCCCCATCATAACGCCTTGAAATATAAGTGTAAAACAAATGAGGAAACCATTGCCACACTATCACTGTGAGATATACCATTGTAAACTTGTACCAATATGTGCCAACAACCTCTAACCAACATGTACCTGTAATCAGCCTGTAAAAAAAAATGCAGGTACCCGACCTGTCTATACTGCAGCTCTCATATGTACGTGACCTGTCTATACTACAACTTGTGTATGTATGTGTCATGTCTATACTAAAGCCTACATACACCTTAAGAAAGTTAGTGTTTTCACCTTTTTGAAACTCAAAATCTTTGTGTCCTTTGTGACACAAACCTGTAACTTGTCACTTTGTCCAATCTGTAGTTGTTCCTTATGCATACATTGTAACACCATGTTTCCCCCAGACTGTAAATATAACTATATGGGTCGAGGAACTATGAAAAACTTAAAAGCGTGAATGTTTGATTTGATGGACCTTGTGTAGAAGGTCAATGAATGTAAATTATGATTAATTTAATATAAAATGGTTACGTGTTGCATGAATGTTGAAAGAGGGGATGTGCTAAGAGAGAGACCATGAAATGTTTTGAAAGGTGGTGGAGGGGAACATGAATGGTTGTGTTAACCTCCACCGAACTAGTACCATGCTACAATTAATTTTCTCAGATCAAAACAACCCTCTGACCAAGAATGAATTCTCATCAGGTTGGTAAGTGGGAAGGCCTCCTCAAGAGTTAATGAGGGATGGGGCAGACTGCCCATTGGTAAGGCTTCCGGGTCTGACCACGGACTGGGAGATTCAATCCACGCGCAATCTTGCTGAGGGAGGAAAGAAAGGAAGTGTGGTGGATAGAGGGAGACCAGTGGAAAAAAATGCAGAGACGAGAGAGGAATCTCTCGAGTCCGAGGAAGGACTGAAAGAGGAAAACAATGAGTTCTGATCACAAAAAATAGAGATTGAACCAGGAGAAGGAGAGTAACCTTCGTCCTTATCTATTTCTATATTGGGAGAAGGAGAGTAACCTTCATCCCTACCTTTTGTTGAGATGGAAGTAAGATATTGAATCTCGAAGTATCGCGGCTTAAGCTCGGGGGTGGCCAGTGATAAATCCATTGGGAGTGACTGAGCCTATGGTTGGGTGGAAACGAGCACCCCTTTCAGTAGTTTCATCACACTATATTGTTTTGATAAGTGTTTTTCTTGCCTTAATATTTCAATTGTAAGTAATGGATGTATATGAGTATTTATATGTCTATAAAGGGTTATTTCTCTGTTTTAAATGATTAAGTTATGAATATGCGTTCATTCACTTGAGAACCTATATGTCTACTTGATTTTCCCATACGTCTATGTTTAGTCACTCAAAGGCACTCTCCTAGGGAGATACATCACCATTCCAGAGTCGGAGCAAGCCTCTTGGCATAGTTATCGTCGTGGTAAACCCACAAGATACCTTGCCTTGAATTATAGCTTAAATCCCTGCAAGTTGGGAAGGTGTTTGCTTCAGACTAGTAGTCTAGAAACCTTGGAGCTTGAATCTCCGAGATGTCTAATTGTTGTGAGCCATCGATCGACGTCAAGAAGCGACCAAGCATCGAAGAACCAAAGCAGAGAAACATCGGGAGGGCGAGAAGAAAATCCTTCAAACTGAGTTATCGAAATCCATGAATGCAAGGAGTGCATGGGAAATCAAAATCCTTTAAGGATCAAGCTCAGAAGGGATAACACTTATCATAAGTGTTGACGAGATCCAAGAGTAGGACTCATAGGAGGAGCAAACGTTTAAAACCTTTGAATATTGATAGGAGCAACAGTGGTCATTGGATCATAGTGAAAAGAATCGAGAACCGTCGGATCTAAGGAAGGTGCACGAGTCTTAACGTTCTCACGCACAGGAGAGAGAACCTGTCAAGGTTTCAGACTCGAAGTTTCTGAAGCCCGAAGAGTCAGAAATCCAAAGTAGAATCTTAGTCATTTGATCGCAGGAACATATCTGAGCTGTCAGATTGTTCGGGGTAGACTTCAAGCGTTGGATCACCAGAGTGGATATGAACCATCAGATACCATGATTCAGGGAGGAGGTAAGTTTGAAACCTGATATTCCTGAAGCGTAGAAAGGCAAAGCGTCGGAGAAAATCTGGACCATTGGATCTAGGAGGACACGTGTCAATAGGTTGAAAGATCCAGAGGAAGCCGAAGGTTGAAGTGTTGAAACACCCAAAGCCCAAAGAGCCGAAGAGTCGTGAGTCGTCGATTGGCACGAGGACACTTATCAATAGATCGAGATCTCTGGGAATATTGTAGTGGGGTTTCAGTTTGAGAACTGATATTTCTGAACCTCGAAGGCCCGAAGACCCAAAGTGAACCTAGACCGACAGATCTAAGGGAGACGTGGCATGAATCTGTGAACTCCGATTAAAGTCCTGAAGCGATTCATAGTCGTTGGATTTGGAGGAAATGTGGTGCAAATCTGTGAGCTCTGGGGGAAGACCCGAAGTAATCCTCGATCATCAGATTAGGAGGACACATGTCAGAGGATTGTAGCCTTCGGATAAAATTCATTGGGGAAAAGGTTTGAGATTTGATATCTCAAAAGTATGAAACCCAAAGGAGATCTCGACCGTCGATCGAGAAGCGGGTTGGAGGACTGTTGATTTGGGTCAAATGGTCAAACACCTGAAGTGGAAGAAAGATCGTTGATCGAGTAGGACAGATGTCTGTATATTTTCAACTTTGAAAGTTTGAAGTACAGAAGAAGCATGGTTTGAGATTTCAAAACCCCAAAGTCCGGAATTGTGAAGAGATCACAGTCGTTGATCTAAGAGGGACAGATCTGGTCCGTAGATTTGAGAGGCACAGATATGAACTGTCGATTCAAATAGTATTGTCAATATTGAGAGATTGACAATCCCGTAGCATTGCGGGGACATGAGTTGCGTGAAGTTTAAAATATCGAGGGCGAGCCGCAATTCAAACCGTGGTTTCATCAGGAGGACACGTGGAGACTTGAGGAGGATTGCGGGCCCAAAATTAGTTTGACCCCAAACTTCTTGTGGTCACGCCCATAATCACATGGTCATCACCAAGGTCACATCAGAGGAGAGGCCAAGAGAAAAGGGGCTAATGCTAACTTTGGGACTTCATTGAAGCGTGAAGGAGAGGGTCACGGGTATCATAAGACCTGCAATAGAGGCCAAAAGGGCTTGTGTCTGATTTAGAGGTGAGACTATCATGGTATCAAAGTCTCATTTGATATAGACTCAGAGAATATTGATCGGAGGCTCGGGCTGAGTCCTGGAATTTCCAAATTAGAACCCATAGAGAGAAAGAGGAATTGTTCCTGTAAGGAGGATGGATATTTTTTTGTTATTTTTCTTTTCCCCCTCGCGGATCTATTACAAATTGGTATTAGAGCATGGTTACAACACTTGGCCTTCTTGGGCTCATGGACGAGTCGCTTAAAAACTTTATTTGGAGTAATTTTAAAAGAATGACACTCTACCTTACCTCTTTCTTAAAAAGTATGATTAAAAATGTTATTAAAGAAAAGAATGAAACTTTCTACTGAGTGTATTCATTTAAGAAATTGAACTGTGTATTGTTCATGAACTAATAGAGTGTTAGCTAAAAATAAGTATTTTTTTCAACACTCAAGCARTCAGTAAATCATGGGAAAAAAAAAGCTTCAAGACTAAAGGATGGTGACGTGTCATGAAGTGGGGGATGGCTCCCACAACAAAGATGAAGAATCTGATGAAAGGGGAGAGGTGGAAACCCCTCCGAATCTGGATGAAACTGTAAGGAGCCTCAGGGCCGAGTTACAGAGTTTCAAGGCTGACAATGAGATATTGATAAAGGAGAAAGAGAAAAAAACATAAATTAACGCAGTATTTCTACAGAGCTTATCCGACATACAGAGGAAACTGCAGCATGAACCTGCAACCAGTCATGTAGACTGATGACACAAGAAGAGAAGTCAGATTCCACCTAAGATCCAAAAACATGACTCCATAAGTGACCCCACTGGGAGAAGTACCGCGAAGAAGGTCCAACCTGAAGGTAGGGGACACTCATTGGGGGATTCCTCTAGAAAGGAAGGTGACAACTTTGGAGGATATTCTAGTAGCAGGGTCGGCTCACATTCTCAAAGGAAAGGAAAGAAGCGGAAGCGTTCCAAAACCCATGGTCCTGAAGAGTTCAATAAAGCCAAAGCACCCTCTTTCGATGGAGAGATTAAGAAGGGAGAAGAGGTAGAAGCTTGGCTGCTTGGTTTAAAGAAGTATTTTAGAGTCCATGACTACTCTAAAAACTCGAAGGCTTGAATACCCATCTTCAACTTGAATGGAAAGGCTTCCATATGGTGGGAAGACTTTAGGAATATGAAAGGAGTCCATGAGAAGGACTTGTGATGGAAATAGTTTGAGAACTACTTCAAGAAGAAGTATCTGTCAGAAAAATGCATGGATGGGAAAACTAAGGAATTCTATGAGCTTAGGCTGGGGCAACTCACCATAGATTAATTTGTCAATAAATTCCTTGAACTACTGAGGTATGTACCCTACATAAAATATGAAAAAGAAAAAATGCAACGGTTCATTAGTAGGTTACCTCATACCGATTGGGATAGGATTGAGTTCGACGAGACAAAGACCTTATAAGAAGTTATCCGGAAGGCAAGGTACTGTTATGAACATTTTGGGAGTAAGACAAGACCCTACGAAGACTGGAATAAGAGGAGTAGTTCATGATTCCAGAAGAAGGGGTTTAAATCCTCAATATTTAAGAACTATGAAAAAGATTCTAGAAGGAACCTTCCCACTAGAAGTATATATTAGAAAAATTTCCCCTCTCAAAGTGGAAATAAAACTTTTAAAATAGTCCCAGCAAAGTCCGATAACCTAAAGATGGAACCCTTAAAATGTTGGGGTTGTGGAGAGGATCATAAATTGAGGGACTTCCCACACCAACAAAAAAACAGTAAAAAAGTCTACAATATCCAAGAAGCTACCACCATCAATGATGTGGCTAGGAGCATGCCACGAATCTATCAAGCCTTAGAAAATAATCAAGTCGACCACCAAGTTTTAGTAGTGGAGATGGAAGGTATGATCGCCAACCAACTGGTTTCTATTTTAATTGACCCAGGTTCTAATTTGATTTATGTGACCCTTAGACTGTTGATAAGTGTAAACTGCAACCAATTAGACATGTTAAGCCATGGCTGGTGCAATTAGCCACTGGGACCAAAAGAAAAGTGGCAGAGGTCATACTAGCCTATCAACTCATCATGGGTGGATTTCCCACCCAAGCGACCCTTAACAAACTTCCCCTGGGATCCTATGACTTGTTGATTGGTATGGATTGGTTGGTTGCTTACAAAACTAAATTGTACTTTTATCATAAAACTTTAGAATGTGTAAATGAAGAAGGGAGAAATACAACTCTCCAAGGGATTCAGAATCCTGTCTCAGTGAGGCAAATATCATCCCTTTAAATGAAAAAGTATTGCAGAAAGGGGTGCTCCTTATATGTCATACAGGTGTTGGAATCTATTGAGGATGACAAGCCAAACCTAGAGGACCACCCCATATTAAGAGAATACAAGGACATGTTCCCAGAAGAAGTACCAGGTCTACCTCCAAGAAGGGATATTGACTTCTCGATAGAACTTACACTGGGAGCAGTACCAGCATCTAGAACGCCATATAGGATTAGCACGCCAGATCTGGTTGAGCTCAAGCTACAACTAAAGGAGATGATGGACAAAGGCTACATCCCACCCAGTGTATCCCCATGGGGAGTTTCTGTCTTGTTTGTGAAAAAGAAAGATGGCACACTCTGACTGTGCATAGATTACAGACAACTCAATAAGACAACTATAAAGAACAAGTACACCTTACCAAAAATCAATGACTTATTCAACCAATTGGGAGGTGCTTCCATATTCTTAAAGATCAAMTTAAGGTCTGGATACCACCAAGTCCGGATTAAGGATGAAGACATCCACAAACGGTATGGTCACTATGAATTCGTGGTGGTGCCATTTGGGTTAACCAATGCCCCCGCCACTTTTATGTGCTTTATGAATAATGTACTCAAMAAATTCCTGGACAAATTTGTATTGGTTTTCATTGATGATATTCTAATATACTCCAAGAATGGGGAGGAGCACGAAGAACATCTTAGGCTCGTACTTCATTTACTAAGAGAGCAATAGCTCTACGCTAATTTTAGCAAGTGCGACTTCTTTCAAAATAAAGTCCATTACTTAGGCCATGTCATTTCTAAGGAAGGGGTGGTAGTGGACCCTGATAAGATCATATCTATTATGGAATGGCCTACCCCGAAGGATCTATTAGATATCAAATCCTTCATGGGCCTAGCAGGATACTATATAAGGTTCATAAAATGATTTTCTAACATTGGTTGTCCAATCACTACCCTTCAAAAAAAGGGGATCAAATTCATTTGGACATCAAAATGTGATGAAAGATTTCGGGAACTGAAATACCTCCTGACCCATGCACCCATGCTAAAGATTGCAGACCAAGATAATTATTTCCTCGTGTGTATAGATTCCTACGAGGAAGGACTCGAAGGAGTCCTTATGAAAGAAGGATGTGTAATTTCCTACGCGTCCTGAAAATTAAATGAGCATGAGATCAATTATGTGACCCATGACCTAGAGTTGGTTGCCATAGTACATGCTTTACAAAAGTGGAGGCAATACCTACTGGGAAGGAGATTTGTGCTTATGACAGACCATTGTGGATTGAGGAACATGTTTTATCAACCAAATCTCAATGCCAGGCAAGCTAGGTGGATGTCTCTTCTTAGTGAGTTTGATTTTGAAATAAAACACATCAAAGGAAAGGAAAATACGATGGTCGATGCCCTGAGCAGAAGTATAAAAAAGATTCATCTAGCAGCAGTAATCACCTTTGAAATGGACGTCAGGGAAAGAGTCAGAAATTCACAAGAGACAGATGCACTCTTCAAGACTGTAACCTCATACCTAATACAAGAGCCTACAGGGTTGAAGTATGAAGGCTACCATATGCTTGAGGGAGGGTTGTTGAATTACATAAATAGATTGTATATTCCCAACTGTGACGACTTGAAGAGGTTAATAATGGATGAACTACATAAGAAACCATATAATGGTCAGCCGGGATATCAGAAGATGATCACAACCACTAGGAAACAATTCTATTGGTCTGGGTTGAAGAAATACATAGCTAACTATCTATCTAAGTACCTAGAAGGCCAACAAGTTAAGGCAGAACACCGACATCCAGCAGGATTATTACAGCCCCTACCGATCCCAGAATGGAAATGGGAAACCATCTCCATGGACTTCATCACCGGATTGCCAAAGTCAACCAAGAAAAATCGTGCCATCATGGTCATGGTGGACAAACTGAGTAAGTCTTCTCATTTCATTCCTGTCAAATAAACTTGCAAGGCCATAGATATTCCCAACATATTCATGAAAAAGATATTTAGACTGCATGGCATGCCCAAGGGAATTGTATCTGACCAAGATACCAAGTTTACTTCAAACTTTTGGAAATCCCTAATGGCTGGTTTGGAGACAAATTGTTATTCATCACAGCTTATCACCCCCAAACTAATGGATAGATAGAAAGAGTGAACCAAATAGTAGAAGACATGCTAAGGATGCATGTAATGCATCATCCTAATAAGTGGGAAGACTACCTACCATTGGTAGAGTTTGCCTACAACAACGGTTATCAAGAATCCTTGAAGATGAGCCCTTTTGAAGTCCTATATGGTAGACAATGCAATATTCCAATCAATTGGAGTAATCCAGTGGATAGAATTAAAATCGGACCTGACATGCTGAAAGAAATGGAACAACAAGTGGTTCAGATAAGACAAAATCTAAATATTTCTCAGGATAGACAGAAAATTTATGCCGACAGAAAGAGAACTCCCAAAGATTTCAAGACCAAAGACCATGTCTATATCAGAGTTAGACCCAGGAAGAGTTCCCTGAGAATGGGATCCTATGCCAAGTTGGAACCTCGGTATTTTGGACCCTTTGAAGTCTTAGATAGAGTGGGGCCTGTAGCCTATAGGCTAGCACTTCCTCCTATAGTAAGGGCACATAAGTTTTTTCATGTTTCATTACTGAAGAAATATGTACATGATGTTAATCATATAATTGACTGGTCTATGATCCAAGTGGAGCTGGAGGAAGAATTCCTGCCAGAACTCCAATGCATATTAGACAGGAAGGAAACCTCACTCAGGAACTGAACCATGTCACAGGTCAAGGTGAAATGGAAACACTTTGGCCCAGATGAGGCTACATGGGAAATGAAAGATGCCATGAGACAAGCATATCCGATTTTGTTTACTTTTGTACATACATATCATGTTGATAGATAGAACATAGAGGAAGATGATTCCTTTAAGGGGGAGGGAATTGTAACACCTGTTTCCCCTAGTCTGTAAATATAACTATATGGGCTGAGGAACTATGGAAAACTTAAAAGTGTGAATGTTTGATTTGATGGACCTTGTGTAGAAGGTCGATGAATGTAAATTCTGATTATTTTAATAGAAAATGGTTACGTGTTGCATGACTATTGAAAGAGGGGATGTGCTAAGATAGAGACCACGAAATGCTATGAAAGGTGGTGGAGGGGACTAGGAATGGTTGTGTTAACCTCCACCGAACTAGTACCATGATGGAATTAATTTTCTCAAATCAGAACAACCCTCTGACCAGGAATGAATTCTCGTTAGGCTGGTAGGTGGAAAGGCCTCCTCAAGAGTTAATGAGGGATGGGGCAGACCACCCATCGGTAAGGCTTACAGACTTGACCACGGACTGGGAGATTCAAGCCACACACATTCTTACTGAGGGAGGCAAGAAAGGAAGTGTGGTGGACAAAGGGAGACCTGCGAAAAAAAATGTAGAGATGAGAGAGGAAACTCTCGAGTCCAAGGAAGGACTAAAAGAGGAAAACAATGAGTTCTGATCACATAAAATAGATATTGAACAAGGAGAAGGAGAGTAACCTTCGTCCTTATCTATTTATGTATTGGGAGAAGGACAGTAACCTTCATCCCTAAATTTTGTTGATCTGGAAGTAAGAAATTGAATCTCGAAGTATCGTGGCTTAAGCTCAGGGGTGGCTAGTGATAAATCCATTGGGAGTGACTGAGCCTATGGTTGGGTGGAAACAAGCACCCCTTTAAGAAGTTGCATCACACTATATGGTCCTAATAAGTGTTTTTCTTGCCTTAAGCTTTGAATTGTAAGTAATGGATGTATGCGAGTATTTATATGTCTATAAAGGGTTCTTTCTATGTGTTAAATGATTAAGTTATGAATATGCGTTCATTCCCTTGAGAACCTATATTTCTTATTTATTTTCCCATACGTTTATGTTTAGTCACTCAAAGTCACTCTCCCAGGGAGATACATCACCATTCCAGAGTCAGAGCAAGCCTCTTGGCATAGATACCGTTGTGGTAAACCCACAAGTTACCTTGCCTTGACTTAGAGCTTAAAGCCGTGCAAGTTGGGAAGGTGTTCCCTTCAGACTAGTAGTCTAGGAACCTTGAAGCTTGAAGCTCTGAGATTTATAATTGTTGTGAGTATTCGATCAGTGTCAAGAAGCAACCAAGCGTCAAAGAACCAGAACAGAGGAACTCCAGGAGGGAAAATCCTTCGAACTGAGTTATCGAAATCCCTGAATGCAAGGAGTGCATGGGAAATCGAAATCCTTTCAGGATCAAGCTCAGAAGGGATAACACTTATCATAAGTGTTGACGAGATCCAAGAGTAGGACTCGTAGGAGGAGAAAATGTTTAAAACCTTTGAAGATTGATAGGAGCGACAGTGGTCATTGGATCACAGTGAAAAGGATCGACAGTCGTCGGATCTGAGGAAGGTGCATGAGTCTTAACGTTTGCACGCACAAGAGAGAGAACATGTCAAGGTTTGAGACTCAAAGTTTCCAAAGCCAAAAGAGCCAGAAACCCGAAGTATAATCTCATTCCTTCGATCACAGAAACAGATCTGAGCCAACAAATTGTTCAGAGTAAACTTCAAGCGTCGAATCACCAGAGTGGATATGAACCATCAGATACCGTGAGTCCGGGAGGAGGCAAGTTTCAAACTTGAGATTCCCGAAGCACGAAAAGCCGATGGGCCATAGAAAATATGGACTGTTGGATCCAGGAGGACACGTGTCGACAAGTCGAAATATCTAGAGAAAGGTGAAGGTCGAATTGTTGAAACACCCGAAGCCCGAAGAGTTGAAGATTCGTGATCTGTTGATTGGCACGGGGATACTTGTCAATAGATCGAGAGCTTCGGGAAGATTGTAGTGGGGTTTCAGTTTGAGAACTGATATTTCCAAACCCTGAAGGCCCGAAGACCCGAAGTGAACCTAGACCGACAGATCTAAGGGAGACATGGCGTGAATCTGTGAACTCCGGGTAAAGTCCCAAACTAATTCATAGCCGCTGGATTCATAGGACACATGGTGCAAATCTGTGAGCTCCGGGTGAAGACCCAAAGTAATCATCGATCATCAAATTAGGAGAACACACATCAGAGGATTGTAGCCTTCGGATAAAATTCATTGGGGAAAAGGTTTGAGATTTGCGATCTCAGAAGTTCGAAACCTGAAGGAGATCTCGACCAAAGATTGAGAAGAGGGTTGGAGGACCCTTGATTTGGGGAAAATGGTCAAACACCCGAAGTGGAAGCAAGACCGTTGATCAAGCAAGACAAGTGTTCGCAGATCGTCAGCTTCAGAAGTTTGAAGTATGGAAGAAGCAGGGTTTGAGATTTCAAAACCTCGAAGTCTGGAATTGTGAAGAGATCACAGTCGTCGATCTAGGAGGAACAGATCTGGTCCGTAGATTTGAGAGGCATAGATCTGAACCGTCAATTCAGACAATATCGTCAAGATCACGAGATCGACGATCCTGTAGCATTGCGGGGACAAGAGTTGTGCGAAGTTTAAAATATCGAGGGCGGGTCACAATTCAAACCATGGTTTCATTAGGAGGACACATGGAGACTTGAGGAGGATTGTGGGCCCAAAAGTAGTTTGACCCCAAATCTCTTGTGGTCGCGCCCACAATTGTGTGGTGATCGCCAAGGTCACATTTGAGGACAGGCCAAGAGAAAAGGGGCTAATGCCAACTCCGAGACTTTGCTGAAGCATGAAGGAGAAGGTCATGGGTATCATAAGATCTACAACAGAGGTCGAAAGGGCTTGTGTCTGATTTAGAGGTGAGACTATCATGGTCTCAAAGTCTCGTTTGATTTAGACTCGGAGAATCTTGATCGAAGGCTCGAACTGATTCCTAGACTTTCCAAATTAGAACCCATAGAGAGAAAGAGGAATTGTTCCTATAAGGAGGATGAATTTATTTTTGTTATTTTTCTTTGCCCCATTGTGGGTCTGTTACATACATCATCATACATATCCCTTAACCATGTGCATCTATGTCTCTCTAGTCATGTGCCATACATGTTTATACAATCATGATCAAGTGTAATAACCCTCACATGGACTAGACATCAAACCCTCACTAATATGTAGCCTTACACTACACAAACAACTTCACAACCAAATTCCCTCAACCATGTACCACAAAATACCTCAACCATGTACCAAAAAATACCTCAACCATGTGCCAAGAAATACAAGATATTCCTCAACACTAACAATATGTACCAATGATAAATATCAAATATACTAGCACTGTATTTCTATATATCTGGCTTATACAGTAAGTTTCATACAACCAATAGCCTCTCTAAGGAAAATCCTCAAACCCCCGTAACCATATCTCATGTAGACAACAATATCCAACTACACATAAGAATAAGACATACCTTTTGAACTTGTAGAAATATCTGTTGTACTTGATCATTGTAGACCTTCCAGGGATCTTGATTCCAAACTCTCAAGACCTGACATCTTCATCTTCTCAAACTTTCATGGATTTTCCCAACTATACGTGATTTTCTCTTCTTCATCCCACATATGTATGCACCTTAATCCATAGCTTCCCACGTATGTACGCGACTTCCTCCACTTTAGCTTCAGATGTATCAATGAGTACCTGCAATAAAATTTTCACAAATGATAGATATTCAATGTTCTCATTATTGTCAAATAGGAGACCCTTGCTCTCTTATTTATACTCTCCAAGTAGCTTCCTCAGGGGGCTACCTTCTAACTAACTTTACCCAACTTCCTTCTTTTAGGGCTAACTCACTTCTAACCACTTATCCACTTACAACCACTTTATCCGCAAATAGTAAACTCACCACTTCTAGTTTCATCTAATTTATTTTTAATTATTTTCTTTTTGCAACAACTTAACTCATGATTAACTCCTAGTTACAACCACTTTGACTAGTAAGCTTCTTCTAGGACATTTTAGAATAAATTGACTTATTTGACCTTCTAGGGGTTTCTAGATAGCTCATGAGGGTTCTCCAACTTCACAAGGCCATAACTCTCTAACCATGAGGATTTATGTGATGTTCCACATATCACCATAAATGGCATGGCATTTACTATCCATCTAGAATAGTCTTACCTACATATTCACTGATCTTCATGCCTTTAAACCTAAAACAAACTTGGGTCCCTTACCCATACTTTTGTGCTATCGAAATTCACTACTGGAATTCTCCAAGGGTTGACATCAATCTACAATATCAGTCTCCAAGGGTTGACATCAATGATAACCAACTATCCATCAATATAAACCAATTGTCCAACAATCTCCCCCTTTTGAGTTAATGGAAACACCAACATTCATGGAAACACTTAGTCATGGAAACACTATCATATTTCCTCATCAATGTCTCTATCTCTATCCCTTTGACATCAATGGAAGAAGGTGTCTACCTTTGGGGCTGCTCCCCCTAACTGAACTCTCCTTGGGGATGCTCCCCATGTCTTCATTTTCCTTGGGGATGCTCCCCCAGTATTCATACATCTGATTACTTTCTCTCTCCCTTTGACAAAGTATTAACTCCCCCTTTCGATTTGACATTGTACCTGCTCAAACCAATGATGGTTAAGAAAATAACTCCCTCTGTGGGTATGTATCCCCCTATCTTCTCTACAAGATGTCGTGTAATCATTGTGGACAATATGCTACCACCGCAACATTATTATGCTATGTATGTTGTTTCTCTACTAGAACTTTGATCAACTCCTCAACAATACTGCATCAAGACTACCATGATCTGCTATTCTTATGACGATCCATGGACCTGTCCATGCATCAACCTATACCTCAACCTATTGGATTTATTTTCCATTGGTGCTTCCTTGAGTAGTCAATTGACATATATAAAACGAATTCAAGATTAAGCATTCAAATACTCTTTTATCATTATCATCCATTATGATAATATTCCTTTATCTCTGAACCAATCTTTGAACCAATCTCTAAATCAATCTCTAAATCAATCTTTGAATCCATGCTCTCATCCACTGTCATATATCTGTCCAAACCTTCTAAGTATTATTACAAATCCATCTCTGTCCATACTATCCAAGACTCTGCTACTCAACTATCCACATTGTTGACCCATCTGTCACTATACTATCCTGAAGTCTTATTGGCTACAAATGATCATCAAATGTGTCCATTGATCTTCTCTTTCATACCACACTTTGCATGCCTGGAACAACCCGTGCTAACAATATCTATGCTTGAATATAAACATATAATTTTTCCTGTGTAACCACCAATTGACACATGTGTGGGAACACTTCTTTCTCAATCAATCAATCTGTCATTATGTACTTCTTTTACCGAACATACTTCAAACTGCTTGAAAGATAAATCTATGATCTGTAGATTTTTTGTCTAGACTCCCCTTGTTCAACATACATATGTGTTGGGAGTCTCCAAGATGGATGGATCATAAAAATATCCACTTGGATGCAGATTCATAATCATATATATCGGTAGACTAAACATCTCTCTAAACTAAGACTTGTTTCTTTCTGTCTATGGATTCATCTTGCACTACAATTTCTGAAAGTACAATCTCTTGAAACTATCCCTTATTTATCTGCTCTTATTTTCTTTCATTTCTTCTCCAAACCTTTTTGTATTTGACATTTTCCATTTTCTTTTAAGATTTTTCTTCATCTCGTGTTATTGTCAATCTTGCGATCTCTGGGACCTAGTATTTTTTCACATGTTCTTCTTGTTTTCTTATCCATACTTTCTTATATTAGATCTTCGTGTTATCTTTCATGGAAGTATCGATCATGCTTCTATAATCATGAGCTATGTGTCCATAATTATGGTATTTGTAACATTCAATGTTACGTGGGGCCACATAATAATTTCTTGTTGGATCATTTCTTCCATGATCCCTACAATATGCAACCTTATGTCCAAAGTTAGTACAATAAAAACAATGACCATAATATAAATTTATGTATATGGGAGTGGATGATCTTCTTTGTTTTCTAGTCCTTCTGAAATCATGCTTTGGTTGATCACGATCTTCTCTTCTATTGAATCCTTCATTATGAGTGAAGCTTCTTGGTTGTCTAAATGTGAAAGATCTTCTTTGATTTCCATCTCTTCTGTATTATTCTTCTTGAGTCTTTTGTCCTTTTGGAATATTCTTACTTAAGGGATTGTATTCTTCCTTCTTTATAGAACCTTTGATTACTTCTACATAACTCTTAGGTTTCTCATTGATTTTCCCTTCCCATGACCTATGAAATTTATCTTCAGCTTTTCTTGTTGATGATGTGCATGCTTCTTCAATGTTTTTACTAATCTTGACAACTTTTGTTCTCAACATGACAATTTCTTCTTCAAGATTCTCACAATCTTCTTCTTTCTTATTCATCTGGAACTTCATTACTTCCTATGTTCTTCTTTCTTCTTCAAGTTGGATCTTCAAGGTGACGATTTATTCTTCAATTTCTCTTTCTCATTGACTGTACACTATTTCATCAGACTTCTCTGTCTCATCACTTTCAATATTCAAATACGAGCATTCAAATTCAATATGTCCTCATTTTTCACATTTAAAGAAGAAAAACATACTTTTGTTGATTTCATACTCTTCTTCTTCTTCTTAATCTGTCTGACATGATGAGCATCTTTCCTCGCATTCTGTACTTGCATCTTCTTTGGCATTCTATGACTCTGTGATGGGTGAAGAATATATATTATGTAACTTATCCCAAATCTCTTTAGCCGATGAACATTTACTCACTTTGTCCTTTATTGAATCATGTAGTCCTTCCAACATGAAATCCATTGTGTTATTTTTTTTCAGTTCCTTCTTGCCTGCATCCTTTGCCCTTTTTGAACTATCATATCATGTAACAATGGATTTCCAAATATCATATCCATGTGCCTGTAAAAATACCTTCATCCCGGAACTCCACAACTCATACTTCATATCCTTCTGATCATTGAACATTGGTGCTCCATTCATACCATATTTCATGATCTACCTTCCATTGGTTAAGTTGTTTTCTTGAAGGAACCGACTTTGATACCAATTGTTGGATTACTCCGAGGGGGGAGGTGAATCAGTAATGAGAAATTATACCACTTATTAATCTTTTAAAACACAATGCATATTCCTTTAACTTATTCAACCATGTTCATATGTTTATCATCAACATATTATTGTATCATAAACATTAACATCCATCAATGCATAAAAAACAATAAAAAACTCATCCACACAATGAACAATACACCAATATTTATGTGGAAACCCAATGCGGGAGAAAACCACAGAATGTTGTTCTTATATGTCAATAAATACATTCAAGGAAGCACCAACTTCCAATTCTCCATCTCCAAGTGGAAGGAGGCTCCAACCTGAAGGAAGCTTCAACTCCCTAATTCTCTGGCTCTAACCAGAAGGAGGATACAACCCCCTGGATTCTCTAGCTACAACCAGAAGGTGGATACAACCACCTAGTTCTCAGTCTCCAACCTGAAGGAAGATGCAACTCCCTGATTCTCAGGAACACACCGGAAGGAGGATACAACCCCCTTTCCTTTCCTTGTCCTGTCGCCCTGAAATATAAGTGTCAAATAAATGATGAAACCATTGCCACACTATCACTGTGAGATATACCATTGTAAACTTGTACCAATATGTGTCAACAACCTGTAGCCAACTTGTACCAATGACCTGTGGTCAACCTGTACCTGTAATCAACATGTACCAAAAAAACACCAACAGGTACGCGACTTGTATATGTTGCAGCTCGCGTATGTATGTGACATGTCTATACTACAGCCTACGTATGTACGTGGGATTTCTATACTGTAGCCTACATACACCTTTAGAAAGATAGGGTTTTTACCTTTGTGAAACTTTGACTCTTTGCTTCCTCTGTCACATCAACTTGTAACATGTCACTATGTCCAATTTGCAGTTGTGTCTTATTCATACATCATCATACATATGCCTTAACCAAGTGCATCTATGTCTCTCTAGTCATGTTCCATACACGTGTATACAATCATTATCAAGTGTAATAATCCTCACATGGACTAGACATCAAACCCTCACTGATATGCAGCCTCACACTACACAAACAAATTCACAACCAAAATCTCTCAACCATGTACCACAAAATATCTCAACCGTTTTCCAAGAAATACAAGATATGTGTCAACACTAACAGGATGTACCAATGATAAATATCAGATACACCGGCACTGTATTTTTGTAGATTTGTCTTATACAATAAGTTCCATACAACCAATAGTCTCTCTAGGGAAAATCCTCAAGCCCCCATAACCATATCTCATGTAGACAACAATATCCAACTAAATATAAGAATAAGACATGCCTTTTGAACCTATAGATAGATCTGTTATACCTTATCACTGTAGACCTTCCCAGGAGCTTGCTTCCAGACTCTAGAGACCTGGCATCTTCATCTTCTCAACCTTTCATGGCTTTTCCCAAATGTATGTGACTTCCTCTTCTTCAACCCACGTATGTACACACCCTAATCCATAGCATCCCGTGTATGTATGCGACTTCCTCCACTATAGCCCACGTACACCTCAAAAACTAGGGTTTTTTCAGTAATTGTGTAACTCTGGAACTTTTGCCAGAAACCCTCCTTTGCTACCTCAAACTTGTGTAACTTCAAATGTATCAATGAGTACCTGCAATAAAATTTTCACAAATGATAGATATTCAATGTGCTCATTAGTGTCAAATAGGAGACCCTTTCTCTCTTATTTATGCTCTCCAAGTAGCTTCCTCAAGGGGTTACCTTCTAACTAATGTTTCCCAACTTCCTTCTTTTAGGGCGAACCCACTTCTAACCACTTGTCCACTTACAACCACTTTATCCACAAATAGTAAACTCACCACTTCTAGTTGTGACTAATTTATTTTTAATTATTTTCTTTTTGCAACAACTGAACCCATGATTAACTCCTAGTTAAAACAAATTTGACTAGTAAACTTCTTATAGGAGATTTTAGAATAAATTGAGTTCTTTGACCTTATAGGGGCTTCTAGATATCTCATGAGAGTTCTCCAACTTCACAAGGCCATAACTCTCTAACCGTGAGGATTTATGTGGCATTCCACATATCCTAGTAAATGGCATGACATGTACTATCCATCTAGAATAGTCTTACATACATATTCACTAATTTTCATGCCTTTAAACCTCAAACAAACTCAGGTCCCTTACCCATACCTTTGTGCTACCAGAATTCACTACAGGACTTCTCCAAGGGTTGACATCAATATCTAAGGGTTGAAATCAATCTACAATATCACTCTCCAAGGGTTGACATCAATGAAAACCAACTATCCATCAATTAAACAAATTGTCCAATAAGTGTGACAAAGGTGGTCTTAGTTCTATCCTCCTCAGTGACAAGTACTTGGTTATATCCAAAGAAACCATCCAACATAGACATAAAAGTAGAACCAGTGACCTATTGAAATAACATTTCCATGTTTGGGAGGGGGTAGTCATCTTTGATACTTACTCAGTTGAGATCTCTAAATTCAACTCAAAGATGAATTTATCCATTCTTTTATCTAACTACCACATGATTTGAAATCCATTCTAAATGTTTGATTGGGAAAATTATACCAACCTTTTTCAATTTTTCTAGTTCTATTTTTACCAAAGTATTCAATTTGGGATTTATCATTCTTAACTTTTTCTTGAAAGTCTTTGATCCCTCTTTGAGTGGTATAACATGCCAAATGATAGGCTTGCCATACTCCTTTAAATCATTGTAACTCCAAGAAAAAATGTCTTGAACTTATTTTAACAATGAGGTATATTGGTCAATTTTTTCAATGGTGCATCTAGTACCAATATTTATACACTTTGGAAACTCAGAAGTACCGATGTTGATTTTTTTGTGTCTCTTGAACCTTCCTAATACATGGTTCTTCTTTTGGATCCAAGATATTTGTTTTTGGTTATCTCTTGTAAAAAGAGATTCTAAGCTAACATAATCCTTAGGAAAAGGTGTGACACTCTGATCACCAAGTTCCTTAATAGAATCTTGGATTTCTTCTGAATCATCTGCTAACATGGAGTCATGATATGTGAGGAAGTTTGCAATATGTTCATCATTCTCAAAAACTTGCAAATATTCTTTAATATCAAGTATTGAAGCACGAAAGATTGTTTTGACATTATAATTACTTTGATTCTAAGAGTCATATGAATTGAAAAGAGATGCAACTACCATCAATGAATCAACTTTTTGGTTCGTTTCTTGAGGAATGAAAGAGATATTGAAATAATCAAAAGAATCCATGAGCTCAGATACTCTTCTTGCATAATGCTTCAATTTTTATTTCTTGATTCTATACTTTTTCTTCATGTGATTGATAACCAACTCAGAGTTGCTAGTTACCATCAAATTTTCTACTTTCATTTGAAGAGAAAGATTCATTCCTTGGATCAATGCTTCATATTTAGCTTCATTATTGGTACATGGGAATTTTGATCCGATAGCATGTGGATAGATGGAAGATTTAGGACTTTTAAAGATGATATCAACTCCATTTCCAGACTTAGAACAAGCTCCATCAAGTGACAATTTCCAAAAACCTTGGAAATAATTTTCTTCATCTTGCTTGAGAGGTTTCATTTGTTTTGTACTAAAAACAACATAATTTCCAATTCCAACATCAACATAATTTTTCATTACTTCATTTTATTTTTTCTTAAATAATATGGACTTTCTATTCTCTCAAGGAACTCTGACCATAGTCCCATATTTATTTGGGAGCATCATGCAACTTTCTTCATTCATAATATACCCTCCAATTAATGAACATCAATCCCTTCCTAATACAACACCATATGTTGGAGGAAAATCCACAACTATGATAATAAAAATTGTTGTAATATTAGGGGCTGCACTTATTCATACGCAAAATATTTTATTTCACCATAGGATGGGATTTTTCTTGAATCAATGGCATATATGCTTTCTCTGGTTTCATAGTATTTTGTTCATCCCATTCCAAGTGCCTCCATCACTAATAGTGGATGATGTTGTTAGTAGCTCCACTATCCACGAGACAATTGTGTAATGTGAAATCATGATTTTTTATGGATATGTAAAGTGGTGGGACTTTACCGCTCGACCTTATTGATGAAACATTATGTTGTTTCCTTGTATTCATTACAACAATTTCTATTCTTGAATTTGTAACATCAAGTATCTTCAAATATTTTCTCTTTGTTGAGGTATTTTGACTACCTCCATGAATGGTAGAGTAATTCAGAGCTTGGCTAACTCATCAACCAGATTATAATTCATTTGCAGTGGAGTCTTCGTTTGATTAACAATTGTTTGTTGTTTTGTTGGCCCTGGAGTATTAGCTTTTTCTTTTTCTTTTTCAGGTTGTTCCCTTGTCTTGAATTTATTTACTTGTGATTTGGTCCGGACAACATTATCCTACGAACAATCGGGATCTTCTTGTTCATAAAAAATATAAAAAGATGATATACATTCATCCATTTGTACTGATTCTAACACTTCATCTTGGTTAATATCTATTTCGTGATTAAAAAACTTCAAAAAAATATTCTTCTACAATTTATTTTAGCACAACAACATCAGTATTTGGAACTTTGGGTGCCCTTGGTATATGTTCTTCAATTATGTCATTTCTTGTTCTTTGATCAAGTAATGGAACTCTCATATTTGGATTTGGTGGAACCAAATTGTCACCTCTTTTGAGTCTAGTAATCTCATTCTACATTTGTCTAATTGTTCTGTTCATCTGGGCCATCTATATCTTTTTTATTATTTCTTAGGAAAATCCATGATCATTTATGACATTAGGGGGAACCCCTTGGATAATTCCTCCCCTAGTTGCTCGATTCTTAGAACTTCTTGAAGTAGATGGTCCTTGAGGTGATATGTACATACTAGTAATTTGTATTTCTAATTTTCCAAGAATGATCTCGGGATCAACATTGGTCTCTAACATGTATTCTTCCATTTGTATTTCCTTATGGATTGCCTAATGTAGATCATTTATTTACGAATCTTTTATTGCATAATTTAAATTTGAAGGAATGTCATTCTTATAACATCTGAATATGATAGGATCATTTGGGCCTTGGGCTTCTAGGATTTTATTAAGAGTCCTAAATAATCACAAACTAAAATCCTTTATTCTTTCTCCTTTTTTGAGATGGATTTGGGTAAAATGAGTAAGCAAAATATGATATGAAATGGGAGATGCATACATAGTCATGAACATATTTTCTAAATCATCCAATGATCCAATTGATTGAGCTAGGAGAGAAAGATACCATTCATAGGTTGGACCTATCAAGGTTTGAAGGAATACTCTAACCATTACATCCTCATGTTCAATCAAATGTATATCAAAAACACTTAGAAATTGATCCATATGTCTTTTTGGATCCTGCATGATTTCGTCACCTGAAAAAAAAGGTAAAAATCCTTGAGGCAAGGTTGGAAATGTGTGTTTCTCTCCAAGTAAATTAAGTGGGTTGGACCTAGCCCTTCTTCTTGGGTTTCTTTTTCTATCATTCCTTTCTCTTTCCTCATTAGGAATTTCATTTCTTTCTTCTTGATCACCCATGATTAGTATCTGACGTTTCTATGATTTTGAACATTGGCCAACTTTGTGAGTTAGAAGTTTCTTAATTCTACTTCTTGTTAATGGACCTTTATAAGATTCCAAATTTTCAGATCTTTATTGCAATATTATTTGTCCATGATCAATTACTATTTAATATTCACGAGAAAGAGTTTCCCAAGATATTTCATGTTATTCTTGATTTTTTGTTGTTATTATCTCCAAATCATACAACTGATGAAAAATACTTCCTTGGTTTATGAGTCCTACTTGTAATTGAGGTTGATTTGGTTATGGTTGACTCATTGAATGTCTAGCCTATGAAACTAGCCTTTTTTTCTCCATAGTATGGTCGTCAAAAATGTTGATGATTGAAATTGTTCAAGATCTCTACAACAACATCATGAGGATAAATTCCCCCATCCTTTTTAAAGAGGTGGTGCTCCTCTGTGAAAATATTTCTAAAAATACGGAAATACAATTTTAACAAAGAATATAATCACAAAAAGATTCCTAAGAAAAGGAACGGGAAATTTTAAAGAAAGAAATACAATATTATACAAAAGTAGAGACAATCACATGTAATATTAACAACTTTCTCACATCCATCACAATATAGACAAGGTTGGTTATTTCACAAGACAGAAAATATATAAGGCCACTATGCAGAGAACTTTAGATGAGTATTTCATTTAAAACTAAAAAAGATTATGATGAACACGCTGCAAAAATATCATACTCAGGAATTTCAAAAGTCTGAGAAATCGTTAAAGTTATGCCCCGAAATAATTCTCTAGGGAACTCAAAAAATAATTGTTTTGTTTTACAATGAAAGGTAAAGTATTCAATAAAATAAAATGAATTTGTCCAAACAGACTGGGATTGGGATCTCATGGACCTTTAAAAGAAAGATCTGGACCTGGAAGAAGAGGGAGAAACAATTAGAAATCGCCTATGATTTTTCATTAAATGAAAAGACAAAAGTTGGATGATTTCTAAATGAGAAGAAAAGAGGATGGGGAATTATGAAAATGACCACTTGACTTACAATGATGGATTCTCTCTCCTTCATGTGTTAGATGACATGTATTTTATAATTTATTTAGCTAGAGTTTCCTGATCGGTTGTAACTTCTTTTCCCGATCTAATTTCGTTATTTTGATTAAATCACTCTTTAACCAATTTTCAATATATTCTCTCATGGGTGTAACCATTATCTCTTTTCTAACTTTGATATCGAACAATTCATTTTCAAGATATTTAAAATCCATTGTGAGTTGATGGAGGGTATCTTCGATAACATCATTTTTTTTTACATAACGGATCATCCAACCCTCCACTTCTGTCTCCAAGTATTTATTTAGGTTGTTAAACTTTTCAGTTGAAAATATTTTTAGGGAGTCCAACTTTTCTTCCATTTGTTCTTTGGATAGAAGTATTGATTTCATAATTAAATGTGGGTCCTCCACGTCTTCAGTCAACCCAACTAATTTTAACTCAATTAACTTTAAATATAATTCACCCCTTTTTGAGATAATAACATCACATTCACTAACATTTATTTTAAACATTTAACTCTCTTGAGACAACATGCCTTTAATTTCTTTAAACAGATTGTCGAAGGCAAATCCTCTTCCTTTCACCGAAGTTTGCTAAGGATTGAAATCGTTGTGCTAAAAGTATTTATAGCTCCTTTATAGAATTCTTCATCGTTTTCCAAGTTTTCTTGAAGATATTGCCTGAAGCGTGTCATCCTTGAACCCAAAGAGAAAAAGCTAGTTGCCAACTCCCAAGTTTCAAGAATCAAATATATTCTCTTCTAGATGTTTTCACCAACATATTTCTTGATAGCAGCTAAAAAACTTGACATTCCTTTCAATAACAAGCTCGATTCTAGTATATCTTCCAGAGTTTTCAATGGTTGTATGGTGGCGATAGGACTAACAAACAAAGGTGGAGGCATCAAGGCATTTTCTAATTATGTTACTCTTTCTTTCAGAATTACATTTTCATTTATATATCTCCAATTGAATATTTCAAGGCTTCTCCTATGGCCTCATGGAATTCCATGACTTTCGAGGGAGGAATCCCATGAAAATCAAGTTCTAAATTTTTTTTTTCTTGAATTTTCTTATTGTTTGAATTCACCTTTTCAATGACTAATTTTCTTGAGTTTTTGTTGAATACGACATGATGCAGGGTAAGGGACTCTTCTTCAAATATAATTGGATCTTGGGTAGCCAATTCTCTTGCAATTGTTCTACTTTCTTGTAGTCTTTTTTCTTCACCTGCAACTTCTAGCTCTTCAACATTCATGTCAAGTTCCATATCTTCTAGACCGATTTCATTCTCAGGTACATCTTCGTTTTCCCCCTCTTTATTTGTATCTATTTTTATTTTACTAGCAACTGGAAGTGTGTGTGACTTATCCATATTTCCCTTTGGATGGTTTTGGTCTCCTCCATCATCAAAATTATGAATTAAAGACTTTTTCTGTTCTTGGATTGAATTTTGGAGTTTTCCTTTGGTTGAGCTACTTTTTTGGGAAATGTTCGGGGACTATGAGATTCTTTCATTTTAAACTCTTCCTTGTTGTCTGTGATGGTAATTGGTATTGACTATTGTCTCAATATCATCTTGCACCTTTTCAACAGATAACCCTTGATGATTTTGACTATTACCTTCTTTTTCTCCAAATAAAATGTCTTGACAAACACCATGCTATATCCCACTGATGTCATGTGGGTCATTAATAGTTGATTAGGTTTGAAACCCTTTATCTCATTGGCTTGCTTGAGTTTAAATAAAACTCATCCAAATGGAAAACACTTTTCACAACAATTTCCCCAATCTTCCATGGTAATGGAATAAACTATTTTTTCCTTTTTTTATTAAAAAAGTGAGCCCAAAAATTATATTGTTTATATACTTCAACTATAAACAATCTGTCAGAAACATAGTAGGGAAGAAACGGAGGTTTTTCATGTGTGAAATAAATTATGATGACACTAAAATTATCTATAGCTTTGAAGCTTCCTTTTATGGATAAGAAATATGCGGCTTATAGTGATAACCTTGATGTATTGGGTCCATAAATTAACCTTTTGAAATAAGAGATAAAAGAATTGTGAACTTCATAGAAATTATATGCATCTTTTTGCTTCCAGAGTGCAGGGTACCACATTTTTATCGGGTCAATTTTGCAGTTAACCTTCTTGGCCAAGGGCAGGCCTTTGAACACATGACAATAAGTTACAACAAAATCAAATAAGAAGCCATGTAAAACCTTTAATTTTTGCAAAAGTCTTAGAGTTGAAAGGATAACTCACTCGAAATAATCCTTGACCAATAAAAATGGCGTTCTCATGAATTGAAAAATGCAATTTATATAAAGTAAGTTTGGGGACAATAGTTGTGGAATCCTGTCCAATTATTATGGAAAATAATCATGTCATTTATCTATAGGTTTACTTCAATGAACATACTTGAATATTGGAGAGGTCTTCAGAAAAAATTGTTAGATTTTCAAGATAATCTTGTAAAAGTTTGAATCCTCTTTTTTTCATCTTAAGAAAACCCTCAGCTTCAACACTCTAGAAAACCATGGTTTGTTTAGGGAGTTTGAACATTCTTATAAATATTGAGGGGGCTAAAGAGATGGGTGATTCTCCTTGTAATTGAATAATCCTCCTTTCCTTATCAAAATTATTAACACACCATAAAATTTATTCCTTGAAGTCATATACCTTTGGCACACACCTTGTTGATGTGATTATGGATGTCCAAATATTATTAAAATTCTTCTCTAGGGGTGGTAATGTGGAATAGTATTTGTAATTCAGTGACCACTAACATCTTTGATCTTCTCATCCCAAAAGATTCATGGTGTCTCTGCAAAATTGTTCTTTTCTTCGAGCTAAAATATTTAGGCAAGGTGATTGACTTAAGAATAGTTTTTCAAATTGCTATTATCGAAGAAAAAAAACTTGTTTGTTTTAACACATTCAATATATTTTAATTCAAGAATTTTAAATGATAATTCATATTAATATTTACGACAGGTTGCCTCAATAATCTCACTATTAATAATGGTATTAGCATCATACGAGTGGTAGTAATTTCTAGGAAGAATGATTTAATGCATGTTGGAAAATGTGAATGAGACAAGATGTAAAGTGGCACAGGGTGGCGGACGATCAGGATGATGGTCATTCAAGACAAGCAGGAAAGCAGGAAAATCAGGATGATGGAAGAGTGGGACAACAGAGTGATCGTGCTAGTGCTCTAAACCTGCGGGTGGATGCCCACTTTCAAAAAAAAAAAGTCTAAGTGTGAATAGTGTGTAATGGAGGTCACGAAAGTTAAGTAAGTGTTATGTGGGTTATGGAAGTTAGACATCGTAATTTAATGTTAGGAACCCGTGGTGGTTTTTCTTGTTTTTGTTTTTTCTAAGTATTGAGGAATTCTAAGAATAAACTATACAATGACAAATACAAAAAGAAAAACAACTCTTAATAGTCAACAATAACCAGTAGTGGAATTTCTAGTGTCCACATCTCCAACCATATCTGCATATGTATAACCTCCAAGCACAAAATCATTATTACCAAAACATAAAAAACAATGACTAGTACCCTTAAGATACCTCAAAATCCACTTTATTACTTTCCAATGTTGTTTTTCTAGATTTGCAAGGAACCTGCTCACTACTCCCACTGAATGTGCAATATTTGGTTGAGTACATAATATGGAATACATCAAGCTACCAAGTGCTTAAGCATAAGGAATTTTACTCATTTCCTCCTTCTCTTTATCATCAAAAGGGCACAAATCAATGCTCATTTTGAAGTGGGATGTAAGGTGTGTACCCACTGGCTTGGTGTCCTTAATATTGAACCTGTCAAGCACCTTATCGATATATTTTTCTTGTGACAACCAAACTTTTCTCTTCTTTTTGTCATGTATGATCTTCATGCCCAGTATTTGTTGTGTTGGACCCAATTCTTTCATTGCAAAATGGCTGCCCAAGTCCTTCTTCAACTTGATAAACATATTCTTATCATGTCCAACAACCAACATGTCATCCACATATAACAATAATATAATGTACTTTTCGTGGCCATACCTCTTTATGTATACATAATGATCAACCTCTAGTATTTTAAAACTCTGTTCCAACATAAATGAATCAAATTTCTTATATCATTGGCAAGGCACCGAATTTAGTCCATAGAGGCTCTTCTTCAATACGAAAACCAAGTTTTCTTTACCTTTTGTTTTGAATCCTTCTGACTGCCCCATATAAATATCTTCTTCCAATTCACCATGAAGGATTTATTTACATATAATTGTTCACACTCCAAATCTAAATCAACAACAAGACCAAGAATAATTCTAATGGATGACATCTTAACAACATGAGATAATATTTCAGTAAAATCAATACCTTCCTTCTGAGAAAATCCTTTCACCACCAGCCTTTCCTTGTATATTTCTTTTTTCTCTTATCCATCATGCTTAATCTTGTACACCCATTTTTTTTGTAGGAATTTTCTTCCTTTTGGAATCTTTACCAACTCCCAAGTTTCATTTTCTAACAAATATCCCATTTCTTCCTCCATGGATTTCTTCCATTCTTTATTGTTCTCAACTATACAAGCCTCCTCAAAACAATAAGGTTCACCTTCATTAGTCAATAAAATATAATTTGAGGGGGGGATCCTTTGTGAAGGCTTGTGAGGCCTAGTATATCTACGGGCCAATTGTGGTGGTGCATTTTCATGTTAGACTTCTTGCAATGGTTTCTATGCAATTTATTTTGGTTGTTGTTCATCATCTTCCATTTGTTGTTCAACTTGCTCTGGAATATGCTACCCATTTTCTTGTAATGGTGGAATATCAATTTATTTTTCAACAGACCTGTCAACAACTTTCTTGACCTCCATATTACTTGTAGACTTCTTAAACATCTCTAACTCATTAAATATGACATCCCTGCTTCTAACAAATTTATTTTTAACTGGATCCCACAATCGGTAACCAAATTCACCATACACATATCCTAGAAAAACACACTTCATGGATTTATCTGTTGGCAAATATTTAACAGATAGCGAATGCTTGGTGAATGCTTGTCATTGATGGAAAGTACAAAAATGAAGATGGAATGAATATAGAAAGTATGTAATAGATGGGAATTATGAGAAGACACTGTAGAGAAGATTTGAATAAGCTCAGAAGAGATAGTGCAGAGGATTGTCGACAAGAATAGCGATGGCAAAGATCAACATGGTCAACAACGCAGTGATAATGGGGGAGGAGCAACAACAGTGATCGTTGGATCAATAATTCAGAATTCTCAATGACTGTCAGATCTCAATATAGACAAGAAGAGCGCGTAGATATGGAGGATAGATCTCGGGCATTAGATCCGAGCGCGAGGATCGACCATCGTAGGATCTAGGAGAATCTGCATGATCTTTAAAAGTGCAAGGTGAAGCGAGTTCGCGAAATCTTGAAATCTCGATGCAGACACAATGAAGACTTGCAAAATCATGAAAAGCTCCTAACCCTCAATACACCAAAATACGTGGACCGTTGATCTAAGTTCCATTTCGGAGTTTCGTCTATCGCGGCTTGGAGTGACAAGAACCTCCATCAAAGGAATCGCGAGATGCGAATTCATGATAAGATCTGGACCGTAGATTCATAGAGATCATGGACCGTTGATCTAAGCTCCATTTCAGAGTTTCACCTATCACAACTTGGAGAGGCAAGAAACATAACCACTGAAATCGTGATATGCGAAATCGCAATTTAATCGTAGCCGTCAGATCAAGATGTGATCTGGACCGTTGATCCGACTCCTTTTCGGAGTTTCGCGAATCGCGACTTGGAGAGGCAAGAAACATAACCACAAGAACGTCGAAATCGTGATATGATCTGAGCCATTGAATTAAGATCAGATCTGGACCGTCGAATCATAGGACAAGTCGTTGACTTGGAGTCAACGAAGCATAGTGTGGAAACTCGCGAGATGTGAGATCGCGATAAGATATGGACCGTCGGATCTATGGAGATCTCAACCGTCAATCAGACTCGATGAAGTTTATAAACTCGTGAAATATGAAGTGACTTTTTGGCATAGCCTATGGTCATCACCGGTGGTCACGAGAAGGAAAGGAGTCAGTTCAGATAAGCTCCATTTCGGGGTTTCGAGGATCACGACTTGGAGAGTCGAGATGCCTCATCTCCAGATTCATGAAATGTGAATTCACAAAAAGAACTTTATGCATAAGCGCTTGGTCATGGCCATGGTCATATAGAGGAAGGAGCTAGCGCAGAAAATCTATGTATCAGAGTTTTGGAGATCGTGACATGAAGTGTCGAGACACTTGGCCACAGGAATGCCAAAATGCCGAAACTCGATTTAAAGGAAAGATAATAAAGTTCATCCAATGGTGCAGATAAACTTGAATATGATCAGAGGGTTATTGTTCTCTCTCACAGTTAATTCATCAGTTACGAACCAGTTAGCAAAACTGATTCATGATTCCTGATCGGTTGGCGTTTCATTTGCTTAGACGATTTTCTTTTAACTAAGAAGATGTGAAGTGTAACTGTTTTGAGCGTGGTGTATAAAAGAAAAATATATAGACTGTGCGTGGTTGGTTGTTCTTGACGAAAAATGAATTAAACTGTAAGAAAGGGAAAATCACAGGATGCACAGTGTGACACTGAAAATATGCGCAGTGTGAGACTGAAAATGTGTGCAGTGTGATATAAAAATCAGAGAAGAGTAACAGATGAGGAAAAGACTTGAAACAGAGCAGAATGACAGAACAAGTTGAAGCAGAGCAGAATTGCAGAACAGACAAAGGAAGAGAAGAATTGCAAAACAGTTAGAAGAAGACCAGATTTATAGAACAGAGAAGAAGTGGTAAGAACGATTTATCTGTGAAGTTGGTTGTTTATTTATTCATTTATATTCCAGGGTGGTTGGGAGGTGCTAGGGAGGATT